>JAROYE020000028.1:566271-983672 GCA_029619315.2 Dynastes maya
GTTCGGCTATTAGACCTACTACTATACGCTAGATTAATAAAGGTATATAAAGCTCGACGGTTATTTTCGATTAAAGGTAAAAATTTCAAATTTAAAAGAGAAATTCCTTCGATACCGCTAAATTAACATCGTAGGATGTCGAAAACGCGCTCGTTTCGCCGCCGGAACGCGAAAAAATACCCCTTTTCGTCGTTCGAAAGTTAGCAAATTTGACGTTTCGTTGTACGCTGACGTTTAGGACGCGCATAAATTTCGCATTTATCCGTGCTACACGTCAATTTCGCACTTGGAACGCGACGTAGCTCGATCGGCGGACGCCCGTTCGAACGCCGCTAAATCGATTTAGGGGACCTAATTCGAAAATCCGGCCAGCTAATTCCAAGCTCGAAACGTACGCGTCGATGTCCGATCGCGTTTCGTATCGATCGCGAAACGTTTAGATAGCGGTTAACGACTCCTACTTTTGACGATATCGGTACGCGCCGTCACTCTTTTAACCTTACGCGCGTACAATTAGTACGACTGAAAGAGGTATGTCAGCTTTTAGTATGTATAACTAACGATACGCGCGCGTTCCGAGCGTTTTCGCGGACGTTTAGATAGCGGTTAACGACTCCTACTTTCGGCGAGAAATGCTTGTTCGGACGATCTGGCGTCCTTCGTTCGCCCGCGACCCGTCTTATCGGCGAACGGAGAACGGAGCTAGTCCGACGCGCGAAATCGAACAGCTTTTATTAAGTTAATAATTACGATGCCTCGTCGCCGTAATAATTAATAAACACAGATTTATGTTGCAAAAAAATGAGCAATTATTAGAGAAAATTAATTAAAAGACTTAAGACAGCAACGTTGACCATGCGAGTTTCAGAGGCTCTTTTCTTAAGTAATATCATTTGTGAATTACAGTTTGTCAGTTTGAAGTCTATCTGCGAAAATGTTACGTTTAAGCGAAAAAGAAAGGATTGAATTACTGATTATAATGGGGAGTGATGATAGGTTGTGAAGCCGCGAAGAAGCGTGCGTATTCTTTAGCAGAGAACATCCCGAGAGATGTCCAATAACTCGTTCCACGGTAAGTCGACTTGCAAAATTTCATGAAACGGGTAGTGTTAAAGCTTTGCCAAAGTCTAGTTGTTCGTCATTAAACAGAAATGATCAGGTAAACATTTTATTCCCACATAAATTACGTTAAATAACAACATTCACCAATCAACCGTGGTCAAATTGTTTCGAAAGGAAAAATGTCATCCGTATAAAGTCAAGCTGATTCATTAACTGAACGTTTGATGATCCAGATTGGAGGTTACAATTTTGTGAGAAATCAATGCGGTGATGTGATGATGATCCTGATTTTTTCGTTCAGTGTTCTTTTTTCTGACGAGGCAACTGTTAAGAATACTTAACATTTTATTTATTTTCTGTAAATTTATAATTTTATTTGTTCTATTTTATAAACTCGACTTTGTATGTGCCTTATTTATGAATCGTTTATTTTATTTTCTTGTAAGCTCAATATTTCACTTGTTTTCTTTTGTATAAATTCATATATTACATATTTATATTTTAAAACTTTAACGTGTACGCATTTAATGTAAAAATATATTTAATTTCTTATAATATACGTAAATATTATCAAAATCGCCAACGCAGAAATTAAAAATTGTTCACATATTTCCACAATGGAGCTACCGCTAGCGTATGTATTTGAAACGAGCGCTTGATATGTATTTACCGCCGAGAAAGAATTCACAATACCACTATTGTCAATTGTCGCTCCTTTGTTTAACTTAGCGTCTATTCATCACACAATCTTTGGTTTCTCACTTTTTCACTTATGTATGGGAGACAGCAGCAGGAGCAATAGATACAGAGGTGGTGTATCTTACAAATACATGAGATAACATGAGCATCTGGGAGGCGTAAGTTGTATAGCATATTTTTTTGCGGTAGCGATCGGTTTTTTCTTTGCTGCTGTTGGCCGACCAGACGCTCAGGTTCCGAAGGGTTGTGGTGGTGGACCGACCATTTAGAAACGTTTAGATACATATAAATGCGTACATGGAATTGATATATTACACAATATTTATGTATTTGCATTTTTGTAAATGAGAAATAGCAGGTTTCTATGTGGTCATGCTACAAAGGGACTGTTTATTTAATAAATTTATGTTTTATACCTACGTATTGTGTTTAATTTAGAGGGCAAGTGAGTAAGCGAACAAGTGTATAAGCATTATTTACATCCAAGCATAAGCAATTAGTCTTCCCTCTTCACAAGGAAGATATACCGAAGCAGATGACTAGCGGCATTGTTCTTCAAACCAGGAGAACGTAACAGCAACGTTTTATTTGGATGGTACGGTAAATTGACATAATTGCCGCTATTGGTTAAGAGACAATATACACTGGACTCAGGAAGTCCACACTTAGCGACAGGAATTATAAACCCTCAAATTATTGACCCTTGTTTCTTTGAAGGGAATCTTACTGCTGAGTCGTATTTAAACTTTCTTCAAAACGAATTACTGCCGGACTTTGCTGTTATGTTTTTAGTTTCTCGGATCAGCCGTTTTTGCCGTAGCAATTGCAACTGTTCTCGAGCCACCACCACGAGTGTGTTGCTGTCAATGTCCTCTGGATCTAGGCTCCAAGGTCTTATAGGTAATTTAGCTGTGTAAAATGAAATAGGGGATATTTTTGTGGTAATTGATGGTGTGTTATTTATTGTAGCTTCTATGACGTCTAAGAAATACTTTTGTCGAGACTTGAGACTTTTGTTACAATACGGGGACAGTGCTTTATCTTGTAAAAGCGTTCTTTTGTGGATCGAAATGTTTCAAAGTGGCGGCACGAGCGTAACACAAAAAAAGGGAGCTGGACGGCCGTCAACCTCGACTACCGACGACAACATTCAGCAAGCTCGAGAGCGAATAGGCGAGTTACCATAGGTGAGGTTGCATCTTCTTTAAACATCAGTCACGGTTCTGCCTATCAAATTATCCACGATGAATTCAAATTTCGTAAAGTCTGTGCGCGATGGGTACCACGAATGCTTACCGCAGAAAACAAAACCAAACGTTTGGACATCTGCCAACGTTTATTGGATCACTTCAACGCGGAAGGCGACGTATTTTTAAGCAGAATAGTGACTGATGTTTAAAGAAGATGCAACCTCACCTATGGTAACTCGCCTATTCGCTGTAACCATCTCTCGAGCTTGCTGAATGTTGTCGTCGGTGGTCGAGGTTGACGGCCGTCCAGTTCCCTCTTTTTGTGTTACGCTCGTGCGGCCATTTTGAAACATTTCAATCAACAAAAAAACGCTTTTACGAGATAAAGCACTGTCCCCGTATTGTTACAAAAGTCTCAGGTGAATTTCAACACCTTTCACACCCTCTGACCACAAAAATCGGATCACTGCTCGTTGTTCCTCTTTGGTGCAAGCCAATAGTGGAGCTGACATGCTTATGCTGTTGTAGTTAGCAGACAAATGACGCGATCGTGATTAAATTCCGCACACATGACTACAGAGGCGCCGACTCAACGCATGCGCAAGCGGCCGCCACTACGATAACCTTCAAAGCTCGTTATGGCGAAAGTGTAGATAATATTTGACTAACCCTTGTACCGCTGAAGACATCTGATTACAATACAAGAGTTGGTCTTCTTCGTGGCAAACAGCCTTACATATCTTGTGAAATTATTTAAAATAACTAAGATATGTTTATAACTGTTAGACTGTATCAAATTTTGAATGCAGTCTATAAGCTCTAAGAAATCGTTGCTAGAGATGTGCTTACTGTAGGTAAAAGATGTATAATTCTTATGTTTTGTAAGTTAACATATTTTGCATGTATTTACAATCGTTTTTGCAAGAATGTAATCATTTTTAGCATAATATTGTTCTCTTAATATTATAAACATTTTTCTACAACCTGTATGTCCGTAAATTATATGTAAATCATTTAATATTTTAATACAATGTTCTTGAGGTAAAACAATTCTTGTATTATTGTTGAATCTTTTGTATAGTAAATTATATTTAATAAAATAGTTTTCACAATCTCTGCTTTCATTTACCTTAGATATTATATTCTTTAAAAAATTATCGCTCCTTTGCACATGAATCAGAAAGTCAATATTATACAAATATAGATTATTTGTTAAATGTAAATTAACGCAATAAGTTTTCTTTACCTTTGAGTTTGCTGATCTTGACAGAAAGTCAGCTATGTACAAAAATATTGATGAAAATTAAAGAAAGAATAAACTGGGAAAAGGTAACAAATGTTCAAAGTGCCTTTCTTCTTATTGCGAAGAATGATTTACTCTATGTATGAATGCTCTCTGAAATCGCCTTAATTTTTGAATTGTTATTCTTCGCAAAGCGTTAATAATTCTCTGTTCGTTGGCTGGCATTAATGGATCTTCCTGTATAACATAATGTTATACAGGAAGATCCATTAATTTATAAAGCTTCATTTAATTTATTATAGTGGAAAACAGCATATTTTAATATGCACATAAGTTAACCTATGATCTCCATACAATATGGTAGAATTTACTACGAAGTAACTACTACAATAGTACGTAAAAATCTAAGAATGCGATAGTAGTACTTGGCGCAATTGTATAGCAACGATTCCTACAATATCTTGCAATTAGACGTCATTTTATAGTAATAAATAGAGCGGGCCAAATTGCGCCATCCAACAGAATCGGAATCAGGCGCAACGGCCGCTTATTGTAAATAGCGTATATGTGAGTCACAGCAGATATGTGATATTTCGAAATTAATACACAAGAGTAAAAAAATAAAAGCTGACGCAATAATAATGTTTAGTAATTAGAGCGGATATATATATATATATATATATATGTACACGCTGAGGTGTTTTTATTTTCATATGATTTTTTATTTGATTGAAAACGGTATGCGTTGTAAATGGGATGTAATAAGGAAATAACTGAGAAACTGAACGCTTTTTTTATTCTGTTGTACTTAATATGGTAACTGTAAATAAAGATATAATAAATAAATTCTATCCTTCTTAATAATGCGGATAGGCTTGTTTAAAAAGTTGCACCATCAGATAAGTTTCCACATTTGCCTCGGTGAAGGATGTTCGCCGAGACGAAAAAATGTTCTTATATTTCGAAAACGACCGTTCCACGTCTACCGAAGTAAGACAGGCGTAATTAAAATAATCTTTAGACTTAGTCAAGGAATCTGCAGATGCCCCATCGCACATTTGTCTTAATCTCGTGTAGTCCGGATTCTTTTTTAAAACACTATCGAACTTAGCTAAAACTCGTCCACTTGTTGCATCGTTTATACTATGTAACAATGTACTAACTTCGTCCACGACTTGCACTGATTCTACCAACGACAATCCAGAATTTTGCAAATTTTCTATCGCGTCTACTAACCCTTTGTAATTGTTGCTAATATTCTTTAGATGTGTTTCAACAGAAATATCGAGAAATCCCTTCTAGCTCATCCTAATAGCTCTAGCTTTGGCAGGGACGAATTGCAAAATAACGGATTTGACTTCTTGAAAATGTTCATTATAATAAAAAGCGGCTTTTAACCACGTTTCCCAACGCGTAAGAATGGGCTGTGGTGGTTCTCGAATACCAGGGCATAACCTGTGGAATGCCCTAGTCCTCTTAGGACTTTTGAGAAACACTTTTTTTGTGTTTGCTATTAATGCATCCACCTCCGGGTAACACTCTCGAATAGTTTGTGCCACAAGATGTAAAGCATGGACTTTACACGTAACATGTAAAAGTCCTTCGCACTTTTCTTTAAGGGAATGGCCTACACTACACATTGTTGCTGCATCATCGCTCATGAACAACAACAGTTGACTGGTTGACACTTGAAATTTTTGTAACGTTTCGAGAACTACGGCCGTAATTGCTTTACTAGTACACTGTTTTAATCTTCTGCTGGCTAATAGAATTGCAAAATTTGGTTTAATAGGATCTAATACGCGCACTATTATATTCAAAATAGAATTTTTTTTGCAATCTGTCGTCTCATCAAGACATAGCCACAGCTGTTTATCTTTTAATTCGGCTTTAATTCGATTTTCAATGTCCTCACGTATTCGTAGAATATGGTAGTATCCACTCGGTATTGTATGTACCCCAGAATTTTCGAAATGCTTTTTTATCAAGTATACGAAGTGGTAGACCACATACCATAAACGTTAAAAGCAATTCTAATTGAAATTGACGTTGTTGTGACACACCATTTCTTTTATTTCTGTGGTGTGCGCTATTTGTATGTCTTTCACAATCACGTTTGCTCCAGCACAGTAGTTTCTTTTTACAAACTTTACAGAAAATTGTACTCCCATTGTAGTGTAAATCCACAAATTCACTAAGTAATTTATTAACTTTCGTAGGTAATGGCCGTTTATTTTTAATAGTTACGTTAGACATAATCACTAAAGCGAGCACACCGACGCTTGTTTCTAGTATGCCACGAAGTGGTGCAACGTAACATCTGCAGACTCGTCATTTGTTGATGAATAGAGCGCGTCATCCGTAAATGAATAAGCGCGCTGTTAGTTCGTAGCCGTCGATGAATGAACTTTTTTTTTTGTAGTGGCCCACTGTGAACAACGCCCTATTTATCAACGAACACCCAAACTGCAGGTGTATATTTGCGCGTCTTACATATTTAAATTACCTATGTTTACATACATATATGCGCCCGGCAGCCTGATTGCGAACCTGGCGCGTGGCGCTCTTGGCCCGCTCTAGTAATAAATACCAAGGCTTGTTTTTGAGCGAAGTACAGTCTGTTTGACAAGAGCGTGATCGGCGAAACTTTTTTTTGAAAACCGTTAGAGAGATGGTTTAAGTATAAGCCAGTAGCGACACCCTTCCCCTAAGATGCTTTGTATAGAAAACCTTAGTTGTTCGACCTTTGTCACAGAAGGACGTATTTCGTCATGAGTGCTGCGTACGCATCACGTTACGAAACCGTGTTTTTGTGTTTGCATGCAAAAGAACCGGAAATGTTGCACAGAACGGCTGCTAAATACATGAAGAAGTCAAAGATATTTGTTAGTAAGCGGGTGAAATGATATTCTGAAGTAAAAAATGTCGATGATCTGCCGGATCATGGCTCAACGCAAAAAACGACGAAAAAGGAGGATAGGATGATTTTACAGCTATACGCTAGAATCCTCGCCTATCATTACGTGGTGGGCAAGTGTTTTTGCGTAATAAGGGTCTAAATGTGTCATGTGATACTATAAGAAGACGTTTACTGGTTTATGAAGTGAAATTTCGTAGCACCATGAAGAAACCGCTACTGTTCGAAAAACACGTTGAAAAGAGACTCACTTCGGCGAAGGAAAATTTGCATCGCAATTGGGACAACGTAATTTTTTCGGACGAAGCTTCTTTTTGGGCACGTTCTTCTATCACTCATACCTGGTGTACCCACCCCAATTGATTAATCCAGCGGACCGTCAAACATCCGGTAAAGGTGCATGTTTAGGACTGTTTCTTAAAACAGGGATTTCGCACTTTGCACGTGTTTACAGACAATTTAAACGCTGCTAATGGTCAAAATATATCAGAAGGCTTTATTACCATCTGCCCAAAGATGGTTCACAAGAAAAAACGTACATTGGCTGCCGCGAGAGACAATAACCCGAAATATCGGAGTCATCTTTGTACTGCGTGGAAACAAGAAAATGACGTTAATGTACTGGATTGGTCATCGCAGTCGCTGGATTCAAATCCCATAGAAAATGTTTGGGCACTCATGAAGTTTAAACTTCGAGGAAAGAAGATCTGGACTGTCAAGCAATTATCTCGTCAAATTCGACCTGTATGGAGGTCTTTGTCTCCGGATTATGCTATCAAATTAGTAGAAAGCATGCTTCGTTGAGTCCAGTCAATTATTGGCAATGGAGGCGACTAGACATTTTATTAATAATAAAGCATCACAGTCTATATCATGCATAATGTGTGTAATTTTTTAAAATTTTTTTATCCTAAATTATTTTCGAGTTTTGTCGATCACGCCCTTGTCAAACAGACTGTAATTCAAATAAAGATGAATTGCTACAATATGCAAACGAACAGGAACAAATACTGGATAAGAAGCTATGATAAAGTCATAAGTAACTTTAAATTTAACAAAATAATTTATAATTTATAAAGAAATAACAATAAGAATAAACAGCTAAAATAAAGAAACACCACCTTTCTACTTATTGTTAGTGCATTGTTCGCGCAATAAGCATACGTATTCGTTATAAATCCCTTAAGATTAATCATTCTTAACGCAACAACAAACAGCGATAAACGAAATGATTAAGAAAGCTGCGTATTTTTACATAGCTACATATATCACGGCAATGCTCGAAACAAACAAATGCGAATCGGCGAATATAACGCGCCGTTATCAAGCGAGCGCATGCCCAAAGCTTTTTCCAGCTTTAAAGCTCCGCTATCTGCAGTCGCTCCGCGAAGATCGGCCCACAGACCTCGCCTTCGTCCGGCGAAGGTGATAAAATCCGTCAACGCGGCACGTTCTCTATTCAGCTAAAGTGAACAGAAAGGCACGAACGTTGCTAGTGCAGATTTTGTGCGAAAACGATTAGAAATTAACCTAGGATTAATTCGATGTACGTAATATGATTTTGTATAATCGGTTGTTAGGGAAGTTCTTCAACTAACTCAAGCTTAAAGACCTATTGAGGGGTTGTTAAACAGCCTAGGTTGATGTGAGGTTAAGATGAACCGTGTTAAAACTATTATGTGTGATTTGTAAAACGTTTCAATGACAATGACTTGTGTCAAATGAATATTGTTTTACCACTTTAAACGTAGTGTACTTAAAACATAGTGTACGTGCATATAAAACTATAGATTCATAGATAAAAACTACCGATAATAGGTTTTCACTTCATTCTATAAGTGTTTTTCGAGTGCTCTTAGAAGTAAGGACTATAACTGAACATTTTCGAAGATGAAATCGCCTGTCCGTCTGCTTATGTTGCTGACCTGCTGGCTGCTGCTGGAAACGGAATCGCTGGCGAAACCTGAGCACGACGATAAAGAAGGTGAGATTCCTTTGTATAATATCTCTACAAATTTAAATCCGAATTACGTCATATTTAAGCATATAATTTTTAATTAATTTACCTCCGTCTATTTCTTCCCCGAAGGAGAATATAAATTTTGGACAATTAATGTTCGCTTTCTCGTGCTGAATTATAAATTAAGCGGCGTTCCCTTGTTAAAGAAATAATTTGTTTTAATTTTATGCATTACAAGTCTGAACAGTTTATTTCTTTGGGTTATGGCCCGTTACAGACGTATAGCTTTCGGTGTTTGCCGAGTACGTAACAAGGGTGTTAAACGCGAACAATTCGCTAGACTAAATGAAGATTAAGTGAATGTATTAGATATTATGTTCTACATGCTAGTGGAAGAATCTGCTAAGAAAATCTTGATTACGTAATATTGTTGTTAAGTCAATATTAAACTATGATCTATGATAACATTCTATCAGATAGGAGCTTAATTTTATTCTTTGTTACTTTTATGTTATGTAATCATTTCCGCCTGCATTATCTTTGTTTTTTTTCTTTTCTTTTTGAACATGAAATTAACAGCAACGGATTAAATATGTAATATATATCGAGCATTTCCTTGTTTTTTTTTTTTTTATAAAAATATGCTTATAAGAAAACTGTTCGATAACTTCTTTCATTATTCACGAGTTTAACCGGAAGTACCCTCAACTTTTTAATAGACCTTGTTTTTCCTATTTCGTCCGTACTGGTTTCAGTACCATTATCTGTACAAAATGGAAAGATAAAACGCTTCACATTTGCTCTTAAAAACTACGATCATAAGCAACTTGAATTTTTATTTATTAATAAAAATAAACGCGCACCACCTAGCAGGTAATTGTTGAAGAACTGTCATGTTTATTGAATTCACCACTTATTGTACAGCTGAAAATGGTGCATTTAATTGAAAAAGAGTGTATTGACATTTTCATAATGACCGGTTTTAGCGATCATATTAGAACTCATAAAGAAGTGTGTCTTTTTTTTTTGTGATTTGCATCCCGAAAGAAATCCTACAATAAGTTAAGTTGTTACTAAAACACTAAAGCGTTTTAGTTTGGCTGTTATGGTTAAAAATTTACAAAAAACTGGAAGACCACAGATCGCAACTAAGGGGTATTAGAGAAAAGGTTGTCATTGAATTAGAAAAATCACCTCGAACTTCTACCACAACTTTGGTACTAAACCATGGTATAAATCATGGTTCTGTAGGGAAAATATTGAAAAGAGAAAAGTACCATCCGTATAAAGTATAGTTGGTTCAAAACTTGTCAGATGATGATTTTGACCGACGGTTGGAGTTTTGCAATGGAATAATGGAAACTTGTAATATAGACGAACATTTTGCAACTTATGTGTCCTCAAGAATCCTCACTGGATTCATGAAGTCCATACACAACATCCACAAAAGTTGAATGTTTGGATGGGAATTGTAAAAAACAGATTTATAGGCCTATTTTTTATAGACGAAAACTTGAATGGAAAAAAGTATTTGGATCTATTGAATAACCAAGTTATTCCTGCGCTTCAACACCATTGGTCAGTTACTTCAAAATTTTTGGTTTCAACAGGATGGAGCGCCTTCCCACTATGATAGACGAGTTAGGAATTTTTTTGGATGCTACCTTTCTATTTGGTTTGTATGTAGAGAATTCATTAAGTGGCCTGCACGTTCTTCAGACCTTAGTCCATTAGATTTTTTCCTTTGGGGTCATCTCAGATCACGTGTTCACGTTAGATGACCAACTACTTTGCAGGAGTTGAAACAAAGAATAATCGTTGAATGTGAATTAATCCGTAGAGAAGTCATTGAAAAGGTCACACAGGAATTTCTAAACAGGTTTGCATTTTACCAGGAGCTAAATGTCGAGCAGTTTGAACATTCGATATGATTTTGTTTATGTTGGATGATTCTCATTTTGTCATCAATTTATAATAAATAAAATTAATTATTCAGTAAATGCGAAGTGTTTTATCTTTCCATTTTTTACATATAATGGTACTAAGACCAGTATGGACGAATCTAGAAAAATAAGGTCTATTATAATGGGCAAAAATATACAAGGTGTCCCATTTAAATAAAAAAAAAGGTAAGGGTACTTCCGGTTAAACCGGAAGTACAGTATCAAAAAATTCTAAATCAGATGCATTATGCGTCATTACACTTATAGTTTATCTCAAATTATAAGAATATAACTGTAGACTTACAAGGCCTTTAATACTTTTATTGTACCTTCTGTGACGATAATAACCTGGCAATGCATATTGAATCTAGGGGCCGTATTGACTATAAATTACGGCCCTATAAGATAAAAAAGAACGCTATTAATTTCAAGTATATAATAAAAAATATCTATACATTGGGTTTATATTCAAAGAAAAAATAACAAATCGTGTGGCAATATGTGTAGTGGATACATATAGATATATAAAGCTAATTAGTTTGTAATACACTATAAAATTGTTTAACGCTGGCCACGAGCGGTACCGCGCATCGGCGTAGAATCAGTTCGGACCGAGAGGAACGGTAGTATTACTTCGTCTGCGGAGCAGTACGGACATTTTCGCTGCCGGTCATTTGCGCAATTGTTTATCTGTCCTAGAAAAATTATGATTTCGTCAGCAAAACGACCGCGATCGGACAAACTTCGAAAATTTATTGCAGAAATTCCAGACTTAATATATGAAGGTGCTAAAATTAAATGTGTAATCTCTAAAATCCCGTTAATGTGTTGGTCCAGACAACATTGTCTACGACACGTAAATAGTGAAAAGCATGTCTCAAAAAGAAATTGCGCACGAGACAATGAAAAATTTATATTTAATTTATGCGGTACGTTTATCGCATGTAATATACCGTTTAATTTACTAGACAAGGAACCATTTATCTGCTTTTGGAATAACTATTCGGAGTGCAAATTTCCAAGTCGAACATCGTTACGAAGAATTGTGCCATCTGCGCGCGAACATATTGAACAAAAAATAAAATCGGAGTTGAAAGATCAAAAATTGTGGTTATGTGTCGACGAAACAACGGATCGGAAGAAACATTCTGTTCTTAATGTAATGGCACGCAAATTGGAACCTCATCAATCGCCAAACGAATACAACAGTGTACTGCCGAAGTAATTTCAAAGTTAGTGTTAAATACATTGAACAAGTTTGAACTCTTGATGTTAGTGAGTGATGGTGCTGCAAACATGCTTTCTGTAGGCCGGTCACTTAAAAAGCATTCTGCTAATTTGTTACACATTACGTGTAAAATTCATGCTCTCAATCTTGTGGCGGATAGTATCAGAAAATGTTATCCTGAGGTAGACGCTTTAATAGCGCATACCAAAGCAGTATTTGTCAAATCACCGAAACGTATTCGCGAATTTCACAGACTGTGCCCCCGTATACCAAAGCCACCAGAACCTATTCTAACTCGTTGGGGAACATGGTTGCAGGCCGCGTTTTATTATCATAAATATTTTGACAATATTAAGAACGTGGTTTTACAATTCGATACAAAGGAAGTCAGGTTAAAATGGATTTAAAAATCATTCACGACAATTACTTCGGGCTAGCAGATGCAATAGAAAAATTTCAAAATCCTGCGGTGCCGTTAGAAGAATCTCTACAAATAGTGCAACATGTTCACGCACAGCTATGCGCGATTGAAGACGCAAAAAATGTTTCTGTTCTAGAAAAATTTGAAAGTGTTTTTGAGAAAAATTCTGATTTTGGCACATTAAGACACATTTGTGAAGGTGCGTCAACAGAATCGTTAAGTTATTTGAAAGATTATTTTACTTACGCAAATATTACGTCACTAGATGTAGAACGTTCGTTCTCTGCATATAAACGCATTTTTTCCTCATGCCGTACTAGTTTTGCCGAAACAACAGTTGAAACATATCTAATGTTGCAGATATTTAACAGACATTATTCACTTTGTGATTTCACGGAGGACTCTTAAAATGGTAAGTGTTTGAGCACGTGTTATTTAATTTTTATTTAAAAGATGAGCGAAATTATTTGCGGCAGCAAACATCTCTATTAGCAGAATAACTCTAGTGGAACGCGAGGCCTGGTCGACTCTACGCTACTGCGCGGTACCGCTCGTGGCCAGCTTTAGTTATGTTAGTAAAGGTGTCACTGCATTTCATAAATCATCTTCTGTGATTGAGTCGTCTTGCAAATCGGTGTCTGTGTCTGAATCGTATTGCAAATTTATAATCAAAGGTGCTACTATATTGTACATGTGCGTATATTCGTCCTCTTTTGCTATTGCGTGTTTAACAGCATTTTTCCAATTTACGGCAGTTATGTGTTCCATAGCATTTTTTATGTGTGTTACACTGCTTTCACTAAATTTCGGTGTTTGATTTGTTCGTCTTATGGTATTTTTAAGTTGGGCCCATATCAATTCAATGGGATTGAAAATGCAGTGGTATGGTGGTAAACGCAAAATTGTATGTCCTGCTTCTTTGGCTCTGTTATCCACATAATAATCCTTTAAATATTCTTTTGTCTTCATCACCTCTAATAATTGTTTTTTTGTATAATGATCCTCATAATATAAATCGTTTGTTTCTAAAAATTCTTTAATATCTTTCTTATTATTACATTTTGTAGGAATTTTGGTTTGCTGTCGAGAATGATACGGAGCGTTGTCCATCACTATCACACTCTCTTTTGGTAAATTTGGCAGCAAAGTGTCACAAAACCATTCTTCAAATAAAGATGAGGTCATATCTTCATGGTAATCTAAACTTGAAGATTTAAAATTTTTAGCAGACCCAGCATGAAGAATAATTATTCTCTTCCCCCTCGAAACCGGCGCGTCCAACTGACACATACTTGAACTATCCACCCAACCTTTGCAAATTGTATCATGGGTGTCATACCACGTCTCGTGTAAATAACATATGAATCGTCCTTCCTCTCTATACCTTCTAATTGCCGTTAAGTATTCATATCGAAGTTTCTGGAGCCTCGGACTTTCCATAATTGTGCGACGTTTATCTATTTTGGAAAACTTAACTTTCTTTAGCGTCCGCCACAAGGTGGCTTTAGAACACAGAATATTTATAGACTCATCACTGATTCTTTTATGTAAGCAGTCTAGTGTAGGTACAACATTTCCTCTGTAGAAGGATTATACTTGCTGCCTAATAGTATCAATTTCATACTCATCAATTTTTCTCGCTGCTTCTTTGTCACTTCTTTGCTTTCGAGCACCTGCGTTATTCTTAATTATCTTATATATTGTTCCAAAAGGCACCTTGGTTAATTGCGACGTTCGTTGAATGTTCAGGGTTTGTTGTTCGTTATTTCCTTCCATCAGGGTACGATAGACATTGAGAATTATCTGTTTTGCTTCTTCTGATAGATGCTTTCTCTGCCGTGCTCCAACAGTATTATCACTATCCACATCATCATCATCACTAACACTTTCAGCAAAAGGTCACCACATGTTTGTGAAGTAAAGAGAAAAATCAAATACGTATACAGCAGTAAAGATTAACAATAAATGATACATAGACTCAATATTAGATGTAATATATACCAACTCTCCTATAGCAAACGCCAGATTAGATGGCGAGCGGTGGGAGTATTAATTACTAAACGAAATGATATAAATAAGGAGATTGTAATGTATAAACAGGTATTTAAGAATATTTTACAAACAGTATAAATTTACATAGTAAGCAATTCGATGTTACAAGTAATTAAAGAATTTACATATTAAATGAGATTTGAATGTACAAACAGGTAGTTACGCATATCGCAAATCATAATTCCATTTCTATTCAATTCACTTAAATTTTGTCATTACGGTCCTTAGCAATTTGTTTGAGTATCCAGGTAGTTATTACCGCAGGTGGTGCAATAACAGCATTTAAGCCATTCAAAGTTATATTCTTATAATTTGAAATAAACTTTTATACCTACAAAGTTTCATCAATATTATCGTTCCGTTTTACTATTAGAATAATATATTATTATAAGATATTTGCTTGGTTCCATACTTTATCCCAAGCCTGTATACACGGTAGCGTGAAAAGTTTATGGGCAATAAATATTGGTTTGCAAGTCTCATCCACCTTTAAGTTGAATATTAAGCATTGACACGGTTCTGGAATATGTACACATGTAGCGAATTTACCGAATTTCCCCACAAGATAGTGTTATACGATAGAATTGAGTACACTAGAGGGTAGTATACGTTTATTAAAGCGTCACTTAATAAGCTCGTTTTTATCTTTAGTATAATATGAATTATTGAGTTTTCTGCATAGATTTTCTATATCATTACATACTAAATGTTCGTCAAAATAAACACCTAGAAACTTATCAACATTGCCGATACCCGAGACGCGACCATTAGAGCACACTGTGCCATTGTACATCGCACGCCGTAAAACAAATATGGTGATATTTATTTTAGGGACACGCTACATATTGAAAAACGTTGTGGTTGTAAACAGAATGAGAAGGCAAACAACTTTTACTTAAAACATTTTTTCGTATTGTTACAAAAAGATCGGCGTGTAAGAGATAGGCTTAGGCGTAACATCCTGTATATACTTTGATCACATACACGCAGAGAAACGTTTACTTGTATCAAAGCTGTCCGCCTTAATTCAAGAGAATTAATGTTTCAATTATCCGCAGTATAATAACTGTATTGAATCAAAACGAATATTTCTTTAACGTTCCTTTCTCCGCTTAAGAGAAGTATATACTTGTAATGAAATAATTGGATTTCTTTGTTTCAAACATTTGTTAACTTGATTCAAGAAAATCTTGCGGAAAATTTGAAGAAAGCGATTCTTAGTATAAGTATAACACAAAACAATGCTTTCTTAAAGATAGTAAAAAGTTTTCTTAATTCCAGAAAGCGTTCAGGTATTGCTCATAAGTCAATAGTTTCATTTTCTTAAAATAAAGCATCTTTTATTTAGAATTCTTGAAATGTCTTAATGTAGAAATACACATGAAAAAAGTGCTTAGAAACAATAACTAAGATAATGCTAACATAAATAGCTCCCGGTGTTGATGAAATCACTACTGGCAAAAACAATGTAAGAAGAGAAAAGCATTGAAGCTTCTTGCTCCTGGCCGCATTGCTCTTAT
Source organism: Dynastes maya (assembly GCA_029619315.2). Lineage (NCBI taxonomy): Eukaryota > Metazoa > Arthropoda > Insecta > Coleoptera > Scarabaeidae > Dynastes > Dynastes maya. Next base: position 582,507 of record JAROYE020000028.1, read on the forward strand.
ATCTCGCAGTTGATGCCACTAATCTTCAAGAACACCAATTGATTATATTTCCTGGTGCCACCTAGTTCCAGCTGTTATAGTCATGCCGTTTAATAGAGACGGAACCAGAATACAGATACCATACTTGCCCATACAATGATGTAACCTTTAACGTACAACGTTTCTGTGATGTTACAAATAACGATTAAAAGATTTGAATAGGGAGATAATCAGTTCCACGTTTATTTTAGGTTTTTCACTTACAAAAATGAAATTTATCTGTTAAAATTACTTACAGTTAATGTTGTGATGGGTGTTTGATGTGTGTGTATATATAATCCTTATGGTTTCTTCTTTCCTCTTCTCAGCAATATTGATATCCGAAATTCTCTTGTTTTAGACCCCCTTTGATCATCTTCCTGGATAAAATTTCTTTGGATTGCTTCTTAAAATTCCTTGTTTGATGTAATACTCTTGACAATTGTTCGTGATTGTTTATACTTTACTTTAACAGCTTTTTAATACATTTGAATTAATAATTTCGGCGAGATTTAATTTTAATAGTACAATTTCTAAATACATCAGTCAAAAGATGTTTGTTTACTGTCAGAATGTTTACGTTGCTAACTTCTGTTTCTCGGTCGTCCCTGGCATTGCCAATGTAACGACTTAATATTTAATTTTGATGATTTGAAGATCGAATTTGGTGTCGCTGGTGACGTAAGGGATTTTGACGGTTATTTCCAAATACAGTGTGTTTTTTGTGTATACGTGTTATTTTTACAAATAATGTTTTCAAAATGTAAATAACTTAAAATAACCTGGAATTTTGATTATCCCCTGTAACATATCATAAACTAAGTTTTTTTTTTTTCTGAATATTAATAATATAAATAATCAAAATGTCAGAACTCGAATATTAAACGAAAATAATCAAGTTCCGCATAAAACTATTAACAAGTTCCGCATAAAACTATTAAAATCTAATATCAGTGCATTTTGATATAATATTGATTAGAATGAATTTAGTAACACTTAAAGATACGCTTTTCATGTGGAACATCCCACTACAGTTTCATAAACATTTTCAAAAGATTAATGTAATATTTTTTTTCTTTTTATTACTATTCAGCACGTGTACTAATTTAACTATAGTTTTTTAAATATACAATGAATGATAATAAAATATTAACTCATTAATTATTAAACATAAAAATAATCCCTATTGAATCATACTCTAACCCAGGTATGGGCAACCTTTGCTTAGCTGAGAGTGTAATTTCGGGACTTAATCAGGTCGCAGGCCGTAGGTCAGAAATAAGTAGGTAGTAGTAAATAAAAAAGCGATAAAAATTCACACATTTTTTTATTTATTAGAATTATAAATAGCATAATGAAACATATAAAAAGCAAATTAACAAAAAAAGATAGAAAAATCAAATGAAAATCAATGAGAGACTTGAGTTTGAAGCTGAGAAACAAGATGATCAATATTGGGGTCAATATCACTAGTACATAGGCGCAAAGTGTTTTCTAAATTAATATCTGTAAGCCGAGTACGATGCTTATTTTTATTAGTTTTCATGATCGAAAAAAACTGCTCACATTTATACGTGCTTCCGAATGTGCAAATTATGTTTCTTGCGAAAACTCTCAGCTGTGGATATTTTTCTTCGGAAATGTATGTTCTGTAAAATTCGCTTAGTTCCACATCATCAAATTTAGACTTCAAATATGAGTCTTCTTGAAGCTCGATCAACTCCATTTGTAGGTGAAGCGGAGCATCTTCCACATTACACTTACACGGATTTGCAAAAATATTGAAAGTGCTATCCATATTCCTAAATCAGAAAACCGATCAGTGAATTGCTCTGACAGTAGTTTCAGTTCTTCAGCATAGCAACCGTAATCAATGTTTTCGTGACTGGATAATGTTACAAAATGAAAACAGTTTTTACTTCTCATTTGTGTTTCCCACAAGCGACTTTTGTTTTGAAAAGCTTTAAGATGACTGTACAGCTGATTTACCAATTGCCCTTGTTTTTGAAGCTTCAAGTTCAGGTCGTTTAAGTGTCCTGTGATGTCCTGTGACCAGAAATGCCAAGTCACAAAGCCATGTTGGATCACAAATTTGCGGCAATGTTTTCTCATTCATTTCCATAAAATCAGCTATTTCTTTTCTAAGGTCATAAAATCTTTTTAGCATTTTGCCTTTGCTTAACCACCTTACTTAGCAATAGTATGTCACATCATCGTGTTCTGAAGAGAGTTCATCCAAAAATGCTTTAAACTGGCGATGGTTAAGACCGCGGGATCTAATAAAATTGATGGTATTTACTACCACATCCATAACGTTCTTCAGTCGAATGGACTTAGAGCACAAGTTTTGTTGGTGAATAATGCAATGCAGAATTATTAAATCACATTCTTGCACATTCATAGCGGTTGCTCTTTCCTTCAGAATATAATTCGATAAAACCTTTTCGTGGACCGACCATTGAAGGCGCACCATCTGTGCACACTCCAACTAATTTATACCACTGCAAACCATATTGCTCAAAAGTACTTTGCAACTCGGCAAAAATATATTTTCCAGTAGTGGTCCCTTGTAGCGGCCGTAAAGCCAGTAATTCCTCTGTCGCTACAAATTTTTCATCAACACCTCGTATAAAAGTAGCTAACTGGGCTGTGTCAGATAAATCTGTAATTTCATCCAAAGCAATCGAAAATGCTTGAAAACCAACCAGTCTATCAGTCAATGTTTTTTTGGTATCACTAGCCATCATATCTATACGTCGAACAACAGTACGTCGCGATAAGCTCACTTTCTCAAACTCTTTTTTCTTTTCTGGACACAAAAGTTCTGCAACATCTACTAGGCACTCTTTAACAAACTCTCCCTCAGAATATGACTTCGATGTTTTCGCTATTTTGGAACTAACTATAAAACTAGCTTTAACAACACTGTTTAGATTTGATCTTTGTGAATAGAACATTTCTTGCTGTTTCCCTAAATCGGTAATGAGTTTTTTAATTTTATCCTTTCTTAACTGGCCCGTAAGTAATTTATATTGAGCGAAATGTTGCTGGAGTAATGCCGCTTCATATTGTATTCTTTTAAAACAGAAATTGTTTCATTGCACAGCAAACACATAGGTTTACCACTGTGCATGATAAAAAAGTATTCTTCAGTCCATTTGTTTTGGATTTGACGACATTCTGTGTCCACTTTCCGCTTTTTTAAACCAGGCATCTTGATAGATTTTTTTCTTCTGAGCTGAATTTGCTTGAATATTTCCCGCGTCTTTTCTTATCAGTTGTTAAGAAGTAATGAGTTGACACGCGCGCTGAGCGGTTTATATATTACCCTCAATAAGCAACTAGAATACTCTCGATCGTACGCGAATATGCGATGCTAGCCGCGTTATGAATAACAGTCGGCTCTGGAGCGCTTCGAGGTCATCGGGCGGCTTCCCGAATGTTTATTTGTTTGTCTCTTTCTAACGACTATTTCTGACTCGATCTGTGGCGTTCCATTGCGTACGCTTAATAATATTATTTATCGATTTTAGTCTTTATGATTTGAATAAATACAGTTTTAGGTTGGTTGACGGTAATTACAAATAAACTATGTGTGCTAAATCTTTAATTTTTTTGGCGCGTTATTTGAATTTCTCTCGCGGGCCGCATTGAAGCTGGTGGAGGGCCGGGGGTTGCCCATATATGCTCTAACCTATAAAAAAAAAACTTTTTCATTAGTTCATTCATTTGCTCCCAACTTTAATTATTAACTTTAGGGTTTTTTCCATTATTGTAATTTTTCTTTTATTGGATATTCTTGTTGCTAGCCTGATGATGTGATTTTTTCATTCCTACCACTAATATGAATATTTCCTTAACTTAAAACTAAATGATTTACTTGGAAGGAACATTTTTCTGTTTTGGATTTTCTTGATTTTCTAATCATAAGAAAATATTTATTTAATCCAAATAAAATTTCGAAAAAAATATTTTCTTATTTCATACATTTTTATAGTCTTGAAATAAAAATATTTTCTTGAACAGAGACTGATTTTTGCAAGAAAATCTATTTTTCTAATGCAAGAAACCGTTTCTCTGCGTGTATTCTAAATGACCCTCGGTAGCTTTGGTATTTATCCCCTCCTTCTATCTTTCTTCGTTCTGCAGTTGTATTGAAAAAACCGAAAATCCATCAACTTTCGAAGGGATGATTCCCCCCCTCAAAGTTAGTTTCAGCAGATCAAAAAAATTGCTATGTACAGAGTTTAGTATGCTCTATATTTTCACAAAGTTTCATTAATATCTGAATTTGGTACTCGGGAACCCTTCCTTATTGTGCATGTTTTTCTTGATTTAAATCTATATTTCTTTAAATTAATGAAATATGTTGAAAAACTTAAAATGTCTAGTAAAATATAAAATTCTTTCCAAAAAAATACTACTTTCCATTAAACAAATATACTCAGTAAAATGTATTTCTTTGAATTGAAAATTCTTTTGTATCAGTGTAACGATTTTCTTTTTATTTTTATATATCCTATGTGCGTATTCTTTTGTTTGTTGATTTAGATTCTGTAGCTCCTGCCATTTTACACAAACCATTGTCCCCGGGGTTAAAGAACAGTAGCCCCCATTAAAACGGTGGGAACCATCATTAACGAATTATATAAAAAAATTGTTTTAAGTATTTACTTTTATTAATAATTAAGGTACACTACTTATACTGGAAGATATTCTACTCGTCATAGAGATGAGCTTTCTGTTATCTCTGCTAAAGATTGTTTTTCAATGAAGTTAGTTACCTAATTAATAAAGATGTGAACGTTCTAGTTATGCAAGCGTTCTACTTTTCCACTTGGTTAGAAATAATACTTTCAAATCAAATATATATGTGAAAACATCGGACAAAATGAATTATTAAAGTAATTGTCATTTCTCCTGAAAATGTGCTTATTGTTAATTCCTTAGGCTGTGAAAGATTTATTCTGTAGTGTACTTACTGTCGTACTTTTTACCTTGTAATAAATGAGTACATGTTATATAAATTTCTTCTTTCACTTTCTAAGAATGTTTATTACTTATATAATAAAAATAAGAAGCACGTCATCATTATTATTATTATTTTAGTGGGGCCATGGCACAGATGCCTCTAATCACTGCGACCTTAATAGATCTATTGTAACAGAATGCCCTTATGTGTGTTAGAATAGTTGGAGGCTTTTAATAAACCTTAGTACTACTCTAGGATCTGTGTCCTTCAGTTCAGTAAGTGCAAGGAATAGTCTACTGAAGTGTTGGTGACGTATGCGACTAATGGCAAAACATTCACGTAGGATGTGTTCTGCCGTCTCCAGATCTTCTTGATATAGCCGATAGATTTGATCTTTAGCTTTTCCTACTTTAAATAGGTGATATTTTAGAACTACATGGCCTGTCAGATATCCTGCCAGTAATCTTCCAGTTGTACAAGAGCAGTGTATGTTCCACTTCCTGGTAATTGTTGCCAAATTACCATGGGATTTATTTCCCTATATCGAGGTCGTTAAACTACAAGATGGTCCTTTCATATTTCTCAAATGGGGTGGCGCTTATTTCAACCGCCACTATCTTCAACTAGACTAGGGTCAAAGGAATAGGGTACGGTTCCTTCATAATCTCATTCGGATATATAAAAGTGTCCACCATCTTCATCTTCCCGGAAGATGTATTACTTTCCTTTTAGCGTGATAGAACTAAGATAGGCGTCCGCGTAGTTGTAAATTTTAATGCGCATCATGGCGGCAAGATAAGCAACATCTTTTACAAGCAAGTAATGTTACAATTTCAATCACAGGAAGCTGTGCTGAAGCACTTGTAGCACATGTGTTTTTCTTGGATTGGGATTTGAAGTCGCTTACTTCAAATACCAATCCAGATAGTTGGTTTTTTCGTTGCGGTTGGTTATGACCTTCTTTATATGCAAGAAGAATATTTGTTGAATGAGAACTGCCTTTATTTTCAATTTACTTGTCATGATGATATCCTGTAATTTGTCACTTCGTTTATTCGAGAAAGAACCGTTGCAGAACTTTTGGTATAAGTACAACACCGAATTGAAGTTGCCAACTACGAAAACGGCACGTAAGCATGTTTTATTTGTACGAGAAGATTTGGAAGAGAAAATCAAATCTACCTTAAAAAATCAGTTGCATCGGTTATGTGTTGTCGAGGCAACAGATTGTGAACAAATTCTATTATATGTTATAGTTCGTACTGGACCTTCATAAACCGACATTTCCACTGTTACTACCTAGAAAAAGACTGGAAAAGTGTGTTGGCGCAGCAATTGTGAGGGTGTACGGTAGGAAACCACGTCAAGTGTGCGATGGTGCCGCGACAATGCGTTCGGTAGGCCGTTCTCTTCTTGAGCACAGCTGCAAGTATTTACACGTTACGTGTAAAGTGAATGCTTTACATCTTGTGGCAGAAACTATTCGACAATGTTCACCCGAGGTAGATGCATTAATAACAAGTACAAATAAGGTGTTTCACAGATCTGCAAAACGTCTTGGATCATTTCACGCACAGTGTCCTAGTATTCGTGAACCACCACAGTCGATTCTTACAGGTTGGGGAACATGGTTGCAGGCAGCTCTTCATTATGCTGAATACTTCAAACAAGCAAAAGCTGTTATTCTACAATTCAATCCTGCCGAAACTGCAGCTACTAAGGAGAGTCAGACAAAATTTCCGTCGAAACAGACTATTCGTAACAACTATAAAGGATTATATGACGCAATAGAACAATTACAAAATAGAGCGTTGTCGTTAGGGGAGTTACTGTAGATACTGACGAAGTATATACATTGCTACCCACTATACATCACGCAAAATATAATCGCGTTTTAGAAAAGCTCGAGAGTGTGTTAAGGAGAGATTCCGATTCTATCACATAAAAGTAATTTGTGATGGTGCATCGACTAATCCATTAACTAAATTCAAAGTGTTTTAATAATGCATGTATTACATCCATAGATGTCGAACGATCTTTTTCAAAATATAAACACATTTTTCACCACGGCGAACATCGTTCAACGAGAAAACTGTGGACACATATCTAATGCTGTCAACTTTTTACGACTCTTTTCCAGTTGGTGGCTCTACTTTTAATGTTCGGATTCCGATGCAGCTCGCCAACCTATTTGATAACGCTGTTTAAGAGGTGAGTGTTTCAGATATTATAATTCTTGATTGGTTCTGTTATTATTATTCGATTTATTACTTATTTTTTGGTATCGTACTTACTGAAGGAAGCGCACGCTTACGTCGCCTTATTCATCACGTCAACTCAGGCAAATTGACCTATCGTCGTAAAATATCGTAGGAACCTTAATGTGGGACTATAGGACATAACCTATTAGTATACTTAGCTGGCGATACAACGCGACCTATCGAAAATTCATATCCATGCATACATTCTACTTTAGAGTATCGATCCATCATGCATGTATTGCACTTCTATTCAATTATTGCAGATCATAGGCGCACGCTTAATTGCGTCAAATTGTGATAAATCCCTGTAACGTGCCATCGTTTAATATTGTTATTGGCTAATCACTATTTGACATGCTAAATAGACAATGAACCACATTATCTGGAAAACGCCGCCCTCAAAACAGATCCAATTAAATTGAATAACGGTCCAATACCTTTAGCTGTAGGTGGATAATGTTATATACCGGGTGTCCCAGAATTGCAACAACGGACAGCATCTCCGTTATTCGAAAAGGTGAAAAGAGAAAAATTAAAAACCGTTTTGCATCGAGAGGTTCTTCTTACATATCTAGTTGGTCCATACAACCCAAGAAAACTTAGCTTCCACTGTTTACCATTGTAATTAAAATGAACTCCATACTTCCCTGAAGACCAGTGGGAGAGATATTTAGAAAAAGAGGTGCTTTCGACTTTAAAATATGTTATAGGTCGTAAAATATAATAGCAACAGTATTTGTTAAATACCCAACAGATTACAAAATCCAAAAAGGTGTACAAATGCAGTAACTACATGTTGAAAAAGTTAAAACACTGTACTGAGTGTACCAGAGGCGCCTTCCATAAGACATTTGTTCGAACTGTTGGAATACGGAGAAGTTGATTGGACCTAGACTGGAGACTGGGCACTTAGATATCAAATCTAGAGAGAAAGTCGGGCGACTCGATCCTGTTTGTTCTCAATTGTTAGATGGCACTAATCTCTGCGTACGTAATTTGAACGTGCTCCCTCGTAGCTATATATTGAAATATTTTTCTCAAGGGATTTTTGGTTAAAATGTTAAATTTTCCAACTTAAACTAAATTTTACAATTCTTAGTGGGTTTGGGAATATACCTGGATACCATTCTGGCAATTTTCTAACGAATTTCCAAATTTATAAATCGAAATTAACGAATTTTCAAATTATAAATATAACTAATCTTGAAATTCGAACAATGCCAATGTTGTATAAACTCTCTTCGAATAAATACTTTGATTTCACTATCGAACACTTTAAATTGGGATCGGAGTTAAGATACACTTTAATTCAACGAAGGCTGAATCAAGATTGATGAAATTATTGGCGTCGCTCATCTTTCTTTTATTTTAAATCGCGAAAGATCGGCGATTGCTTTATTCCACAGCAAATTTTGATAAAAAATCCAAATGGAAACTTTTACGATGCATTTCGATGAAATGAAATTATTTGTAAAAGAAAGTAGCATGGAAGAATGCACCCAGGAACGCTACCAGCTGACAGTAGGCAAAATCTATGACCTAAAGCTGTCTGACAAGTAGATATTAAACGTGAAATATCTCTAACGATTTTCTTAATAATGTTTGGAGAAATGTTTAATTAATGAAATAATGTTTAAAATACCTTTCAATTTACGCAGTTGCTTGATTTAGACGACTTCTGCATTAATTTTGACGATTTACAAAATTAGAAAAGTTAACTGAAGAGTGGATTTGTCCATGTTACCCTACGATCGTCGTTATCTCGACTTAACTTTAGTATTTAACATCAACGCCCCAAGGCCAGTTGGCTGGGGGGAAATGGTAACGAGGGAATTTCCATTTCTTACTGCAAGAGGGATATTCAATTACCAACGAGTGGCTAACCTGACCATCCTACTCATTCAGAGGTTGACAGCCGAAGCTATCGTCGTTGTAAATATTGATCATTACAATATATTGTATATATAAATTCGTGTTATTATTTGGAAATTGAAGATAGCTATGTGGTTATAAACATAAATCTTGTGCTGTAAATACACATCGAAAGATTCGTTGCTCTACTAGTAGCAGCAGTACGAGGGATTTGGTATAAATACATAAAATCACCTAATTCACTACATATTGAAATGAATAACTTGGGGACTTTCATACATACAATTTATTCCAACTAGTGTAAGTAAATAAATAGTGCTACTCCAAATAGATGCCGCTGTTAGAGCTATAAAGTTTCGGTTTGTAATCCATACTAGTTTATAACTATAAATACCTTCAACTTTCAAGTTGAACTTGCAGTAGAATTACAAAATGCTATTGTGCGACGGTCATCACAAAGAAACACCAAAACATTCTCGCAAATTACCTTTATTTGTACTTACATATTTTCAATAAAACAGCAACAGTAAATCTGACAGTTCATATACTGTCAAAGAATATATGGAAATGTCAAATCAATATTTTTAATAATATTGTTAATATTTAATACTGCCGGATATATTCTAAGACGCATTTATTGGAACAACATTTTTACAATGAAAACACTGTACACTGTACGTATATACAGAAGCATTAATTCCAGTCTTTTATTTTCCATCTTCACCGACTCTCCAATTTATTTTGTGCGCAGGCAATTATTATTTTGCAAAAGATCACATAGAATTGCAACGTAAACGAGATTTAACAAATTTTTACATACTCTACAATCCATATATGCGCATGAGTACAAAAATACCCCTTACTTCTCTAAAATCAATTTTATGGGACAGGGTATGTTCTGATATTATTTTCTATCGATCAATCAATATTTACCTGAACATTCATGTTTTGCATTAAGACACTTTAATTGGGATTCTATGAGGATATTAATATTCATGGATAATTTTAACTCTAATTTGTCTAGTGTTATTTGACAATTGTCAAATTTGACAAAGTTGACGACCTAAAATAATATGCGCTATCTAACAATTGAGAGTGGTATCTTATATTTTTATGGAGGCGGAAGCGTTCAGATTGTTCTTATTAAAGTTGAACGGGGCCGAATCTGGCCGTCCTCGATCAGTTCGCACTCCAGCTGTTATTAAAGCTGTCAAGGCATGCATCGGACGAAATCCTCCCCGAAAACAGAAACTATCATCGTTGCAGATGGGTGTGACTGAGAACACAATCCAAAATATCCTGAATACCTTAAGCCTCGTGCTTTCAGAAGAAAAAGCGCTCACTTGCTCAATGAACGTCTGAAAGGATTAAGGCTTCAAAGATGCCGCTAACAATGACTACCGCTATATCCTATTTTCCGACGAGAAAATCTGTTGAAAAACAATTTAATCGGCAAAATGATCGAGTGTATGCCTTCAATAGTGAAGAAGTAGGTGTGGTCGCTCCCCGTGTTCAAAGGGGTCATCGTCCATCTTCAGTAATGGTTTGGTTAGGGGTATTTATTTCGGACCAATTGAAGCTCATTTCGGTGAGAAAGGAGTGAAGACCAGCGCCCAAGTCTATCAAGAGACAGTCCTGGAAAAGATCCAAAAACCTCTAAACCAGAGCTTATTCAAAAACCAGGATTGGGTCTTCTAGTAGGACTCTGCGCCTGCTCACAAGGCCAAAAGCACTCAGTACGAATAACATCGACTTTATCAAGCATGAAGATTGGCCATCTTCTAGTCCCGACCTTAATCCCCTGAATTATAAAATCTGGTCAGCTTTGGAGGAGAAAGTCTACGCTAAACGCTATGGAAATTTGGACTCGCTAGAAACATTTGTTAAGAAGGCAGTGGCGGAGATAGATATGTAAATGGTGCATAATGCGATTGATAACTGGCCTCGCAGATTAAGCGCCCGCATTACGAAGCGAGGGGATCATTTTGAATAATTTTTTAATATGTAATTGAGAACACTATATTGGTCTACTTAAACAATAAAAGTTCTTATTTTCTTTTCTGTTTTATTTAAAATAATGATAAAAGTTGTGACAGAACTTAGTGACCGACTAAGTGTAACCTACATCTTCATTATATCCGTTTGAGATTACAAGTTAATTGCCGAATGTCTGTGTTTCCATCAGTAAATGGAATCCTGTAAGATGAATCTATTGTTGCAGGGAAGTTTACTATGCACATATACGTCTATTTCCATTCTTGCTGCCTGATATTGAAATTCTAGGACACCCCGTGTAGATGGGGCAATGGTTTTATACGGTCACCCGTCTCTAAAACAAGCTACGCAGTTAATAGTGTAACAGCGGCGCGTTGTCGAACAAAAAGTGCCGAAATTGTTATTCTGCGGTTTCGCAGATTTTTTCACCAGCTTCCGCTTTCGGCGAAATCGATAACAGTGTTATTCTCATAGTGCTTCCTATTATTATTTTCTCTTGCTTTTTTTCAGTGAAACGAACGTGAGAAGAATACTCTAACACCAGCGCTATCTAGATGAAAAACGCTGGAAACTCAAAAGTGATGTTTCTTTATGGCGAGGCATAAAATAAAATTAATTTTATAATGGACGTGCAGGTCGGTACTTTCAATTAGAATATTAACGTGTACGTTAAATTGTATTCGCTAGCAAAGTACTCAACGTACACACGATATGCGCTTGCATACGTGAACTCAAACAGTTTGCAATTTAGTCGTACTAATTGCTCCGAATTACAAAGCTGTATTGCGCGCGGTCTTTTGAAAACGTTTTTGAGGTAGAATTATTAAGTTATAATTTAACTGCAGTAAAAGTGCATTTGATACTAGCTGCTTTTCTCAACGAAATAGTTTTGTTACTTTTGTACCTATTTTAAATATAGAACATTCAAAATCCAGCGATTAAATTTTGCTAAAGGGTATGGCTTTTACGACAAAGTTTGGATTCAGAGAATTATTTTATCTTGATGTAATGCTTTTGAAACCTGTGAATAAATGTATAATAAAATTTAACGTTTATAGACACTGCGTTTATAGTGAAAGGAATAAATTCAGTCAAATTCTAGCAACTTTTATTGCGTCAATTTCTAATTTTTATTTTCAATTTTTTGATCTGCACTACGACATGGTATCACTTCCGGTTTGACCTCGGTTTTGGTACATAATAATCGGTAGTTCGCTTTAAGCGGCTTCGTTTTAGCCGATCACTACTGTATTTTGGAAGTTTGGCATCTAATTTTTCTCTTAACCTACATAACAAGCTCTTAAATTTTCATCACACAGTATAGTTTTCCTTACCGTAATTTGTTAATTTTTTTCTGTATTTCCGATTAAAATTTATCGGTTTAACCCTTTTTCGCAGCCTTAGTTTTTGACATTTTAGTTCATTGCGGTATTGATTTTGGCTCCTGTTGTTGAAGATTTTGTTATTTATGACTAGAGTTGGCCACGCGCGCCAACAGGCAGCTGCGTCGTATCTGTACGGTTACATACAAGCCTGAGTGTAGCTTCGACCTTCCATTAGCGCGGTACGTGTTGTTTAGAAATGTTGCGTACGTCACGCAAACGACCCAAGGCGGACCAAGTTAGAGAATTTTTAGCCGAAATTCCTGACTTAACGTATGATGGCGCTAAAATTGAATGTGTAGTATGTAATGTCCCGTTGATGAGTTGGTCCAAAAGGGATTGTCTTCGGCACGTAAACAGTGAACGGCATGCTTCAAAAAAAACTTGCACACGAGACTATGACAAATTTATATTTAATTTATGTGTTACTTTTATTGTATGTAATATACCGTTTAATTTATTAGACAAGGAAGCGTGTGTGTTGATTTGGAATAAGTATTCGGAGTACAAATTACCAAGTCGGACATCGTTACGAAGGATAGTGCTATCTGCTCCTGAATATGTTGAAAAACGAATTAAATCGGAGTTGAAAGAAAAAAAAATGTGGTTATGTGTGGACGAAACGACAGATCGTAAAAAGCACTCGGTCGTTAATATAATGGCACATAAAATGGAACCGCATCAATCGTCACCTTCAATCCTATTAGCTTCTAGACGAATACAACAATATACTGCCGAAGTAATTGCAAAGTTAGTGTTAAATACATTGTAAAAGTATGAACTTTCAACAAACCAACTGTTGATGTTTATGTGTGATGGCGCCGCAAACATGCTTTCTGTAGGCCGGTCTCTTATAAAGCATTCTGTTAACTTGTTAGACATTACGTGTAAAATTCATGCTCTCAATCTTGTGGCAGATGGTACCAGAAAATGTTATCCTGAGGTAGATGCTTTAATAGCGCATACAAGAGCAGTGTTTGTCATCGGATTTGTTTTTGGCATTACTGCTGGTTTTCTGGTAAGCTAGATTAGAGTTAAAGTTAGTCTTTTATTTTTCTTGAGGGTCTCTTTTCCGTGTCTTAGTAACCCTTTGTGCCTTTTGTCTTATTGTTTTCCACTTCAATTGGAAGCGTTAGCTGTGTCTACATTTAGTAAGCTATTTTGTCGATCAGCTGATTACGAGGTTATACGAGTTGACAGGTCTTAGGTGCGTTCAGTAAGTTTTTCGAGATGCGCATTGTTCCGCGATACGTGCCCGCAGCCTTTTCGTTGTTTTCGGTAATATTATTGCTTCCAGCTCTTTTGTTAAGTTTGGTTCTTCTCCATTTGATCAGTGCTATTCATTAAACTTTATCTAATTACCCCATTTAACTATTCAGTTTAGCATCTTCCCTTTTCGTATCTTAAGTGGTTGACCTACGTAGTTCTGTGTCGTATTTCCGTATGGGAGAATTACATTTTCGACAAGGATTCCGGTCCTTTGTCGTTGAATTTTACCACTTATGGCCCGGTTGTGAAGTTGTTGAGACGTTAGCTACGGTAGTGTTTTCAATTTTGTAGTTTTTGGATTTTCTCACGTTGAGTGGATATTTTTGGAAACCTACTCGTAATTTCCGTTGCCGTTAGTTGGTTTATCCCATCTCGTAAATCGTTTTTCCCGTTATAACGGTAAGCTTTTAATTCGGTTACATTACACATTCTAATTTTGTGGTTTCGTTTATTCTTTTTTTTGTAGTTTTTGGTTTCATCGTTTTTGGTCTTACCTTTTGGTTTGTGTTTTTGCCCAATTGGATTTATTAAAATTAATAATTTCCTGAGAGCTACATAATTAGTAAATTCCTGAAGACTGCATACTTTAATTTTCCGGAAGCTATAACACATCTGCCGGAGTTGTAGCTGTTTTTGAGAATCTTGGAACGGGATGTATTGTTTCTTGCCTAGAATCTAGATAAACACCCTGGAGCAAGCACCGCTACCTTGTTCAGGCAACAACCGGACCAACTAAGTGATTCTTGCCAATTTTTCCTTTTTTTTTGTATTTGCCTTGGTGATCCATAATTTATTTTCTTTATTAAGACTGTTTACTTCAGTTTCAACGTTTCATTACACAAGCTTAAAATTTGTAAACTTTGTAAACATTGCATTAATATTTTGACATCTAAGAGACCTTCCTTAGTTTTGTGAACCCAATTTGGGGTAATTTATAACTATTAGGAGCTTACTAAATTCACCCTGGTGAATAATACCAGTTTTGCTTTGTAATCTTTCAACATTTTAATGGAATTTTTAACCTCTTTATAAATTTCAAGTTAGCGTACTATTGTAACGATACACTGTAAATTCAAGCGTTGGCCGCAGCTATCGGTAACACCTTACAAATTTATTTGTTAGTATTATTTTATTTTGTAAACACATGTCTTTCCGTATATAGATACATTCCAACTTTATATAACGTTTTAGATACTCGTAACTAACTTTTCTAATTTTTTTACATTAAAGTAATTTTCTCATACGTTGAATTTGTAAATTTTTCTTTTTTATTTGAATTAACTTTTCCCGCATTGCTTCTTTCCCTAATAATTTCTTTTTATCACCATTTTCGTAGGTTCCTGTTTACCCCCATCACCTGACAGGGTTATTTCAAACAGGTGGCGACTTATAAATTATCTGACACATTTTTTGGTGAGTTGAATTGATCCACTCCCTCCACGACGAGCAGGCTGACACCCTGAATGAAGGTGTCGCTGTTTGTGAAATTTTTAGGTATATATCTAATATATTTAACAAAGCAAACCTAATGATTAAAATAATTAATTTCTTTTTAATAAATGTTCAAACCAATGACCTCCTTGTTGAACGCACATATTTGTCCTTTTCTTATGTCGTTTCTAACTCTTGACAACATTAGTGGTGTTATGCTCCGGCAGACATCTCTCATTCTATTCTGCATGTCTTCTCTTGTGGTAGGTGGATTAACATATACCCGGTATTTTATACGACCCCATAAGAAAAAATCTAATGGGGTAATATCGCAAGATCTTGGTGGCCACTCAATATAACCTCTACGCTCAATCCATTTTTGTAGAAATTGTTGATTCAAAAATTCTCGAACCTCACGTTGGTAGTGCGGAGGCGCACCATCCTGTTGAAGCCACATATCTTCCTGCTGATTTATATCAAGTGTCCCAAGTAATGGGGGTAATTCTTCACTTAAAAAGTTTAGATAACCAAGGCCAGTTAAGGCCTGATTAAAAAAATATGGATCAATTATTCTGTTGTGGTGGATATCACACCTAACATTCACACATCAATTGTTTTGATTTTGTACCTCCCGAACCCAAAATGAGTTTTCTGTAGCATAATAATACATATTGTAGCGATTCACGACACCATCTTCATCGGAAAACATTACGTTACATAAGAGGTTTTCATTTAACTGTAACTGTTCAATCACTACACGGCAAAACTGCACTCGTCTTTCAAAATCTTGCTCTCGTAATTCCTGATGAAGGTCGATGTGATACGGGCGATATTTATACTTTCTTGTTGTCCGATTCGCAGTTGATTGTGAGGTATCACATAACGTTGCTAACTCTCTAATATTCACTTGAGGATCTTCCAGAGTGTTCATTAAAATATGAAGTTTTTTATTTTCATTAGTAGCTTTTCCATTGACGACTTTACGTTTAGGATAATCAACACTACCGGTAGATTATGAAAACTGTGCGAACTAGATGTCCGGCGTTCAGGAAACTACATTTTATAAATTCTTTGTGCAAGAACACAGTTTTTGTCAGCCTCACCTAATATATAAATCATATCAATTAATTCATTTTTTGGATAATCCATTTCAAACGCAATAATTCACAAAAGTTGAGCGAAATAATAAAATATTGTATTACTGTTACAACACTGCGCTTCTCTGTATTGACATTCCATGGATTTGACTATTGTTTTCCATGGCAACTCGATTGAAACAATAATAAACTATAAGGCAATATAAGAAAATGAAAAAAATATCTCAAAAAGAATTGAAGACATATCTAGTAAAAATTAGAAAAAAGTGTCTTTTTAAATTTAATTTTTTTCATGTTTGGACAATTATATTCAACATCCTGTAGTCGATATCTCAAATGTTTTATAGAGTACCTATTAACTTAATATTTGTCTTTCCACTTACCAAATATAAACGTCTTTCTTATAGAAACGACGGTCAAATTTTCAATTAAATAGATGCTTGAAAATGTGAGTTTTTATCTTTAAAGCTGAATATCTCGAAAACTGCAAGGTTGCAATCTAACAAATACATAACAAGAAAGTTTTAGAATTAAGGTGGATTTACATTATACGAGACGACTACGATACGACAACGATCCGATACGACACGCAAAGTATTATTCCTTTGATTTTAAATGGTTATGTTTACATAAATCCGAAACGATCCGAATTTGCTACGAACGACAACGACACGACATACTGACTTAACGGCGGAGAATGTTTATCGTGTCTGTTCTTGTCGCGAACTATATGATATTTTTTATTTTTGATAGTAAATACAGTGATAATAACTACAAAGAAAATATATGGAGAAAGATAGGAGAAGAAGTAGGGCACTCACGTAAGTAACAAATTGTAATTGCACTAGCCTGCGACTGGAATTAATTATAAGTAAAAAAACAAAAATGTGTAGATGTAATATTTTGTTATTAATTATTTTAACATTTTTTAAATCATGAAAGTTTTAATGACAGATCTCACAATAGCGTATTCAGGCATTTACAATACATTCTTGCCATTCTAAGCGCCCTTTGAGAGGCATGCTTTAAATTTGTCACGAACGTTGAATGATGCGTCTTGAGCACTTCCTCCTTGATTTGGTAAATCTTTAATTGATGGTTCCTGCAAACTAGCGCTTGCCTCAGATCGATCTCTGATATAATTATGTGAAATACATGTCGCTAGAATTATTTCATGATCAGGTAGTAATTTCAACCTTCGTTGATAGAAACGAAATGTTTGACTTAAATTTCCAAAACAATTCTCTGATACTCGCCGAGCTCTTAAAATTCTAAAGTTAAAAATTCGCTTATCTATCTGTCTATCATTTAGTTGCGGACCAGGATATGAACGTGGAAAGTAAGTTTTTAATGGAGAAGCCTCGTCTCCAACAATTACAGAAGGGATTGGATTCACTTCCACCAGGAAAAGGGATATCCTTCGAAATATTTAATTTACTGTGTTACAGCGCTTTTCCAAGATTCCAATTGCAAAAAGTTCCTCCTTGCTATTTTTGCATGTAGAACTGATATCTACAGAAATAAATTTATATTGCACGTCAAGCTAATAAGACTATCGAGAAGGTCTTTCTATAGTTAAAAAATCTAGATCCATTATTTGGTGGTGCTTCGATTATGACGTGTTTGCCATCTAAGACACTAATACAATTTGAAAAGTTCCAAATATACCAAAATTCAGAAACAATCTTTTTGCAGTCTGTTTCTTTAGGAACACGCATTACCTCTTATATGTTTTTCGTTAAATGCACACCAAAACAAAAACGTTGTGCTTCAATGCTGGCACATCAAGTTCCCACTGCTTCTGCACAGTTAATGAAATTTTTATTAAACAAAAAGAAGAATATCAAAAGCAACCAACAGCTAATCGTATCGTTATCGTATCGTTATCGTATCGTTATCGTATCGTTATCGTATCGTTATCGTATCGTTATCGTATCGTTATCGTATCGTTATCGTATCGTTATCGTATCGTTATCGTATCGTTATCGTATCGTTATCGTATCGTTATCGTATCGTTATCGTATCGTTATCGTATCGTTATCGTATCGTTATCGTATCGTTATCGTATCGTTATCGTATCGTTATCGTATCGTTATCGTATCGTTATCGTATCGTTATCGTATCGTTATCGTATCGTTATCGTATCGTTATCGTATCGTTATCGTATCGTTATCGTTCGTTATGTATCGTTATCGTATCGTTATCGTATCGTTATCGTATCGTTATCGTATCGTTATCGTATCGTTATCGTATCGTTATCGTATCGTTATCGTATCGTTATCGTATCGTTATCGTATCGTTATCGTATCGTTATCGTATCGTTATCGTATCGTTATCGTATCGTTATCGTATCGTTATCGTATCGTTATCGTATCGTTATCGTATCGTTATCGTATCGTTATCGTATCGTTATCGTATCGTTATCGTATCGTTATCGTATCGTTATCGTATCGTTATCGTATCGTTTATCGTATCGTTATCGTATCGTTATCGTATCGTTATCGTATCGTTATCGTATCGTTATCGTATCGTTATCGTATCGTTATCGTATCGTTATCGTATCGTTATCGTATCGTTATCGTATCGTTATCGTATCGTTATCGTATCGTTATCGTATCGTTATCGTATCGTTATCGTATCGTTATCGTATCGTTATCGTATCGTTATCGTATCGTTATCGTATCGTTATCGTATCGTTATCGTATCGTTATCGTATCGTTATCGTATCGTTATCGTATCGTTATCGTATCGTTATCGTATCGTTATCGTATCGTTATCGTATCGTTATCGTATCGTTATCGTATCGTTATCGTATCGTTATCGTATCGTTATCGTATCGTTATCGTATCGTTATCGTATCGTTATCGTATCGTTATCGTATCGTTATCGTATCGTTATCGTATCGTTATCGTATCGTTATCGTATCGTTATCGTATCGTTATCGTATCGTTATCGTATCGTTATCGTATCGTTATCGTATCGTTATCGTATCGTTATCGTATCGTTATCGTATCGTTATCGTATCGTTATCGTATCGTTATCGTATCGTTATCGTATCGTTATCGTATCGTTATCGTATCGTTATCGTATCGTTATCGTATCGTTATCGTATCGTAGTCATTTCGTATAATGTAAATCCACCTTTAGGCGTAGGTGTCCCGTTTTAAAAAATACAACTTTTGGTTGCTCTCCTTTTTTATCGCACCCTGTATACTTTTATATATTTTTAAAATATGCGGACTTACTAACCATATCATACGTTATATACAGTTTTATCACAAATTTTACCGATAAATCAAATTTACTTTACTCTATGGTTCACTCACCCTGTACATGCGAAAATAGTTTCAGATTATAGTAGTGCTAATGGATACCTACAACTTTTGTAAAATGTTTCTTATTGTCTGAGTTACATTGGATGGTAATGCAAAAAAAACTTCCTATCAGTAGATATGAACTTATATCTTTTGTGTGTAACAAATATTTACGTAAATATTTTAGCTTCGTACGGATGTAATAAATTTAATGCACTGCTCGTAACATAGCCGAGACGTATTTAATTTTCATTGTGTTATTTATTTTTCCTTTCCTTTGAAACGAAGTTATTAGGGCTTCTATAGAGTCGTCTTTATAAAGTTGGCGACATCTTAAATGTCTACCGAAGCGAACTAGACTACAAAGTAGAGCGGTAATAAACGCAAAAATTATTCCCAGTTTTCCACAATATTCATTATAACGTCATAATGAAAGATTAATGCAGTAAGGGGATGCAATTCTATTTATATTGTCGTTGACTTCCGCAACGGCATCCGCCATAAAGTTGCATCCTCATTACTAGTTTCTCTTGGCGGTTAATAAATTACAGCAAAAAGTAATCTTGATGTGCTTGGCGCTGCAACACTCCTAGGTCAAAATGTAACAAAGCGGAAGCAGATGGTGGAGGCGAGAGTAGGATGTACAGTAATGTTCAACTCAGATGTTAGGACGCTAGTGCCCTTCTCATGCCTTGTGTACACTTTGCAAGGGTTCGCCGAGTATGCGTTTATATGTAGTAGCAAGTAAAATGCAGAAGTGACTGCAACATTTATCACCGCCGAATATTAATGAGAACGATTTTTAAAGAATATTTTAATATTGTAATACCCGAAATATTAAACCAAATTGAAAATGGAAACAAGAAAGAAAAACGAATGTGGGTCAAAAACTAGTTATTGCGAAGAAGCACTCGTGGAGTTTCAGTTAAACTTCTAAAGGAATTGGCGATAGAAGATCAGCCAGAATACACATGTTTTATGAGGATGAAGCCTAATCAGTTCAATTTTTTGTAAGAAACTGCAAACAATTTAGCGTTCAAGTAGTTTTATGAGAGATTCAATACCGGCCATAACAAAATTGCGATTAACCCTGCGTTATTTGATAATGAATTGTTTACTAAAGCAGTCACCTAGAAACAGTTGTTCGCAAGGGGCGAATAGAGTGGTGAAATAAGTAAATTTCAGAGTGTGGGAAGCCACATGGCGTAGTAAATAGAACGGCGTTCTCGTAACACAAAAATAAGCTTGCTTTCTGTTGACATTCCTCATTGAATAATTCCATACTTTAAAACAGAGTAAATGCAGCCGAAATAAAAGTCCAGGAGAAGAGTTTTGCTGCAGTGGAAAGAGAGCTCCTTAAGCGCAAAGCATATTTTTGCTAGGCGAAAACATGTTTCATCAATATGGGTGTGCTAAATCATTATCAATCCACAAACTCAATAATTTTGTAGTTTTGGATCGACGGTATTTTCATTCCGAAGTTCGTCTCATTCAATGTTAGGTTAGAAAATAACAAAGCTAGATTTCTCGTGGTTGATGTGTTATTAATTGCACTCCACCTAGTAGAAAATCGTATGAAGTATTGTTGTTGCTAACTACAGATTTTCACATAATGATGGTGCAGTAATCAACAGTGGTCCAGTACTTAGCGTCATCACACGTATCAACAGTGCATATAGAAATAGATCATTGATGAAGATCGTAAAAAGTGCTGGTCCAAGTATAGATCCCTGAGGCACGCCCATTCTCAAATTTTTCACACCGGACTTTATACCGTTCCAGACAACTCGCTGCATTGTATCACTTAAATATGTACGGAACCAGTCTAGTGAGCAATAGAATGTAACTATTAATGAGCCCAAGAGTAATGCGGTTCGATTTACGAGAAAAACATATATAAATGGAGCTAGATTAAAGCTAGAAAATCGATTAAGTACTTAGGACATACGTTGGACCAACGACTTACATGACGCCCTCACTTGGAATTGGTTCTGCTCAGCGACAGGAATCCTCTACACACCAACACAAAAATGCTGATTTACAAATCTTGTCTGAGGCTGATTATTACCTGCGGTACTCTTTTATGGATGCTACTTATAAAAATATCAATTCAAAACAAGGTGCTCAGAAACATCATAAGAGATCCTTACTTCATCCGAAACGATCAAATTAAAAAATGATCTTAACATGCCTCGCCTCGCACGCCAACAGGCAGCTGCGTCGTATCTATACGGTTACATACAAGCCTCAGTGTAGTTTCGACATTCCATTAGCGCGGTACGTGTTGTTTAGAAATGTTGCGTACGTCGCGCAAACGGCCCAAGGCGGACTAAGTTAGAGAATTTTTAGCCGAAATTCCTGACTTACCGTATGATGGCGTTAAAATTGAATGTGTAGTATGTAATGTCCCGTTGATGAGTTAGTCCAAAAAGGACTGTCTACGGCACGTGAACGGCATGCTTCAAAAAAAAACTTGCACACGAGACTATGACAAATTTATATTTAATTTATGTGTTACTTTTATTGTATGTAATATACCGTTCAACTTACTAGACAACGAAGCGTTTGTCTTGTTTTGGAATAACTATTCGGAGTACAAATTACCAAGTCGGATAGTGCCATCTGCTCGTGAATATGTTGAAAAAAGAATTAAATCGAAGTTGAAAGAAAAAAAAATGTGATTATGTGTGGACGAAACGACAGATCGTAAAAAACATTCGGTCGTTAATATAATGGCACGTAAAATGGAACCGCATCAATCGTCACCTTCAATTCTATTAGCTTCCAGACGAATACAACAATGTACTGCCGAAGTAATTGTAAAGTTAGTGTTAAATACATTGGAAAAGTTTGAACTTTCAACAAACCAACTGTTGATGTTTATGAGTGATGGTGCCGCAAACATGGTTTCTGTAGGCCAGTCTCTTAAAAAGCATTCTGTTAACTTGTTACACATTACGTGTAAAATTCATGCTCTCAATCTTGTGGCAGATGGTATCAGAAAATGTTATCCTGAGGTAGAGGCTTACACAGCACATACAAAAGCAGTGTTTGTAAAATCCCTGAAACGTATTCGCGAATTTCACAGACTGTGCCCCCGTATACCTGAGCCACCAGAACCTATTCTTACACGTTGGGGAACTTGGTTAAATGCTGCGTTTTATTATCATAAATATTATGAGAATATTAAGAACGTGGTTTTACAGTTCGATGCAAAGGAAGCTGCCGCTATCAAGAAAAGCCATTCGAAATTTCAAGATAGTCGGGTTAAAACGGATTTAAAAATTATTCACAACAATTACTTCGGACTAGCGGAGGCAATAGAAAAGTTACAAGATCCTCCGGTGTCGTTAGTGGAATCTGTGCAAATAGTGCAACATGTGCACGCACAGCTATGCGCGATAGAAGACGCAAAAAATGTTTGTGTTCTAGAAACATTTGAAAGCGTTTTAGAGAAAGATTCTGATTTTGGCACATTTGTGAAGGTGCGTCAATAGAACCGTTAAGTTGTTTCAAAGAATATTTTAGTTACGCAAATATAACGTCACTAGATGTAGAACGTTCGTTCTCTGCATATAAACACATTTTTTCCTCGCGCCGCACTCGGTCTGTCGAAACAACTGTTGAAACATATCTAATGTTTTAGATATTTAACAGACATTATTCACTTTGCGATTTCACGGAGGACTCTTAAAATGGTAAGTGTTTGAGCACGCATTATTTTATTTTTATTTAACAACTACGCGAAAGTATTTACGACAGCAAACATCTACACACAATAGCTCTAGTGGAACCCGAGGCCTAATCGAAACAACGCCGCTGCCCGTTGGTGCGCGTGGCCAACTCTACTCACAATCAGTTGTACCGTTAACATATTGTATGGGACGTAATATGCCGATACCTTTCACGTTTGTTCAATTATTCTGCCGTCATTGCTATCATTAATAATGTGATTTCATATCAAACCAGAAAGAAGGTTAATATTCTTCGGTTGACATTATAACAACAATAGTCAATGACATAGAAATGCGAGGTTTATCCTATATAACGAGCCATCCTCATTCAAACGGGAATTAAAAGTTAAAAAAGGAATAAATGTTACGAATAAAAAATGAGCATAACTATTAGGATTTTATTCGATTGAAACATTGAAAATCTTTGAAATTCAATGAAATAATAAGCACGGAAGTTATTTAGTTGCCAATTACACTTAAAGAGGAAAAATCCGAGACAAGGTAAACGTTCCAACTATACATGTACAAAGATTCAATTTCCACTTGACGTGCGATACACTTACTTTATATCGAGGTCAACGTATAATAACAATAATTTCGAATCGTCGCATGTTCTCAAGTAATTACACCCGTTCCAATATCCGCGTTTGCGAGACGAAATCGTCGGGGTATTTTTCTTGCTTAGGTGCTGGCGGACGAGGGATTTATGGAAATGCGTTTCGAAGACACTCCCATGCTTCATCCGTCGATAAACTAAGTTATATAGAGACGGATTATTTCGCATCTATCAGGTGAACGCGATCTATCACAGGTTCAGGTAATTATATTAGGGCAAGGTCGGACAGATGACGAGGCCGCATCGGGCTACCCGTTCCGACTAACTTCCTTCGATCAATCAATTCGTACTTTCGGTTTCCGCTCGGGCTGTTTATTTGCAAATCGTTTTGCCAATTTAACTCAGTAAATTTTGCGAGGATGGTATAATGGTATAATGAAAAATATTACAGGTTTTAATGTTGACCATACTGAAAAGATGAATTCAATAAATCGTGTTCGTTGGCTTCGTTTTCCTAAAACAACGAAAAAAAGTTATTATATTAACTAATAAATTTATTGCAACAATAATATTGAAACCTGTTTATCAGTATAAAAAATACCCATTTATTATAGCGACTATATGTTTGACTAATAAGTAAAGCGAGGCAATCGCTTCTGGCGTTTCACCGGAATAGCGGACAAAAATCAATTCTCGCTTTGTCAGAGTTCGCTTGTTTATTTTTCGTTCAGTTTAGGAAACGGCAGCGTGCGTTGTGTTTTGTGTTACGTGTTATTCGTTATAAATACATAATTATTAACTTAAAACGTGTCATGTGAACAAGGGGAAAAACGACCCTTTGCTGGGCAAGTTTAGCTGTGGCTTTCCAGATTTGTTCTACAACGGTAGTGAAATAGTTTGTAAAGTGTGCGAGAAACATTTGATGTGCTGGAATAAGGCGGACTGTAACAAACATGTAAATACCGAAAAACACAGAAAAAAGGACGTGCCAACGAGAATTACCTCTATTTTCAATTTACTTGTCATGATGAAAAAGAACCGCATTAAAACTTTTGGTCTAAGTACAACCCCGAGTTGAAGTTGCCAACTAGCGGCAGGTAAACATGTTTTATTTGTATGCGAAAACGTGCAAAAAAAAATTAAATCTACATTAAGAAATCAGTTGCTTTGGTGGTGCTATGTGTTGACGAGACAACAGATTGTAAAAGGAATTCTATTCTAAATATTATAGTACGTATTCTGGAGTCTCATAAACTGACATTTCCGCTGTTATTAGCTATCAAAAGACTTGAAATGTATATTGGTGCAGCAATTGTGAGGGTGATATTTAGTACGATAGAAAACTTTCAAATTTCACCACGTCAACTGTTGACGTTTGAGCGATGGTGCCACGACTATGCCTTGGGTGGGCCGTTCTCTTCTTGAACACGGTTGCAAGTGTTTACATGTTACGTGTAAAGTTGCATCCTGTGACAGAAGCCATTCGATAATTTTCACCCGAGGTAGATGCACTAATAGCAAGTACTAAAAAAGTATTTCTCAAACGCAGGTTGGCAATACATAGCAGCAAACAACCTACAATAGGGACAAGCCGAAAATCTGCAATTTATAAATCGGGAGGAGGAAGGCCAATATTTGTAAGAAATAAAACGTTATTGTCTCGTGTTAAAGCCTTTTACCAAACATGTCTGAAAGAAAAGCGGCTGCCCTGTTGAATACATCGCCTTCATATTTGCATGAAGTTAAAGTTAAATCTTACGTATGTAAAAGCGTTCCGCATTATGTTAACGATCAAGAATCGAGAGCGAAAATTGTTTGCAGAAAAATTCTTGAAAAATTGGCACCTCCATTAAGCGGAAAAGTTATTATCATGGATCATGAAACATACTGTGCTGTTGATTCAAAAGATGTTCCTGGGAGATAGTACTATCATTGCGCTCCCAATATAGACGTACCAATTGAAAAAAAAATTGAAACCTAGGAAAAACATTTTCAAAGAATATTTGATATGGCAGGCGATGGATGAACATGGGGATGTTTCAAAATCGTATATTTTCACAAGCACCATGAATTGGAAAATTTGCCTAAATGAGTGTTTACGCAAGATGCTTATTCCCTTTATCAAAAATAGAAATGTTCTGTTTTGGCCTGATATGGCAACATGTCATTACTCTGCCAAATGCATAATATTTCTTCAAGAAAATAATATAGATTTTGTATCAAAAGTAAATAACGCTCCAAATACACCACAGATCCGACCCATTGGAAAGTATTGGGCATTATTGAAGGGAGAATATTCTAAAAGGAAAACCTCTGCGAAAAGTTTGAATTGCTTCAGACGTATAGCCCAAAAAGTTTCAAAAACCAGCGGTGCATCTTTAATGAGCAATGTAAGAAGAAAGCTACGTCAAGTAGGTAGACGAGGAGTGAACGAACCTTACCATAAGTAGAGAGAGTAATTATATGCATCGGAAATCGATAAAATATGCGCATATATATGCAGAAAAAATTCTCCGAAATATGCACAATTTTTGCTAAATATGCAGTTTTATGCACATATGCTTCTGATACCGATAAACTTCTAGTTAAATGCTATAAGACAAGAATAATCACAACGAAGCATTTTACAAACGTTTATTGTTCTTACATTATTCCCACTTACATTTTAAAATCACAATTATATAAAGACATACGTACTTAAAATTTGCTAAAATACATACCTAGACACTACATATTTTTATTATTCAAACAATTTACAATTAAATGCTTTTCTAAATTTTCTAATGAAAAATTATGTCGCCTATCTGTGAGAATGGATTTATATATCGAAAAGCTTCTTTCAACATCAACGGAAGTTATTGGTGCGTACTTTAATGCATTCATAATCTCAGGACTTAATTCTATACTTGTTTCTGCTTCATCCATTTTTAACTCACCAGTTAAAATCAAACTGATTTTTGCTAAACTTTTGTATCCTACATCTTTATTAATTATTTCTTTAAACTTTTGACTTATTGAGTTTCCTATTCTACCCGAGTAGGTAGGCAACAGGCGTACCTTAATCGAAGTTTGATTAGCGACTCGCGCTTTTAATCCGCGGGTAATTTCGCGGAATCGAAGTTTGATTAGCGGCTCGCGCTTTTAATCCGCGGGTAATTTCGCGGAATCGAAGTTTGATTAGCGGCTTGCGCTTTTAATCCACGCGTAATTTCGCGGAATCGAAGTTTGATTAGCGGCTCGCGCTTTTAATCCGCGGCTTTTGAACGGCTACTAAATAGCTTTTGAACGGCTGCTAAACAGCTTCTGAACGGCTTTTTGAACAGCTCCTGAACAGCTTTTGAACGGCTCCTGAATAGCTTCTGAACAGCTCTTAAACGGGTATCCGTTCAATGACTATATCTCTTGGCACTAGGTGGCACTAGGAATTTATTTCCGGGTGTGATACATCGTATGGAAGCTATTGTTTGTGGAGGTGACTCATGTTTCAAATGTGTTTGGGGGTCATAGAGGTAGTAGGTAAGGGGTCACCTGAGCGTGGGAAAAAAAACCGGAAGTAGGCAGCGAATTCCAGGAAACGCCTCCTTTGGATGGTAGGTATATTTTGTGATAGTTATTTTCGATGTATTCTGTAGTTACACTTTTCAATCAAGAAATCTAGGTTAACGAATTCACTATATCTCTATTGTAGACAACTTTTAGGCAATTACCGTAACACCGACGTAAAAAAAAAACTTGTAATCGTAAAAATAATGCAATGTAAAACAAAAGAACACGATAATAAAGTACCTCGAGAACGGTGGAGGAAAAGACGTTACCCGGTCGTTGTTTTCCGAATGGGAGTCACCTTTATCCTTAGTTATTCATGACGATAAAAAATGAACAACATACCCACTTGATGGTTTTATTCAACAGACACCGGGCGTATGTATCTTGCATGTATAAGTTAACCAAGAATGCTTTAAAGCGTCTAAACTGATGTTCTGAATGCGGGAATGATACATGAATAATTTATTTTTAATTCTGTTGAAGGATTGACGCAGCGACTTATATTTCAACGACTACTGAGCAAAATTACGGAGAATGGCGGCGGAACAAAGAACGGGGACAAATAAATCTCCGGCTTTATTTGATTTCGTTTACATAAAAACAACATCTTGTTGAAATTTAACGAACAAACAGAATAGAAAAGGGATAGTAATCAACGGAATTAAATAACAAAACGCATAAGGTGGCTCATATTTACTAGTGTAGGTACTACCTGATTCTTCACTGAAAACGTATTCTTCTGGCAAATTCTGTTTCTAGGCTTTGTTAAGTTGAAGAGTATAATTTTAACATCAAAGGATGCTATGAAATCTTTATAAATACCTTTTAAACTTCAACGAGTATAAACACGTCAAGTCCAATGAATTAAAATAAGTTTTTAGAGTAAGCGTTTATTTTTAGTACATTTCGTTATTTAAAAAGTTAAATGAAGAAGATTTTACGAACTTTCGCTATACCTATTTACTCTCGCAGTGAATTAACTGACTTGCATTTCATGTAAGGTCGTTCTAATGGGAACGCCAGACAAGCGCAACGTCATTACGTTGGCGCTCAGATAGCAATCGCCAGATCCCTTCAGTTCGTGTTGTTATAAGACTGCGCCAAATATTGCGCAATACCGGTTCATTTGGGAAACAGTACCATGATTCCAGGAGGCCCTAAATCCCCACCTGAGAATCAGACACGTTTGTTTTTTTGCCACCAGTTTCTATGCAATAATGATGTAGACCCCCCTTTTACTGCTAATGTTCTTTTTACTGATGAGTCCAGCTTCGCACGAAATAGAATTTTTAATTCCCACAATTATGGAATCCAAACATCAGACATTGAAAATTTGGATGGGTATTTTGTACGACAGATTACTAGGTCCGGTAGTTTTACCATAGGCGCTACTTACCTAAACTTGCTCAAAACTGCAGAACACAATGGGTGTTCCTTTAGATGACATTCCTTTGAACTACTAACATGATAGTGTTCCAGCGCATTTTCGATTGTCTTTAGAGAACATTTACACGGAACTTTTGTACAAAAATGGGTAGGAAGGGGTGGACCTGTATCATGGCCTACAAGATCGCCTGATTTAAACCCCATTGATTTTTTTCTTTGGGAATATTTGAAGACTTTAGTCTATGTCACGACTGTAAATGACCTCGAAGAAGAAGTTGCAACTAAGCGTAGATCAAGGATGCGACCGAATCCAAGCCAAGCTAAAGATTTTCGAGGATCCTTGCGGTGGAGCTGTCGTAGCTGTTGTGAAATAGATTGAGGACATTCTGAACATATTATCTTAGTTTTTGAGAAAGGAATCAGAATCAGGGAGCAATCAGAAAAGAAAGGATCTAGCCGGTTGAGTAAGTGAAAAATGTCCCAGGGTACATTTAACAACTCTTAGTTTCCACGTACTGGTCCTCATTCAAAACGCTCACGCAATTTCAGATCTCTGATATCGCTCGTAGAGGAGATATACACTCAGAGAAATAGCTTCTTGCATCAAGAAAATAGATTTCCTTGCAAAAATCAGTGTCTATTCAAGAAAATAATTTTATTACAAGACTAAGAATGTATAATATAAGAAAATAACTGTCTTGAAATTTTATTTGGATTAAATAAATATTTTCTTAGAGTTCTTGGGGTCATATTAAAGGTGGGTATGAAAAAATGGTCCAGATCTCACAAAGTTCTATTGAGAAATTAGGCGACCGGTTTCGTGTTCAAAAAACACTTTATCAGGCCAGCTATAATGATATCCAATAAAAGAAAAGTTACAATAATGGAAAAAAAACTTTCTTCTTCTTCTTAATCCTTAAAACCTTGTCTACCCTTATAGGTTGTAAGGAAGGCATGGGAGTTGAGTTTTCTCTAGGTGTAGTTTTCTATATTTTCTTCCATTTCTTTCTTCCCTGTGTGGCTTGTTGTGTATCGTCCCAAGTCACTCCTCTTTTTTCGACGGCATTTCTTACGTTTTCTAACGATGTTTTTCTCGGACGTCCTCTTCTTCTTTTTCTAGATGTTCTTGCTTCGAACACTTGTTTGACTATTTTCACATCTTCCATTCTTTCTACGTGTCCGAACCAGCGTAATTGACCTCCTTCTAATTTTCCCTGTATTGATTTTATTCCCAGATTCTGTCGTATTTCTAAAAAAAAACCTAAAGTTAATAATTAAAATTAGGAATAAGTGAATGAACTAATGAATAAGTTTTTTTTTCTATGTTACAGTAGAATTAAATTATTTCTTTAATAATGTAATTAAATAGGCATTATTTTTATGTAGTTTAATAATTAATGAGTTAATATTTAAGTTTATTTATTCCTTTTTTGTTATTATTTATTATATATTTGAAACAAACTATAGTAATAAAAAAAATATTACATTAACTGGTAACTTCTGAAAATATTTATGAAACGTTGTACGTTGACGGTTATATCATTGTATGGGTAAGTATGGTATCTGTACTCCTGGTCTACTGGTACTATCTGGTTCCGTCGCTACTATCTAGGACGGCATGACTATAACTACTGGCACTAGGTGGCGCCAGGAAATATTTCAGTTACTGTCTTTGAAGATTAGTGGCATAAACTGAGGGATGTAAGAGCAATGGCATCAGGAGCAAGAAGCATTAATGCTTCTCTCTTCTCATATTGTTTTTGCCTGTAGTGATTCCATCAATACCAGGAGCTATTTATTTGCGTTATCTTGGTTATTGTTTCCCAAGCACTTTTTTCATGTGTACTTCTACATTAAGTTCACTTTTGTTTGAACATTATTCCACAGATAATCTCTACTTTAGCCTTTTTAAAATCACAAGCAATGTGAATAATTTACTGCATTATGTACGGATACGTCGTATCGTTTTAAACAAGATAAGCGCAATTAATAATGTGCATTTGAAGAATTCTAAAGACTTTCTGGAACTAAGAAGACTATTTACTATCCTTAAGAAAATATTGTTTTGTTATAACGGCCACTTACTTGTACTAAGAATCCCTTTCTTCAAATTTTCTGCAAGATTTTCTTGAATCAAGTTAACGAATGTTTTAAACAAAGAAATATAATTACTTCATTACAAGTATATACTTCGCAAACAACACAAGTATCGGCACACTCCTTACCACATCAAATATTAATTAATTAATTCGGAACAGCTGTTTCGAGGGCTCCTGGGCAACCACAATACGAACCGATTGACCGAATAAACCTGGATTAATCTGAGATTTATTCGATCATTCGGTTGATATTGCCCAGGAGACCTCGAAACGGCTGTTTCGAATAGAGTAATTAATATTTTGTGTGGTGCGGAGTATGCCGATACTTCGTGTTGTTTGCCATACTACTCCACAGCTCCTGCTATCATTATCGAGTATATACTTCTTTTAAGCGGAGAAAGAAACCCTAAGAAACTATTTCTTTTGATTTAAAATCGTTATTGTATTGGGGATAATTGAAACAGTTGTCTTGAATTAAGGCGGATAGCTTTGATACGAATAAACGTTTCTCTGCGTGTAGGAAGAAACCCGCCTTCTAAGTCGTTTTTCCCTAAAATTTTGAGAGATATTGTAATGAAATGTTAGGTATTAATTCTTCATTATATATTTTTTTCAAAAATGTTGTTCAATTCTATCATTTTTGAAACCAACCTGTGACACTCACAAAAAAAGTCAAGAGAAATCGTTTATTACTAAGGTATCTATTACATACAAAAATTACAACACATATGCATTTGTGTCTATAGCTTAGAAATATAATAATTGATGTAACTCATATAAATATATGTTGTAATGTTCAATATTTACAACTACAACAACATCGGCTGTCAATCTCAGAACGAATAGGGTATTCAGGTTAGCCACCCGTTCGTAATGAAATATCCCTCCTGCGGGTAAAAATGTAATTTTCCAAGTCACCATTTCCCCCCAGCCATCTGGCCTTGCGGCGGTGATGTTAAATAATAAAGTCTAGACAACGACGATCGTAGGGTAACACGGACAAATCCACACTTCTGTTTATTTTCTTAATCTTGTAAATCGTCAAAATTAATGTAAAAGTCATCTAAAGCAAACAACAGGGTAAATTGAAAGGTATTTCAAACATCATTTCATAAATAAAATCTTTGTCCGAATGCAATTATGTAAATCGTTAGTGAATTTCGTCATGGTTATGTTGTCAGTCAGAATTTAAGTCATAGAGTCCTCTAAATATAACCACCTGGTTGCGTCACTACATTCATTCTCGTAAGCTATTTTCATAAATAACTTCATTTCATCGAAATGCATCATAGAAATTTATATTTGGGTTTGATTTATCAAAATTTGCTGTGGAATGAAACAATCTTTCGCGATTACAAATAAAAGAAAAGTAAGCGACGCCAACATTTTCATGAATCTCGATTCGGCTTTCGTCGAATTAATTTGTGTTTACTTGACCACGATAGCAATTTAAAGTGTTCGATAGTGAAATTGAAGTATTTATTCAAAGGAATAAGTGCTGAAGGTTAGAGCAGGCAGATTCCTGTAGAAATTATTATAAATAGAGCGTTTATATGACATCGGCTTCATTCGAATTCAAGGTGAGTTATTATTTTTAATTCTAACATTCGTTAATTTCGATTTATTAATTTGAAAATTCACTAGAAAATTGCCCAAAGTGTATTCAGGAATACTCCTGATCCCACAAAGAATTAAAAAATTTAGACTAATTTAGAAAATTAGAAAATTTTTCCCAAAAATGCCCTGAGAAGAATATATACGTAATATACGTACAGTTGAGAATTTATTAAGTTAAATTATTGATACTACTTGCTGAAATGGTTATAGTTATATCACAGCATCGCTGGAAAGGCAAGTGGTTGTGACAACCCGTAACGAACCCGTAACGAAATTATTTTTCCGTGTAACTATGAGAGGTATTGAAGCGCAACAAAAATCAATTTCCACTTAAAGTTAGACTTATAAGTAGAGAGCATACTTAATGGATACTTACCTAAAACATCTGAATTATCAACTGCAGAATACGTCACGGAATTATATACTGGGGCTCTTAGGCTGGCGTCTAGACAAAGGAATTCTTGTGAAGAAGTTGGTAGAAATAATAATTTATTAACCTTTCACGACCTGCACGTTATGGAAGTAGTTTTGCTTCGTTTTTAAATTTCATGACTCCTTTGACGCAAGTTTGCTACACTAGAAATACAAAAACGCTATATGTAACTAGGTTCACACGAGACATTAACTTTTCAGAGAGGGAAGAACGTCTGGTCTAAGGAATTCAAAGATTGTTTTAACGCATAACATATACATTTTTAAGCCTCAAAGTTATGCCTTCTCCTACTCAGTTCAACCTTTTATTGATTTCTTTTGCTTAGAGTCTACGGCAATGTTTTAAATGAGGTAAAAATTTTAAAAAATAATAATTTTTTGAAACTAATTAATTAATTGTACGGTCTATAGGTCCGGGAGTGTTCCTAAACACTCTTTTGGTAATTTAAATTGTACTAGCTATCAATTAATGACATTCTGGGAGTATTAAAACTTGAACAGAGAAAACTAACCTGGAATTGTGACGTTCCTATATAATCTCTATGGTTATATGTTACGTACTGGAACCCTGCGCATTCTTAAACCACCAAACTTAACTAGTGCTTCGTATTTATGGTAGAACTTAAACGCTGAACATTTAGAAAACGGGAACACTGTGAAAACGTGTTACTTGGATGAATATTTTGACTGGAAGTGAGAAATTGATTACGTCCCGTCCCTCGTTTATTTTATTCGCAATAGCGATTGTTTAGTCACAGCTAATTTGGATAATTATGCCTTTCGAAATATAATTTAATAATAAATTTCAAATGAATGTTCTTATTTAAAAAAAATAGCATAATGCATGCCATGCAGGGACGCAACTGGAAGACGGAGTCTATGCTACTTTATGACATTTATTACCACCAACCACTGAACAATGTTAAAATTTACTGACAAACAAGACGAATAGTTAACGGACGATATTTAATTTTCGAAATTGTGCCAAGGATACAACTGAATCTATGCTGTCAATTGTTGTAGGAAAATATTTCATTAAAAGATTTAGGATGTGAAGAAAATGAACAGAAGACAAGTTATTTATCCGTTCCACCATAATAGTCGTTGAGTGGACTTAAAATAACCTCCTAGCACCCCCGCACCAGTGATAGGAGGCCATAAAAAGAGTTGAAGCTACCGAGGGAGAGCTACGTTCGATGTTGTAAATTGTAACATTACATGTATTCTTATATTTATACCGTACGAACGAGCGTATTACGATCGCACGATTTTACACGAACTCAGCGCATCTCAGGCAAACCTGTGCCGTGTTGAATGTTACTGTGGAATGTCATTTGCTTGACAAAATTGCGTAAACGCAAATTCATTTGTGCATCTTCCTCACGTTATAAACGACGTATTCGTTCACGTAGATGTGTAAGCCACGATTTCGCTCTTGTATCTCCGAAAACACCTTACTCACATTATAAACGGCATATTCGTTCACGTATGTAGGTACATGTGTAAGACACGACTTTGCTCTCGCATTTCCGAAAAATGCCGATTATGTATATACTGTAGATACATCTTGTACTAAGAAATAAAGAATATATTCATAGAGTAACCTGCAGCCATTCAATTATTCTCTCGTTTCTCATATGCGGCAATAGAACAACAGCTGTAGCCGGATATCTGATTAAATAATCAGAGAGAATCGGATATTACATACCTGATGACCAAAAATCGATGCGCCAGTATTGTACGAGTAGTTGAAGTGACTAACATCAATCGTTTATGGTTTAACTGCGCTGTTAGAACTAAGGGGAAAAGAGATGGCTTTTGATTCAGGAACTTTGAAACGGTCGACGTTTATTGGATGGAAACGGTTAGTGGAGTAGCGCTGGTAAAAGCTCGCTGCTGCTTTTGCTAACCGAAGCGACCAACGTTGAATTGTTAAACTTGGCTGGATCGCCCGCGTATTGGCGTAGAGTAATTGTTCTATTTTTTTCAAATGGAGTCCGTCCTGTAACTACTCTGCGGGTGAGGTATTTGAAGATTTTTCTGAATTCTTGAGGAATATTAAAGATAAACATCCGAGGTTCGATTTAGATGTCATTTCTGTAAAGATGGAGTTCTTCTTGGCGAATTTTAATATAATCGTTCCATGTCGAATCACTAACAGGTTTGCAAACGTTAAAGGAAAATGTTTGGGATGCAGCTAAGTGAAACAATTGTAATGGAACAGCTAGACTTGTAAGAGTTAATTGAGATACAGTTAAAAGGTAGCGGCAACGCGTTGCTCAAAGATAAAATATAGTTAAAGACGAGCACTGACGTCTTTAGTATTGCAGAAAAACAACTAATATTTTAAGGTGATATAATAATGTTGTGCCACTTTGAAAAACAATAAAACGATTTGTACGAAAAAAAATGTTCTTTCATTGTTTTCGTAAAACCTTAAAAGGTATTCCTAAAATTCTATCCAATATACAACCTGATCATCTAGGTCGTGGATGGAAAAGATTGCTTCTTTGGACACTCCGGAAAAGGTTTCTGATACGTTCTCCTGGTTTGAAGAATTTATTGCATAAACAGTCCCTTTGTACAGAAAATGCAAATACATAGGTATTGTGTAATATATTAATTACATAATTCTGTTGCTTTCCGCGTACGCATTTATATGTGTCTCAACGTTTCTAAATGCTCGGTCCACCACCACAACCCTCCGGAGCCTGAGCATCTGGCCGGGCGACCGCAACACAGAAAAGGTCGATCACTACCGGAAAAATGTATTATACAACTCACGGTTTCCCAGACGCCCGTGTTATTTCATGTAACGGGTGATTATTTTAGAGGTACTTTTTGTGTGTGGGGGGGGGGGGGGGTTATAACAGATCGCGCGTGAGTCGTGTCAAACTGTAATGGTATTTTTGTTCAGTATTGTTTGACATTTCATCATGGAAAGATTTAGTCCGGCACAGCGACTACAAATTATTCAGCTGTATTACGAAAATCACCGTTCTACAAGGAATGTGTTTCGTGCATTTAGAGCAACTTATGGTCTAGATAATCGGCCTACCGAATGCACAATTCGATATACCATCCAAAAATTTGAAACCCAATTCTCATTATTGGATAATACGCGACCAAATGGACCACATCCAGCACGTAGTGAAGAAAATATAGCGGCGGTAGCTGAGAGTGCACGCAATGACCGTGATGAGTCGAATGCAATAACTTGGCGTATTTTACGTAAGGATCTTGCTTTAAAAGCATACAAAATTCAACTCGTGTGAGAATTGAAGCCGACCGACTTTCCGAATCGTCACCGTTTCAGTGTTTGGGCTCTTGAAGAACTTCAAGAAGATCCACTGTTTTCGACCAAAATTTCGTTCAGCGATGAGGCCCATTTCTGGCTTAATGGCTACGTCAATAAACAAAATTGCCGTATTTGGGCTGAAAAGCAACCCACAGAGGTTCAAGAGCCGCCATTACATCCAGACAAAACAACAGTTCGGTGTGGTTTATGGGCTGGTGGAATCATCGGTCCATATTTCTTCAAAAATGAGGCCGGCCGTAACGTAACTGTGAATCGCGCCCGTTATTGCGCCATGATAATGGACTATTTGCTGCCTGAAATGGAAGCCCGTGATCTCGACGGCATTTGGTTCCAGCAAGACGCTTACGTGTCACACAGCCCGTGAAACCATGGCTTTATTGCGAGAAGAATTCGGTGAGCAGTTAATTTCAGGCTTCGGACCGGTGAATTGGCCGCCTATATCATGTGATATCACTCTAAACTGTTTCCTTTGCGGCTACGTAAAGTCCAAATTCTACATGGATAAGCCGGCTACGGCTGAGGAATTGGAAGCCAAAATTGCTCGCGTCATTGGTCAAATACCACTCGAAATGCTCGAATGCGTCATCGAAAATTGGAACTTCAGAATGTACCATGTTAGCTGCAGTTACGGCCAATACTTGAAAAAAATACTCTTCAAAAATAAATGTAAAGAATGGTTCTTTTGTATGATCATAGAGATTATCCGATAAAATTGATTTTTTTTATTTCTTTTATTTTTTTAAAAAAGTTTCTCTAATTCTCTATTTACAAGATACACCACCACTAGTATCTATTGCTCTTGCTGCTGTCCCCATACATAAGTGAGAAAGCGGGAAACCAAAGATTGAGTGATGAATCGCCGCTACGTAATGCGTAAGCGAAGGAGCGACGATTGACAATAGTGGTATTCCTCGGCAGCAAATACATATTGAGCGCTCGTTTTCAATACATACGCTAGCGGTAGCTCCACCGTGGAGATATATAAATGACTATTAGGTAATTTTTAATTTGAGCGTTGACGATTTTGATAATGTTTACGTATATTATAAGATATTTTTGTATTAAATGTGTACACGTTAAAGTTGTAGTGAATGCAGATATCAAATATATGAATTTATACAACAAAACAAGTGAAATATTGAGCTTACAAGAAAATAAAACAAACGATTCACAAATAAAGCACACAAAATGTCGAGTTTATAAAGTAAAACAAAATTATAAGTTTACAGAAAATAAATAAAATATTAAGCGTTCTTAAAAGTTTTCATATAACAATTATTGAAGGATAAAGTCTGCCCAACAAAAAATATTCAAATGTAAAATATATTTAGTTTTCACACCCCATGATACAGGTTTCCTGCTATACCGTGTCAAAAAGGATTCCAAGATCATGAAAGGTTTTACTAGTGAATAATGATGTACCACACAGGAGGTAAGTATTAGCTAGGGGTTATAATTTTTTTGTAAATGTGACTTTGCAACATTTAGCAATATTAAATTTCAAGTCGTTGTTCTCGCACTACTCAGCAATCACATCCAAGTTGTGTTGTAGCAAAGCTATATCATCAGGCCCAGAGATCGTCGAATAGAATCATCAGCGTAGGCCAATGCACGTAAATTGATTTTAGTAGATCTTCCATATAAAATAAGAATGATAATGGCCCTAAATTAGATCCTCGGGGTACATCTGACGGCATGTTATACTCCGTTGAAGTGAATACGTCATCATTTTGAGAAATCATTCTGAATCCATGCGTTAGTAATTATTATTAAGCTTTAATAAAATTCACCGAAATAATATCCGAGTTAGACGGGAAATTTACGGTAACAAATTAAACGCCAGAGGTAAACGTGTGGGTATGACTGAAATTTGAACGCGGAATAATTATGCTGTACGAATCCTATGTAATCCTAAACGGTACGACAACGAAACGCATATTCCGACGTGACGTTTACATCGCGATCTTAAAATCTTAATTGAAAATTACGCATCCAATATCGCGACCGTAAATTAACAACGATTTCCGCATCAGAA
This sequence comes from Dynastes maya, assembly GCA_029619315.2. Taxonomy (NCBI): domain Eukaryota; kingdom Metazoa; phylum Arthropoda; class Insecta; order Coleoptera; family Scarabaeidae; genus Dynastes; species Dynastes maya. The sequence goes on from JAROYE020000028.1 coordinate 620,842, forward strand.
AGGCCGACCGGCTGGCTGTTGGCTATAGATGGTACGGAGAAATTTATAGTCTAATCATGCGTTCGCCAGCAGGCGAACTGCCACGTAATAGAGCGGAGTTTCGTTTCAGTACTCACGATACTCAACGAGGTCACTAAGCGACGCGACGCGACGCGGTGGTAGCCGTGCGCCCCGTCGTATACGCCGACAGAAGCGGTAATACAAAAGCGCGTACCTATTAGTGTACTAATTCGAGATACCGTGAGCAAATTTTAACAGGCGAAAGGCTACCCTCTGACAGACGTTCGTTGATTTTGCATCGTTTGTTACAACCGATCGCTGTATACATTTTCCTTTTATTACGCTGCGCATTGAATGCATAGCGCGCTTACGACTATACCGGGTACGCCATTAGTATGTCGGCGGAATTTAGCGTGAAAACTACCAAAAATGGAGAAATGAAATACTCTGTACGCATAAAGTATATCATGGCATATTTTTCAAAATTATTTACAAATATACAGGGTGCTCCAAATTTCCGCAACCGGCATCAACTTTTTTATTTTAAATGTATTGCTATACATTTTGTTAATGTTGTAATGATAATTTACAATGAGGTATGGTTATGCGTACTTTCGATAATTAGTTTTAACTGTATTGCAAATTTTGTAAAAATTTTGACAGTTGCAGACTCTGACCTAGTCTGAAAACAATTGTAATGTCGCGAATTACTCTTTTGCTATTAATTTAGGGACTAACACTTTATATGTTTCAAAGTGGTATAATGTAAAAATATATACAGGGCGTTAAATATGTCGTGCAATATTTAGGGAAATTCAAACGCTTTTTTTCATTTTTTTAACCCTTTGTTAGTCGCTAAAGTGTAAAAAAATACACTGTATCACTTGAAATAAGTATGCGTTAGTTTAGACAACCGCCGTGTGACGGTTATAACAAAAAAGGATTGAAGAATAGAATTTACAAATAGAGTGTGAGCATGAAAAAGAGCAAACTATATAATAAAATTTATTGTGAACACAAAGAAAGATAAATATTACAGAAAAGTTTTACATGGAAAACAATTAAATAGTTAAATATAGTGCTCGAAGTTTCGTTGCATAAACGTCAATACTATAAGGGAGAGATTCAAGGATTCAGTAAAGCAACGGCGCTGAAAATTTATTTTTCGCTGAAGTCGTGAACGGCCTTTGTAGGCTTCTTCACCGAGGAGACGACCCGGTATTTGAACTCTTGGATAAAAATTCCGATGTTTATAGGACGCCACTGAATGTTTTGTTCAATTTGGTCGCCTCGCTGGTGTTGATAATTCCGTCGGAAACCATTCAGAGTTTTCAAGGGAAAGGAAGAAACTATTGTACAAATATTCAAAATAGTTCAGCGAAATAAGTTGGCAAATATTTAAATTAAGCTGTATATTGAGAGAAAGGGCACTATTAAAATCTTACGGCCAAAATAATAACTATAAGTATTGACAAAGCTTACCAAGGAATGAATAAGAGCGCCAAAGAAATATTCAAAGATTAATATTAATTTAAACAACAAAGTTAATAATACGATCTATAAGTTTCTAGAATGTGCAGCAGTAATGGCGTGAAACGTAGTTTTTAAATCTTAAATACGAATTATAATTAACCAAAAAGAATGACCGTCAGATACATCAAATAACTCAACCAAGATAACAAAAGGTTAATTATGATTCGTCGGGTTACATAAATATAAGATTAACTTACCTAAAGATGTTCAAAACGACACGCCGAGGGTAGTAGTTGATCAGCAGGTTCGGATGGTAACTTTCCTGGTGGCGTTGATTCGGAAAGGACGCCGCGCTGATAGACTAGGGAAATGTGTGATGAGCATTGGGCAGCAGACAGCGGATGAGCGCAACTCGACAGTAGAAATCAATTTCCACATCCCGCAACTCTACGGAAGAAACCAATTTCCAAAATCAGAACTCGATGGAAGAAACCAAAATATACGACGTAAACAAAAAATAACTACTAATACCAAATGATTAGTGAAGATTGGACTCACCACAACCTAGTCTCCAACTAAATAGGAAGGTACTCAAAGGCTCAATGCGTTGGCATAACCGAAAGTCGCCGAAATCTGTCAAAACATTTCGGGTGTCGTGAATTTGACGAGTGACCATTAAGCTAGGGTTAAATCACACGAACGAGGAAGCCAATTGATATCACCGTTTTTTGAGATTACACGTCCTGGGAAATGAGTCTGTCAAGTAAGATGACTGTTTCTCTGTCTGTATGGCTGGTGGTACCGTCATGTTGAAATCAGAGGTCATCAGCATCCAAATCTTCCAATTGGTTCCATAAAAAATTCGGTTAACATGCTCTGATAGTGAACGGCATTAACTGTAACAGCATTTTCAGCATTGTCTTCGAGGAAATACGGGTTAATGATGCCTCCATACCAAATGTCACACCAAACAGTCACTTTTTGAGGATCTATTTCTTTTTGATAATCGCTCTTGGGTTTTCTGATCCCAAAATATGACAATTTTGCTTGACGACGAAGCCATTAAGGTGGAAATGGGGTTCGTCAGTAAAGATCTTCTTGTTCAAGCATCCATTCTGCGAAGACACGTCGCTGTTGGTGATCTCTCGGCTTCAATCCTGGTGTAAATTGCATTTTGTAAGGTTGCAAATCCTTGGCCAAGATTCGTTGTGTAGTGGAGAAGGGGAGTTCCAGTTGTTGGGATCGACGCCGAATCGATATGCCTGGTTCTTCGGCCACATTTTCACGAACGAGAACCATGTTTCCCTCCGAACGCTTTGGACGAACACAATGCTTACAGCCACCGTTTGCTCAAATTTCTGAATCACATTCCAAATCGTGCGTTCCGAAGGTCGATTGTGTACACCAAAATATTCACGTAATGCACGAAATGCATTTTTTCACGAACACCCATTTTTATAATAAGCCCTAACCATCTTAGCACGTTGCTGGATAGTGTATTGCTCCATGACTATTTTTGTACACGTTTCTAGTGTGTAAACATCACCTGACAGATGTAATTGTCATTGACGATTCGAAAATATCAGAGACTACTAGTATGTGGAAATCCTTAACGAATCCTCCTTTAAATATCATTACAATTTATAAGATGTAGATCAGAATGTTCAGTGAAGCTTCAGATTACCGCATTTCTAACTTTCTCCTAATATTTAAAACTTCAGGTTATTATATTAGAAAAAAAAATAAAAAGTTTTAGTAGAGTTTTGAAAATTGGCGAATTAGTAAAAAATTAGAAAGCAAGCAATTTTTTCCTTTGACATATTGTCGCGAATAAACGCTTTGCTTTCACTTTTAGAAAAGACGCTAACTGGACTTCCGCTGCTTTGCGTTCATTGTCTATGTTTTCTGCATTGTAATCATTTTTCGATCGGTAACCGGTGTCGTCGAGCTGACTGAGCGTCTGAACAATTGCCGTGTAAGATTATGATCTCTCGGTCAATTCGAAGACATCGAACTTTGATGCTGCCGATCAAGCACCGGAAGGACAGTTAGTAGAAGGGATTGCATAGTCTATAAATATAAGTTATTTGTAATTATGGGGGACTCTTGGAGAGTCTCTTTGCCCGTAATAGGTAATCTATTACGGGCATAGAGCTGTATTGTTTTGTAAATAAAGAGCGTAAAGTGGAGTGCCTGTTTTCTTTTGGAATATACGTACCTCTCCAGTACCTCTTTCTAACAGGTAGGTGAATTTCGGTGTGTAGTATTTGTGCGAGTGTCTACCCCGAGCTACCCCTATCACGGTGGTCCGTGACAATATACCAAATGTTTCAAAAATAACACCATATTTTCTTATTTTCTACTGCCGAAATCAAAATTGCCTGTATTAATGAATGAGTCATCGAAACCTATTTTTTATATAAATTTGAGGTGATTAAATAGCATAGCTGTTGCAGCTTGCCAAGTTAGTTGGAAATAATTTATATTACAAGGAAAATTAACGATTGCATGCACATTTTGTAAGTGAGGTCATAAATCCTATCCCTTGTACACGCTATTTGCATGTAAACAAACAATTAACCTTACACGCAGGGAGTTTTCCTATTCACCCATTTGATGATTTGCTTTAATCGGTAACATAACAGTTTAACATTATAATCTACAAAATTAAGCCATTAATTTAATGCTAGAGTGAACCGCATACGTAAAATTTACGTCGAAGTCTATAAAATAATGAGATATGCGCATAACGAATGTCATACAAACCAATCTGTTGTTCGCCCTACTTTAACTCGAAGGATACCATATACCACTGGGAATAGATTAGCGGAATACTGCGCTTTACGCCTTACTTATTTTTATTAACGTTACACAAACTTCCCGGCCGAACTAGATACCGAACTTACCCGGCAACTAAAATTTACCACAAATGTTATTGTTGAATATTCAATTAAGGTTGAAACACAGAAACGTGTGACTTGGAATAAATTTATTATGCTAACAAATGTGATGTTAGCTTTGCGTATTATTCGTTGATTAAAGTTACTAAACTAATTTCGAAAGTTGAAACGCTGTTTAGTTTTATGGCAGTCCAACTAATTGTTATGCTTATAAATAGACGCTGGCATTTCGATAAACTAGTTTCTCTGGAATTTAGGAGTAATTAAAGCGCACTATGTTATAATTTAGTTGGATTATAAGCCAACTGGTAAGCGGATAGTTTGATTAATTATATGTATTAGTGCGAGCTTTCGAGTAGTTACAAATTTATTATTAGAGTTTGTTAAAAAGGTGGTACCGGCAGTGGCGCACCGCATAAAAGTAGGTACGTAATATACAATATTAGTGAAAAATAATATTGTTACCTTTACGTGTCGTCTTGATGTCCACTGTGGCAATTGGCAACCGCCCTAGTAAGCTGCGTAGAATTGCAACATCAGCAACGCTTCCACTGTCGATTCATCCAGCCGTCGACGGTGTTGGGAATACATTGTCGTATACTTCGAAAATGATCATTCGACATCCATTGAAGTAAGATTTGCAAATGTCAGATATTCCTTTTCCTCATCTGGGCACTCTTGATTTTCAGTTATAGACCGAACCTTTTGTAAATCGGGATGTTTCGTTAAAATTGCACCAAATTTTTGAGCAACATCGACTCCTATAGTGTTCGTCAAGTTTTCTAAAGCGGCTTGTAAATTGTTTGTGCAAATTAATGCGTCTCGTGCAGATAAGTTTTCTAATTGCTCAATAGCTTGTGCAACTTCAGAATAGTTCATGGAAATTTCATCTATTTGTTGTTGAACGTCCGAATTGAAAAAAAGTTGCTGACTATCTCGAACTGCTGCAGAATCATTTGAATCAAGTTTCAAGATGACATTTTTCACTTGTGAAAAATATTTCTGATAGTAAGATACTGCCTGGAGCTATGTTCCCCATCGCGTTATTACAGGCTGAGGTGGTGGTGGTAATTTCGGACACAATTGTTTGAATACGCGGATGTGTTTGGGTGATTTGATGAACACTTTTTTGGTAGATGCTATTAACTTATCCACCATCGGATACTTCTTTCGAATGGTTTCTGCTACGAGGTGCCATGCGTGTATGATGCATAATACGTGAAGAAGAGTCGGAAAGCATATTTTCAACATCCTACCAACTCTCAGCATTGTTGCGGCTCCGTTAGTAACGAACATTGTGACTTGAGTTCCTGTGATACAAAATTCTCTCAACGAATCTTTTATTATCTTGACAACGGTTTCTGCATTAGTTTTCTGAATCCTTTTATTGGATAACAACAATGAAGCTGGTGGACCATCACGTTTTAAAGGCGGCGCTACAACAGGAATGACGCTGTGTTTATGAGCATCAGTTGTTTCATCCACACATAGGCAGATTTTTTTATTTCTCAACTCGTCTTTTATATATTCCTTTACTGTACCTTGCACACGTGGCAAATTGTATCGTAATGGCGTAGATGTTGGCAGCTTCCATGAGGGAACGTACTTAGCCCAAAAAAGACGAAACTGTTCATTAGATATTAGATGTTGTGGGATGTTGCACACACTTAACATAAAAATAAAATCATGTAAAAATTGCCAGAATGGAATACTGTTTCTTAAATTCAATACATGTGCAATAAATATGCGGACTTCTATATTCTAATCCAGGGAAATGCCTGAGATATTTATTCACATTCGAAGGGAACGTTACACCCTTTGGGCGTACCATCTCCGCGTACTTTGGCGTGTAGCGTGCAACGTACTGTCGCTTTGAACTCTCTCGCGGTACTGTCGAGATCGACTACGAGTTGAAGATTACCCCTGCCCACGCCGCTACCGCTATGCTACTGCCATCCGTTGCCACCTTTTTAACAAACTCTGTTTATTATTAATGCAGGCTATTATACTATTATTGCCAACCGTACTTCTTCAAGAGAATCTGTAGTTTTCTGCGGCTAAAAATATTAAGGGCTTTTATTTTTTTAATAATTGGTTTTTGTCTCATTGACAGGTATTAGATGTTCACAAAATCCAAAATAATGTAACTTCCTCTAACGAACACCTCTGTTGTAACGAATCATCGAAGTCCGTCCAATTTAAAGACTGTTTAACCTAGAAAAGGACGTAAGATTATGTATTCATCTTTTGTAATCAATCTTTAAATCATGTATCAACTTAAGCTGTAAGCTTTTACTTTATTAATAAATTTTTCAAAGCCAGAACCGATTATTTTGAATTATAGTGTATCTTGCGTATTTTATTATTTTACGTTGAGTTTTAGTGTGGCCCCATGTTGGGCGCCAAATTTGAAATGTTTTATCTCAGGAATTTCGCTAAAACAATTGGAATTTTGTAAATTCATTACATTTTTAACTCTTGTTGGATTCGAGAGAATTCTTTGATACCCTTTCGGCAATTTTAATGCACTTTGAGATCAATAGATGGAAATAACGAATGTAAAAAATTGAAAAACGAAACTAACCTTGATTTATCGAAGATGTTCTTATGACATTTATTGGAAATTTGCCTATTCAAACCTCCAACCTTTTCTTTTGCCTTGAATTTATTTTCTAATTTCTATATCGAACACGTTAAATTGGGACCGCAGCCAAGATACTAGTTAACTCGAAGAAAGCTTAACCAGGATTGATGAATTTATTGGCGTCCCTTTGTCTCTTTTATTTTAATCGCGATGGCGATTGTTTCTTTCCACAGCAAGTTTTGATGGTATCTACCCAAATATAATCTAACGAGGAATTTTGATGAATAAAGTTATTTTTAGACGTAGCGTGAGAGAATGAATGTAGTGACGCTATTAGATGATTCAAACTAGACGACTCTATGCTTTAAAATATAATTGACAACATAAATATGATAAATTCACTGATGATCTACTTAATAAACTTTACGATAGATATTTAATTTACGAAACCCTGCTAGAAATACCTCTGAATTCACATTGTTGTTTGTTGCAGGATAATTTTACATTCATTTTGAAGAGTTACGAAAATAGGAAGATGAACTAAAGAGGAATAATTTCACCATTTCTCCACGTTTGTCGTTATCTGGATTTATATACATTATTTAATATCCTGACTCCAAAGCCAGTCGGCCTGGGGAGAAGTTGTGGCTTTCAAAAAATTGCTTTTATCCGTCAAAGAGAATTTCATTACTATCGGGTGGTTATCCTGACTGAATACCCTATACGTTTGAGGCTGACAGCTGATATTTTTGAAGTAAATATTTAACAATTTGTACAGCGATGTATTTTAAAGTACGAACAAAAAGCGCTACGTCACTTGAAATACGGGTATATAAGGCGTGGAAAATTTCATAGTTTTATTTTTACTGTAGAGACCTCAAGCTGCAAATAAAATTGTTTATTAAAACTTACTTCCTTTTGTTTCTTTTGTTGGAGCTCTAGACAGAAGCTACCAAGTAGAGTTAGTGTACGCCCTGCTTAATTAACATTGCAAGTCGGTTTCCTTGTCTTAGCCATTGAGTTCACAATCACTATTTGCCTTAATTAGCAAGCATGGTGTAATTATTTCACAATACCTAAGTTAAGTAAAAGGGATTTAGTACTTAAATTCTAAATTTATGCTTCTCTGTATTCTTGCTGCCATGCGGTTTGTAAGGTTTCCTATAAATGGGAGTTTAAGAACTTGTAGAAAACAAATACGTACTATTATTATTATCAGCTCTCTTTACATAATGTTACAGGTAACCAGCTTATCAGTAGAACGATCAAATTGTATGCTTGCGGGAAAATGTGAAAATGGGGTTATCACAAAGTAAGGGAATTGAAATAATTGTATGTAGGAATTGGATCATAGTTACTACAATAACGGGATTCTAGTGCATCCAAGTTCCGTAATGACAACTACTGTCACTGTAAAAGAAAGCTGATCTTAACCTAAACTCAACACTGTAGAATATGGTCAACAGAAAATCCACAGGCGATCATTCGGGAAGGTCTTTATGAGAAGCAAGTCACCGTTTGGTGCGGTTTCACTGCTAATTTCATCATTGGTCCGTATTTTTTCCAGAAAATACAGAATGATGAGGCCTGCACTGAGGTACTTGCATGTTATATGTAATTAAATAGTAATATTGCCAACATTACCAACTGTTTTTTTTTTTAATTTTACCCCAAAATCATAATATCTTTATGTGGTCCTAATTCGATGGCAGGGACTGTAGTTTCTCCAAGCTACTTTTTTTTGCTTTTATTATCTGCTTTATATTCACATTCCACCAACTTATTCTCCTCTTTACTCCTCCCGTTATAGTGTAGCCACAAACCTCTCCTGCTGTCACCATTACCACTTGTATGAATTGCTTCCAGGTATGCCCAATATCTAAATCCCCTTTTCCAACTTTGTTCTTCTCAATTTTTTCCCTAAGTTTTATAACATAGTCCACCCTGTATTTCTCCTCTTTTAGTCTATATGATTTAATGCTTCTCGATTCTCTAATCCCTTCTGTCGTTCTTTCTCTAGTTACGATATATCTTAAGTTGATTTTGGCAGTTATCATATAGTGGTCACTATCAAAGTTTTTGTTAGCGCTTACATCTTTTTGTTAGCGCCTACATCTTTTTGTTAGCGCTTGCATCGTGAATTATTTTTCTAAGGGATTTTTCCACTAGTATATAACCAATTATAGATTTTTCATTACGTTCCGGCTTCTCTCCTGTAAATTTCTGGTTACCCCTGTGTTAAAGGAAGGTGTTCTGTATATATAATTCATAATTTATGCAAAATTCTATTAACATTTCTCCGTTTTTTACTCTTTGTTGTTTCTCTATATGTACCTATGGCTCCTCAGGTATTTTTGGTTTCGTTGACCACTCTCGCATTTAGGTATCCCAGCATGAATACCGGACTATTGCAGGTCTCATACACTTCCTAAAGTTGTTTCCAGAATTTTTCTTTGACTTCTAAGTTTTCATTTTCATCGCAGTTGTATAATAAGTTGAAATATAACGTATCTCTTACTTTATAATAACCTTGTATATGATCGAAGTATCTTATCTGTCGTCTAAATTCGAGTATTCCGACAAATTGATAAATCTGCGCGAGACGTAGAGATAGTGTTGTTCCTGGATTGTATGTCTAATCAAATTAGTTTCAATACACCCTCGGCTCAAGAGGGGGATAAAGGCAGAGATAGTTAATGGCTTTGGAGGACTGGTGAAATGATTACCGCTTGCGCTTCCCCAAGAACTCTATTTAGATTGACTTAATATAATATGTATCGTAATTAGAACGCATTAAATCCAAATTATTTGCTACCGTGGTGTAATAAATTTGCAGGGGAATGTAATGCGGAGGATTGTGGGGAATATCTGCAACTACTGTTGTTGCGAAAATCAGGCCATGGTAGATAGGGGAAGCTTGCGGATAATTGAACTAAATACAACACTGTAAGATACTAGATACGTTTAAAGCTATTGGTTTGCCTTTGCCTATTTGACCAGGAGAAAGCTCATTCTGACTTTGTCTCGTTTGTAAGAAATCACATCGAACTTCGTAGATTCTTTTATAATAGAAGGCATTGAAAGTGGAATACTTTAAAATCTACTCTTATCTACAAATTTTCTACACAGAAAAAAAATCTGGTACAGTTTCAGTTCACTAAGTGGTTACTAACGAATGGGCTAGCGCAGTGTCTTAATAGTTGAATAGGGAGCATAAGCAAATAAAATCGTGAAAACTGTAAGTTTACAATAAAATACATTTATTGTTGGAGATAAAAAGGTTAACAAGCATAGATGATACAAACAAGTTCTAAATATTAAATATATTGCAAGAGTAATAAGTCCAAGGTATGGTGTTTAAAATTTTACTCCATGACTGTACGATAGACAAGGAAGGTAAACCAAGAATGTAATAAAACAATGTAAATGTAACTTTATTGACTGTTGCTGAAGTCTTCGGTGACATGCGCACGTTTCTTCACGATGACGACGACCCGGTATTCGAACTCTTGGGTAAAGAAGTCGATGTTCAATAGGACGCCACTGAATGTGTTTAATTCGTCGTCTCGCTCGATGTTGAACTGCTCGGAGAAAACCATTCAGTTGTTCATATCAAATAAAATATGAATATAAATTCAGGCAAATGAGACACAGAAATATCTCAAATATCTTTACTAGCAAATTATAATGAATAAATGCGCCAAGTTAGTCAAGTAGAATATAAATATCACATAAGAATGAATAAGTAACATTACCAAGAAATCTCCAAACTATTTAGCAGTAGCAGCGTATCCCAGGCAATCGTCTCAACGTGAACTATTCGCAAACCAAATGATGGCCAGGAAATAGGCCTTGCGTACTAGATATCACCCAGAAGGCTTATGTCAGACGACAAATGTGAAGTACGCCAAGGTAACAGGGGTTTCTCAGCTACTTAGCCATTTACGGCTACTGTTAACCGGCCAACAGTTCGACTGCTATCGGATGAATCCGCAATGATCATAACGTTGCCTCTTTTACATGTTTTACGAATCGCGTAGGCTCCTCGCATCGCGGTATTCCGTACACCAATAATAATGCAGGAATAGATGCATTAGCTATGACGTAAACGAGATGTGGTTATATTAACGGATTAATTGCTAATTACTGCGATTTGCTACGGATAAAATTCAATTTAAATATGACCATACAGTAGAGCACGACGAGTACTATTATTAGACTGAGTATTGTTTGAAAACTAGGAGAAATAAAGATTTCCAGGTGCCTAAAAGCTATGCGTACGATGTTTAGTTACTGAATGAAACAAGTAATTAATGAATATATTAATGAATTATGAACGTAATGCTACTTTAGCTGCGTATAATTTTGAAATATGCAAGTATTAGGTGTTTTATTTAGAAATAAACATTGCAATGAAATACATCTCAGACGCCAGTACGATGATCCATGCGCGGGAACGACTACGTGCCATTAAAAACGGTTAGGGATATAGAAGTTCGTTAGAATTATTGTTACACTCCAAAATTACGCTATTTAAAGTAATTCAACTCAACGAACGTTTTACTGGGATCTAAACTGAGATTAACACAGCGTGTCCACCTAGTGCGTGGACGGAAGACAATTCCTTTGATGTGCAATTTAAAGAAAAGGTTTTCAAATAAAAAATATTCGGAGACAAATGCTGCATAACATAAAATTATATTGAAGCACTCTAGGTGTTCAGTTTCCGCTGGGGACGATACAAGTTTGTTTTTTTAAATAGAACAACCTGTATATTATTACGTCTTTAGATACTTCTCCTTATTTTATGGCAACTTTCATCAATAATTCCCTATAAAACTTACCTATCTTAGTTTTTGAGATAATTGACATACTTTGAGAGCTTTGCGAAATGTTGTTTCTTTAAACGCCTTACATTCTGAGGTGGTGATTCCAATTTTATTCGATTGAGAGTTTCTTGGAGTTTTAGGCTATCCATCGAAAAGTTTTCTATATCAACTGGTGTCTACAAGATGGCCATCGAAATCGTTGCCATGTTTGATTCATGCTATTTCAATTTTTGTTGAATGGAACACCCAGTATATTTTTATAAAATATAACAGAGAAGCTCTTTTAGAATATTTCTTGTAAGCAATTCCTTATACCTAAAATGTGTCGTTCCTTAGTAAATTAAATATGAAGCTATGCGGATAAGTCTTTTGCTAAAATTCATAGAGTGCTGTGCCGACATACTATAAACGTTTGTTTTTCAAAAAATATTCATTAAAAATAAACTGTAAGATTTAATTTATACATACAATTTCACGTCTATTCGAAATAAACAACATTTTCAATTTCAACCGTTGTTTTTATTTCTCCTTGTTAAAAAGGAAAAAAAAACATATTTTATTCTTGACAATTGTATTTCAACTTGATGTGTTCGTCCCCTTTTTACACTTGATTTTAATCTAATTTTAATATTACATTAATTACAAAATTTGATATGTCCATTCATCGCTTTACATCTGGAATATATTTTTTATTGTTAGACGACTTTTGAACTGTTATTAATAAAAATTGTAAGTATTTTATATTTAATCCTATATTTTATATTGCATGGAATACCTCAAGTTGTAACAAAAATATTAAAAAAATATAAAAAACCAAAAATTAACCATTAATTCAAAATAATGAAATAAACTAAAAAAAGTTACTCTATAAATTGGAATTGGTCACTAATATAACGGTTTTGTTACAACTTGAGACTATTTTTACAAAATTACCATATAATCCTAAATTATAATTTGTTTAACAATTTCTAATGTATTTTGCCTATTCCATTTACAAACAATGTAATACAGCTATATGATATCCTTCTAGCTTAGCCTGGTGATGAGCTTTGACCCGAAAACCGGTCGTTATTTAGTTATACTAAATAAGAATTTTGCGAGTAAAAGGAACTTTTTATCAATCCTTCTTCCTAAAATTTACAATATGTTCTTACTATATTTCTTGCTGCAGAAAAAAACAATTAGACGATGTATGTAGGAAAATGATTGTTACTACAAGTAGATGATGAAATTGTACCAAAAAGGGTAACGTTTACACATTTACTTTAATGATCAGTAGAAAAAGAAAAGTTCATAGTATTTGGTCACAGCACCCTACATTTGTAAACGAAGTTTAAAAGTTTTTCGTTTAAAAACGTAACGTAACGTTCATATTTTATTTACTAAAGAAGGATGCATTTTAGGTGTAGGGAAGTGTTTACAAAAAAAGATTCTAAAAGAGCTTCTCTATTATATCTTGTAAAAATATACAGGTGTTCTATTTAAAGTAAGAGTAGCACGAATCAAACATGGCAACGATTGTGATGGCCATCTCGTTGACTCCAGTTGATATAAAAAACTGTTCAATATATTGCCTGAAACTCCAAGAAATACTCAATGGAATAAAATTTGAATCACCATCCCAGCGTGTAAGGGGTTTTAGATATCGGCCGTTAAGGAAACAAAGACACTTCGCAAAAATCTCAATATACGTCAATTATCTTAAAAACTAAAATAGATAGATATAGGGGATGTTAATAGTTGCCATAAATTGATGAGAGGTATCTAAAGTCGTAATAATATACAAGCTGTTTCATTAAAGAAAACAAATTTGTATCGTGCGCGCAGCGAAAACTGAACAGCCCGTATACTTAAATATTATTCTATGTCATGCAACACTTGACACCGAATATTTCTTATTTGAAAACTTTTTCTCTAAACTGCTCAGAAAAGGAGTTATCTTCCGCCCACGCACTAGGTGGACACCTGTATATTGAAAAACCACGCCAACTAGTTTTTGCAGCTGCATTAAAATTCAATCCAAAATATTAATAAACCTTATGAAAGTGCGAACATGCATAAGCTTTTAATACCGTAATTCATAATATTTGTTTCACAATGTTTATTGTTACCGTGAAACTTCTGAATATAACTTGCATATCTAATTTCAGTATAGAACAGCATTAATTAAGCAGAAGACTATCGTAAGTTTCATAATAGAATTAACAGCTATGCTAATATATACTTACATATGCGATAAATATAGTACCTTCTGGTTCCTTTTAAATGAAATACGAATTCCATGAGTATTATTGTAGTTCTTAGGGTGGGTATTAAACCGATAAGAGCACGACATGTTTAGAGAAAAAGGCATAGAAGAAATAATTTTATAATTATCGTAAAACATGTAATATCGGGCGGTTTGTATTGTTAAATTATTCAAATTTTTGAGGAGAATTAATTAAATTTTCATTAGCATAAACTGTTTAATTATTATTTTTGTACGCGGAAAGTTATTTAAATCTTTTTAGAGATAAATGCATATATAGAATATCCACCTAGTGCGTGAGCAGACGATAATCCTTTCCCTCAGCAATTTAGAGAAAAAGTTTTCTTCTTCTTCTTCTTCTCCGTATTCCTTATGCCCTTTAAAGCGTCGGATCGAATTCCATATTACTCGTCTCCCTTATCTATGCTTTCCATCCCTTCCAGTCCCTTGCACATATTTTCATCTCGCCCAAGGTTTTTCCGCGTCCTGCACCTACTTCTTTTATTCCTTCAATCCATGTCTTTCTTGGCCTGCCCCGCTTTCTCCTCCCCATCCTTCCTGCCTCAATCACCCTTCGTACCAGTCTGCCTTGATCCATCCTTGTTATGTGGCCAAACCAATTTAATTGCCTATTTTCTAGTTTGATCCTAATTGCTTCTTGCTTTGTCATCTGCCTTATTTGTATGTTCCTTATTCTGTCGTATTTTGTTTTCCCGGCTATCCTTCTGAGGTATTTCATTTTCATAGTATTTATTTGTTGGTGGTGTCTTTCCGGTGGTACCCAAGTCTCACTTGCGTATAATACACATTGTAGAGCGGTGGTATTGTATACCTTAGTTTTTATGTTTATGTCTGTTTCCTTTTTACTCAGTATTGTTTTATTCAATGCATGGTATATATTTGTAGTCTTCTGTCTTCTTTTTGCTATTTCCAGATCAAGTTTTCCATCATTTGAGATGACACTGCCTAAATATTCGTAGACCGTTATCACCTCTAGTTTTTATTGATTGCATGTTATTAATCTCTGCTTTTTGAATGAAACCCGCCGAAGAAGACCTCCACCTAAAGAAGTGACCATTAATGACCAAAGGCTTGAGCGGAAGGATTCAGTTGTCTAATTGGGAGTCATGTTGGACAAAAGATTTACCTGGGCTTCTCACATTAATCGACCCGGGGAAGTCAGCTGAATGTCGCAGCCAATCATTACCTATGATGCGCTGGCATGGTCAATGGTAGCTCTCACCCACTCGAAGAAATTAGAGATCCTGCAAAACCAAACACTTCGCATGATTACTCGTGTCCCATGGTTTGTCCGGAATCAACAGTTGCGGGACGACCTGAGGATATCGAGCCTATCAGAACACCTGCGAGATATGGTTGAGAAAACGTGGCGACATGCCAGTCTATCCGATAACACGTTATAGGCTAGCGTCGTCGAAATCCCTCAAGACAGTCCACCACCTTGTCGTCATGTTCTATGAATAGCAGACAGAGTCCAGATTAGGGATAACGTCTAGTAAATGGAGTCCCGTTGATCCTAAGGAAGCCCTGAATACCAATTCGGGAAGAAACCCTAATTCGATACCAGAGGAACAATGCTGCGTACCAGAGATAAAGGTCCTTAAACGCTACCAGCTTAGCCCCAGCAAGTTCGCACAATGCAATTAAATACGACCGTTCATACAGCACAATTACTAATTGGTGTGAAACTATTCACAGGCCAAATTATGGCACTACCACGGCGCTGTATCAATACAACCGATAAATCACAGTGCAGGTGACGGAAAATGATTGCTAAATTCATGTCAGTTTATCAAGTTTGTGTCAATTTCTATGGATACCTTGGGTTATGATATTCTGTTGATTAATTTTAAACTTCTACTTCCTCTAATAGAACAACACTTATATCATATACAAGTTGATTCTGGAACTAGAATGGTCACAGAAACTAATCAAGAACATTTAAAAGTATTTAATGTAATTAAGTATTGAAATGTGTTTCTCAGGGTAAAATTGCGAAAAATTGAAATTTTTTAAATTTAATTAAAATTCTAAATTCTTTGTAGGATCGGGAGTATTCCTGGCAATTTTCTTGTGAATTTTGAATTAAATTAATGAGAATCAAGGAATTTTAGAATTGTAAATACAAACTATCCTTGAATTCGAATGATGCTGTCACATAAACACTTTGTTTATGATGGCATTTACAGGAATCTGCCAGCTTCAACGTCTAATCTTTCCTTCTTTGAAACTATACTTTAATTAACTATGGAACACTTTAAATTGGACCGTAGTCGAAACACTAATTAACTTAACGAAAGTCTAGCCAGAATTGATGAATTCTCTTGCGTCCCTCGCCTCCTTTATTTAATCGCGATTCGATTGTTTCATTCCACAGCAAATTTTGATGAGTTTTGTCTAAATATAAACTTTCTAATGCATTTCGATGAAAGGAAGTTTATTTATAGAAATAGCATAAGAAAATGAATGCGGTGACGCTACCAGCAGACGGAATTTAGATGACCCTATGACATAAATAACGATTGACAACATAAATATTGTCACGTTCCCTGTGTGACTGTGGGTGTACTCGCTCTACTTCTAGTAGATATGGAGGGGTACTTACCTGAAGTTCTACTTATCGTTCTTCTTAAAGGGGTAACTGGGTGACGGAACTCACAACACCTTTTATTACACTAGCTCTTTATTACTTTTCAAGTTATTTTACATATGAGATGCTGACGTGGATCCGGCGCATTGAATTATGGTATCCACTATTTTGCGTTTTATAACACCAAGGTTTTGCTGCTTATATTCTAAGTCTAATTCTAAGTCTACGTCTAAGTCTTAAAGTAAGTCTCAATGTAAATCTCAATGTAAGTCTCAATGTAAGTCTCAATGTAAGTCTCAATGTAAGTCTCAATCAACAAATTTAAGTTAATAAAAAAAAACAACAAATACAAAAGAAGAATAAATCGAATGTTGAATATGTATATCACTGTCAGTAATTAAAAGAAAACACAAGAAAATGTTTTACAATAATTATTCAAAATTCAAAATTTTAACCCAGAACAGCACTTGTTTTCACCCCTGACACCGCTCCCCCCTGTTTAGTCGTGCGAGGTAGTTCCACTTTGAGGTTGTTTCTCCTGCCTCCTTTCCGCCCTACTTTTGTTAGGATGCAATTGTGCTCTTCCTTCAACTCCTGGCTTATCCAATTCAAACAGGATGTTTGTCCAAGTCAGTCTTCATTTACCCTACTTAATTCAGGTAAACTTCTACCCTACTCAATTCATGCAGATGCTTGGCTCTTCCTTTTTGACCACTTCTTACGAACATTTTCAGGGGCAGCTGAGTTGCGGGTGGGTACTTGAGTGTTCCATCGATATGTTTACATGAAATGATAGAGGTATTAATATTTACAGACCTTAGATTCTTACACTAAAACAATTCATAATTATAATAGGCTTGGTAGTTCTATGCCTGGGAGGTATTTTGCTGAGTAGCTTGTTAGAGGTCTACTCGACAACTTCTTCTTACTCTAACAATTCTAGTACTTTACTGTTCTGGTTACTTTACTGTTACACATCTAAAAGTCTAATCCTCTAAATCATCTCTTTTTTTCATAATTCTTAACTTTTCCCTACTCTTCTACCTATCTTCTGTCTCTTTCTTACTTCCTTCCTATTTCATCTAAATCGAAATTATAATTCAATACTTCCTTCAATTCGCGTGAATATCTTTCGTCAGCGTCTCCGTCGTCTGTCGTACATTCTGTACATATGAGATGCTGACGTGGATCTGGCGCATAGAATTATGATATCCACTATTTTGCGCTTTATAACACCTTCGTGGCAATATGACGAAATTTTCTAACGATTTACATAATAACATTAGGACAAATATTTAATTAACGAAATGATGTTTGAAATACCTTTGAATATACCCTGTTGTCTGTTTTAGATGACTTTTACATTAATTTTGACGATTTACAAATGGAGAAATTGCACAGAAGATGGAGTTTTGTCTACGTTACCCTAAGATTGTCATTATCTCCATTATATAATGTCCATACTCTAAAGCCAGTCAGCCTGGGGGGAAATTGTGGTTGTCGAAAAGAGCTTTTTGTCCGCTAGAGGGACTTTTCATTACAATCGGGTGGCTATCCTGAACACCCTAATCGTTCTAGATTGACAGCTGATGTTGTTGTAAATATTGAACATTACAGTATATTTATGAATCAATACACCTAGGAAATGTGAGCTTAGAATAGCTCTCAAAACCAAAGCTTCAGAAAACTCCTATAAGTGTTCCTAGTAATTTAAACATTTCACTTGACCGTGTGACATCTTCTGAATTAGCATTGAATGTAAAGTTTCACGCATAACACAATGATGTAAAGTATTTGATTGGTATTTGATCCAAGTCTGTATTTCCCGGAATCAAAAATATATGAATACTTAAGCAAAGTACTACATTTACCAAGTATGAAGATATTATGACGAATGACACGAAAATGATTGTTTGAGATGGCATATACAACTTTATACATTTAGGAGCTTGGGGGAGGAAGCTTGGGCATGCAAATTATATGTAGTTGAAGTGAGGCTAATTTGTTTTGCATCAGTAAAGATGGAATCGGAGTGTTTCATAAGAAGTACACGTTATCAACCATAAAAATTTGCTGCGGTGCTTTTCGTAAAAAGTATCCATATAAATTGGAAAGAACCTGAATGGGATATATTTTAAAACATAACGCTTGCTCCGGATTTAGAGGTGTTATACAACATAATTAATGCCTTATATGGTACTAAATTAATGTATTACTTGGTAGTGGAATACTTATTAATATTCTTCATACGACTTAGAATTTTCTATCCATTAAAATTTACTAATAGCGAGCTAACATTCTAAAAGAGAAGGATGCAAAAATTGCTACATTAAGGGATTTGTAATTTTTGATTTGTTTCGAATATATAGTTTACAGAAAAAAATAAATCACTTCTCCCTTTTCGAGAGAAGGTATAATTGAAAGAGAAGCAAAATCTTACAAAAGGGAGTGTATTAAGGATTTGACATTTCGACCTGAAATAGCGTGCAGTAAATACTAATTGTGGTATTACCCTTAATCTAATAATACTTTAGAAGTAATTCGACTAAGGTTCTTTGGGCACTTCTTTTCTTCTCTTCCTCTTCTCTTACCTTCTGGATACAAATCCCCCCAGTTCGCGTGTTTGTGTGTGCGGACTTTTCGCCTTTTTCCTTTTTCCCTCTAATTTCTTGTCACATACTCAGCGACCGCCGCTCATGTTGGAGATCCTTAGTCTCAGTTCAAATGACGCCGTAACGATATTAGGTTTTCGTCGTATCCCGCTCTCGGCTGGTTGTATTTTCTGTTATTCCGTTTAATATAGCTTCATCTAAAGCGGACTCGTTCGCTTCTTATTTTGTGGTGAAGTTTGTTTATTCGATTTTGAAATTTTTGCACTAGTTTAAAGAGTATACTTCGAAAAATCTTTACACTACCACATTGCTGAAGATAATGTTTTTTATCTATGTCTGATAAGCAAGCGTCTTCAAACTTCTATGAGAAAAAGGATAATATTTAGCGAACAGTTTTGAGACTTTCAACTGTTTAGATATTCATTTAAGCAACAAAACATTTAGAGAATGAATAATTTATTTATACCACCATTATTATTATTATTATTATTATTATTATTATTATTATTATTATTAAAGTTGGAAAGAAGTGCTACGACCGCACAACGTCAGGAAGCAAACAAGTAATTAAACAGGTAATTGTTCTGTGGCAGTTTGAAGAAGAAAGGAGTCTCCTTTATTCACTAACTCAATATTTCGAACTTCATCAGGAGTATAAACTACAGTGCGAAAAAGTGGTTAGAATAAAATAAATCCATCAAAATTGTATTTACTTACAGCGGAGATAATTTGAAACAGCAAATCTGATCTTCGATTGGTCATTACAATAAAATCTTGTATAAAACAATTTCAAAATAAAATTTTAACATTGTTAAAAGGGAGGAGAGAAATGATTAACAATGTTTAAGACATTGTGATGTTTGACCTGGCTTAAATATCGCACAGGAGTGATTGTTGTTTTGGCCAAAAGATCTTATGCTTTGGCCAATCACATAGAGGAAAAAAATTACCACTTTGATTTTGATAACGTTCAAATTTTAGATTTTTGGAGTAACTACAAGAATAGACTATTCCTTGAAGTATATCATATTCAAAAAAATCATACAGTTCATTTTAAGTCAGACACTAACCAATTAGGTAATATATTGTTATGTTCAATATTTACATCGGAAATCAGCTGTCAGCCTCAGACGTTTTGGGTATTCGGGAGCCATCCGATAGTAATGAAATTCCCTCTCGCGGAGAAAAGAATGATTTCGAAAGCCACAATTTTCCCCCCAGTCCGGCTGGTCCTGGAGTGAGGAGTCAAGATAGAATATAATATATATTTATTTAACAAATACACAAAGTGTATATAAATCGTCATAGAAACAAAATATAAAATTCTAACATAATTTAAACTTAAAAAGATCTTATTAACAAAATATAACGAGGATCTTGGTGGAATAAGAACAAATCCGCTCTTCTTTTTATTCCCCTAATTTCGCAACTCTTCAAAATTAATGTAAAATTCTCCTACAACAAACAACCTGGTATATTCAAAGATATTTCAAATATTATTTCGTAGATTAGATATGTTTGATTAAGGTATTTTCATTTACGTCGGGGAGTCTTTGTATTTGTAGGTTTGTCATGAGAGTTTGTCTATCACAGAGTCGTCTAATTGAGTCATCGAGTAGCGTTACCACATTCATTCTCTCATGCTACGGCTAAAAATAACTGTATTTATCAAAATTTCCTCGTGAGAATATATATTTGGGTAGATATCATCAAAATTTGCTGCGGAAAGAAACAATCGCATCCCGATTAAAATAAAGGAGCATAGGGACGCCAATAAATTAATCAATTCTGGTTAGACTTTCATCGAGTCTAGTAACTTGCATTTTGGCTATGGTCTCAATTTAAAGTGTTTGATACAGAAATTAGAAAGTAAATTCAAAATAGAAGGTTCAAGGTTAGAAGGGCAGATTTTCTGTAAGGAACATAGTGTTTATATGTCATCTTCTTAAAAATCAAGGTTAGTTTATGTTTTAAATTTTAATATTTGTTGATTTCCATTTATTAACTTCAAAATTCATAAATAATTGCCAAAAGAGTATCAAAGAATACTCCGGAATCCCACAAAGGATTAAAATCTAATTAAATTGCAAAAATTTTTTTACCAATTTTCCCCGAAGACAAATAATTTCAATATATTGCAATATCTTACAGCACAATAAGGAATAGTTTAATCTTTCACGATTTGGTTCTACGGCTCTGTTCCTGAGCAGACGTTTCCTATATAATACAATGAGACAATCTGAACGTATTAAACTAGAAGACCAAGTTTCACATGTGAAAGCATTTGTTAAAAGATGTACAAATTGTACAAAAGACAATATTGCTGATCTTCATAAGAAAATTTCATTTTTCGTATCTGATTTTAAGAGGAGATGGCAAGAAGCTTGTACTTAAGAAGAGAGGTTCTTGATAAAAAACAAAGAATGACTAGAGACTTCGATCCATTTTCTAACGTACGCTCCTTCATCAACAAGAAAAGTTGGTCGGCCTTCTAAAAGTTTCCATCAGGCTGCTGATGGAACCAAGCGTCAAAAGACAAAGATACGGTATGCGCCACAATATACGGTACTGAAATTTGTGCAGCTCTATCGTGCGCTCAGCTATCAACTTGACAGAACTGTATCTACAAGTATTCCCAGTAGTGTAAAGGAAGTTGTGTTATGCAATTGCCATTGGAGATAGGTCTCTCGACGGAGGAAGTGGTTTTCATAGTTGAGTATTATTTTCGTTCATACGAAAGTGGTCGTCAAGGTGGACCGGCATTCCTCGGAAAAATTAGCAT
This sequence comes from Dynastes maya, assembly GCA_029619315.2. Classification (NCBI taxonomy): domain Eukaryota; kingdom Metazoa; phylum Arthropoda; class Insecta; order Coleoptera; family Scarabaeidae; genus Dynastes; species Dynastes maya. The sequence goes on from JAROYE020000028.1 coordinate 642,881, forward strand.
TTGCAGCGCGCATGAGTTTGTTTTCTGAAGGTCAAATCGAGGCGTCTAAAGTTATCAAAGCAGTGACTGCGAGTTCACCCAAGAGAGCTACTAAATACCTTAGCGCATACAAGAAGTTCAGCGTCACAAAGAGAGAGCAGCTTACAGGAATAGAGGCTTTCGCTACGTGTGTTGGAGCTAAACTTACCAGACATCAATACAATATAACACGGGACCATGACATGCTCGGATTTCCATCCCACAAGAGGGTGCAATTGGCGAAAAAGGAGTGTTATCCACAGACGGAAAGCATTGTTATTACAGATACGGACGCTGAAGTAAAGTTGCAAGCGTTACTTGATCACACCTCATTTCGCATATTGGAAGCTCAGAAGTCAGTTTTGGAATCGCAACAATCAGAAACTTTGAATAATCTAGTTTTAATTTGAAAATGGGGCTTTGATGGATCTGCGCAATCAGAATATAAACAAAAATTTGCTGATAATCCAAAAGTCACTGTCCGTACTAATTGATTTAGAATCATTCTCGGAATTTCTCGGTGAAAGATTTTCCAGTTCGTCTAAATACGCTCAAGCTTGCGCAGCCGAGGCGCCTTTACCTGGACCGCATACTATTCAGTCTAACTAAACAGGACGAATGCACTTTCAGAATACTTGCAAAATATGTTGTACGCATGCGCCAAATTAAGTCTGCACATGTGTGACACTAAAAAGAGCACGAGTAGAAACAGGTTCTTTGTCGAGGGCAAGGCTGAACAAGTCGAAACAAGTACGAACAAGTATTAACAAATAGGAACAAGCTCTGATCGGTTGATGCATTGTTTTATATGCCTTGTTTTATATGAAATAAATCTTTGAAATTATGTATATATTTACATGCGGTACATGCCTAAATGTTTAGTTCTTTCAAATGTTGCAACCAAGAAAAAGAATTGACAAATAAAGTTTGTCAAAACATTTCTTTAACGTACCGGTCAATCTGACCGGAGCGGCCGTTTAAGGTAAAATTTCCCATAACACCTTAGAGTTCTACAAAATATTCAAAATTTTGTGAAAGCATTGCCAAACTAAATTTAGGAAAAGTCACATGATTTCAAGATCATATCAAAATTAATTCCTTTGAAAAAAAAAACTTTAAAATTGAAAGACGGTTGACCGGTTGACCGGTGCGGCGGTTCTGGTATTAAAAAGTGGCAAATCCGTGAAGAAGGAAACAAAGAAATTGTTGTGCAAATAAAGAGAAACGTCCAGGGCCAGTTTAGGTTTGAAGTGGGTTTGCCTGTTGATAAACCGAAGCCCGGATTCGAAAACACCTTTAACAGAACTTAATTTCCTTCCGCATTTTACGAGATAAACGCAGTTCCCATGATCACCTTGTACATTTAGGTATATTTTAATTTTTTATTATTTATCGTAATTTGTAGTGCAAAAAGTGTGAGGTTATATAAGTTTTACTCATAGAAAGAAAATAGGCGACCATCTCATCTCGCCGACTTTGGAATTTTTTTTACGAGTGTACTTCCAATGCAAAGAGGGTGTCCAAGGGTTTCGGTCCATGATCTTTGTCCGTCCGGTCAATTACATGTCAAAGGTACAAATTTGATTGTTGTAACTCTCTCTAACGCAATTTCGGATGAGACCTTTCCTGTCCCTAGCACCCCGCTCGTCCCGCCGAGCCCGCGTGTTCTAACCCGTAGGCGTGTTTCTGCGCCGAGAGAGGTCGCCGTCGCCGTTTAAAATCGAATTTCGACGATTTTATTCAAGAGATTATGCAGCATCCTGCGAAAGTAAATATTTAAAGTGGATTTGTGAGGATCCCTACGCACGGGTTTCCATACTCTTCTTTAGGCGAGGGTTCGACAGTACTTCACGAATATTTTCATAATTGTTGCTGCGATAGAAGTTCGTCTGGCCCGCTCTCTCACTCTGTCAATACTTGAGCTGACCAGTTTTTAAAACGCGAAAGAATGATATTGATTTGTTACATCTCATACATTAAAATGGTAGCGTATCTGCTACATGTTGAAGTGTCAATTTACCTAAGGAGAAAACATTTAGGTACACGCTATTGTTGAATACTCTACACTTTAACAGTTAGAAAAGATAGGTAACTGTTTGAAAGCTTTCCTGTTCATCCGTTAATCAGTTATCGGTCTTGAAGTGTGCCTATTTTACGATGGCGTTGCAGGGTATAGTGATACACCAAGTTTTCGTGCAATCATTCGCTCCGAATAACCTTCTCCACTTAACCCTAGGATGCATGGGTGTTCGGATATACAGATTAACATTTCTCAGGTTGTTTTTTTTACTCTGTTAAAAATATATAAGAACATGAAATATATAAATAATATACAAATAATATAAATCATTTATTTGTGCGTGTAAAAATCTTAAATAATTAAACAAAATCTCTAACTAAAGATTACAGCTCTTATAAATGTAAATACATGTTCGAAAGTAGCAATTTTTACAAATTCTTAAACTATCTTTGTTGTACAGATTATTGCGACACTTTTCACGCATCATTAGAGACGGGATTTTAGGACGTAAAAAACAGCTAAAAAGGCTCTCTTTAGGCCTTAAAAACTATGTATTTAGGACGAAAAACTGTGATTTAGGCATGTTAGGCAAATACTTAAAAAAAACGGTAAACACAAAAATCATTTTATTTTAAAAAAACATGAATAAGAAGACGATATTTAATGTAATTTTAGGTACATTTCAGCCACAAAAAGAAATAAAACATACAAATTTTAACTAATAACTAAAATATGTAGATTCATTTGGTTTGAAATAATAAACAAATTAATTAATCGCCGTGTAACATGTCCTCAAATTTCGCGTTTGCGTAGCACACAAGATGTTTTTCCAAGTTGTCGTTAGTAAAATTTGTTCTTCGGTCGGAAAACAGCAGTTTGTACGAAGAAAATGAACGTTCTACGTCACACGAGGTTGTAGGACAAAACTTAAATATGGACCAGTCAGCTGTGGTATGAGCGGTAGCTTCAACTGCTTCGCCACTGAGCAGCTCAGCAAGCTCTTTAACCGTTTTGAAACCTGGATTTTTCGAAATCACTTGGTTAAACTTTGACAAAATTATTTTGCCAACTTTTCCTGGGGCATTCTTGAGAACTGCTTCGGCATTACTAATTACTGCAACAGAATCTGTAAGAGGAATTCCGAATGTTTCTAATCTTTTGATGTTATCAATGAGAAATTTATAATGCGACTTGATGTATAAAAGATCGTTTTTGACATTTTGATTGGAAAAGTATTCTTGCGCTTACTCAATACAGTTAGCTGAATCTTTGTCAAACGATATTACAACCTAAAACATAAAGCGTTAAATAAAAACAATCTTATTTAAAAATGTTGCTAAAAAAGTACTTACTGATTTTATTGCTTCGAAATTATTAGCATAAAAACTACCGCCTCTAACCAAGTTCCCCAACGTGTTAAGACAGGTTCGGGAGGCAAAGGGAGATCTGGCAGATTTTCCTTATACACTGCCGCACGCAGTGGAGCTTTTAAAAAGACTCTCTTGGTATTTGAAATTAAACCATTAACATTAGCATATTGATTTCTTAGACATTCACACACCAAATTGAGTCCATGTGCAAAACATGTTAAATGATTAAAATTTTTATAAAAAATCTTCAAATTTGTACCACATTTGAGCATATAAGAAGCACCATCCGTGACTAAAAGCTTGACTTTTTCGTATTTAATTCCATCTGTTGGCCACAAAATACCTAAAATACGAGAGTTGCCTTTAACTTAAATATCTAGCATTAAATTTACAATATTATTAAAGTAAGTTTTTTGCATAATATATCTTACCTAAAGCTTGGTTCACGAATCTTGCCATTGTATTGCAATTTGTTCTTTCAAGTTGCTTTGTAGCCAGTAAATGCGGTTTTCCTGGTGTTTCAGAACAAAGCTTACCCACAATCACATTTGCCATAATACGACCTTTAGAGTCAGTCGTCTCATCTATAGATATCCAAATATCGTTGTTACCAACTCCTTCGCGAATAGTATTAATAGTCTTAAAAAATTAATAAAAATGTCATAGGTGTAAACAAAATCTTAATGACACTCAAGTATGAAAATACATTTTTAAATTATTATTTATTATATTAATTAATTAATACCTCATTGTAACATTTTGTTACATATGTTGATCTTAAGGTTTTCACGCTTGCCACATTCTTGTTGTAGTATTTAGTGAGAAAATTTCGCAGTTTTGAATAGTTTAATCTGTCCAGAGGAATATTTGCAGACATAAAAGCGTCGCATAAATCCCGATTAAAAACGTCGATTTCTCTTGAATTTTTGGTGTCTATTAACATTTGGTTCCTCAACGGTTTCCTAAGATTTGCCTGATGTCCAGGAGCAGTAGCATGTTGCTCTAAATGATTTTTCTTTTTGCAAGTTAACTACAATAATATTTTTGAAGCAAGTTAGGAAAGAAAAACAAAAACGTCCTTTACCATTTTTCCGCACGCTTTACAAAACAACTCTTCACTGTTGCTTGGATTCAGCTGAAAGACAGTAGTGCCTCCAATTGCCTTCAGCCATTTTTGAACTTTATCGCTATGTGATTCCTTCGATTTTGGCATTGTTGTAGATGGAAATACACAATACACTGAGTAGATAAACAAGCACAAACCGACAGAAAACTACCGAAAAATATTCGTTGCAAGCTACGATATAAATGAAAATTCAAAGTACGTCTTTCACCATATACTGATTCGTCAATAGTCCACCTCGCTATAGGAACACACACATATACGCTCCAGAGAAACATTAAGAGAATAAATATAAAATCTAAACTGCAATATCAAGATGTCCATTGTATAATCTATGAACGGGCATCGTGTACTCATTAATCACGTTAACAGGTAGAAGAAATTTGCTTATATGGTTTAAATTACAGGGCGTAAACAAGCCGCTAGGGATTCCCGTTAAATAAAAACGTGGGTGCAGGTAAATGAACCCGAGAGCGATAAGCCGATAATTGAGGATATATCTTCAATAGGGTAGTAATATAAATTTTACGGCAGGCAAATCCAAACTTTGCCCCTCACACAATAGACGGGAAAACCCATCGTTGTATTAGTTTATAGCATTTTAGCTGTAAAACTAAAATTTACATTTAGGAAAGATGCAGCTGTGTAAAAACCATATTTATTTAAAATTAAAAAAAAAAAACGTTTAGACCAAATAAATATGATTTTAGGACAAAATAGGCGAAAAACCACGATTTAGGCTGTTAAAAGTCCAAATAGGCAACTAGGCAAAATAAAACATAGCTAGATCGCTTTGATTTGTCGAGAAACATATAGATTTTGTATTATTTTTAATTTGCCTTGAATCTAAACAAAGAGGCATTTTGCGTAAAATCCCGTCTCTACACATCATGCATCTCTCCCTTTTATTTGTAACGGCATCAGCCGCAGTTTTTCCAATGTTAATAAATTTGTTCATACAATTTATTGAATTTTCGGATTCTTTGACCTCCTTATCATATGCGGCATTACCAATTGCTCAGCTAATTCCTTCAAAAATAGTCGTCTAGCGTGTGTTACATTCCTATGATAATCAGGTTTCAACGTAGAAAATATAATAAATGCATTTAGTGCTGCAATATCGATCATATTAGAAAAAAGTGCCATAGACCAACGCTTCGTTTGCCTTTTACGTGTATAGTTGGACTGTTTTTGATCCATTACGTCTACTCCCCCTTTTGGTCTTGTTATAATAAAGTATTCATTCCGGTTTCTGCTTAACATTTTCACTTACAGACATGTCATTGTACATGGCGCTGAGCAAAACGACTGACTTGTTTTTCTTAGGAATGTAGCGAACCATAGTCATTTTGTCATAAAAGCCAAATGTAGAAGAGTAGACCGGTTTGTTCTTTGCATCTCTTATTTCATTTGGTATTTCTCTCTTATTTTCTCTTAGAGTTCCAACCACTGCTAGGTTCTTTTCTAATAAACATTTAGCCAATGGAATGCTTGTAAACTAAAGTTTGCACTACCTCAGAAGCAAGATTTGTATGGATAGGTTGATTGGGTCGTCGTCCGGTATATACCATTCCATCAATTGCAAATCCTAAACGTGAAAGTTTGAGGTTAATTTTTATTTTATCATTTAATTTTTGCAAAATACTATTGCTTGCTATTTATTTTTATTGAAACTGCCGAAAAGTGTCGACCGTAAAAATTAATTTACTTAATTTAGAAAACAATTTTTCTGATATTCATAACATAACAGTATACTTATTCTGATTTTTTAAGCTACGCTGTGCCATCGAAATCGCTGCAATAAAATTTACAATCTGAAATGTTAAATAAACCCCATTCGAGATAAAATGCGCGATTGAGTAGGCGAAATGAAGGCTGTAGATCAAAATAAGTGAAGGGTGAAATGGATGCATATATTGAATAGGACGCAATAAATTCGGTACGAAATTGAAATATAAAATTTAAACCGTGAACATCAAACGAAACCCGTCGCAAAATTTATGCAACAATCGCTTTAAACACACATAATTTAGATTAAGCCATAAATGTCGGAATAGCGTTCGAATTGCTCGTATCGCTCCGTCGACGGTAAGCTGCAAAAAGTAAAATACGGTCGGAGCAAGATTAGTTTTTTTTCTGTTCGCAGTAATTCTGTATTCGCACATGTATGTAGGTACAGGAGGGAAATTCGCGGGTGCGCGCGCTCGTGTCTGACAGAATGCACGGGATTTACGGGAAGAACTTGTAATTTTACACCGGCGGCAGGGAAAACCGTTGCTATGCGGTAGAATTTTTTTGCTGTCCTTTGTCATAACGCGGTACTATTAATCAGATTCGTACCTTTACGCATACAAAATTGATATTTCCTTCCATATTATACAAGGTGGATATTATTCTTAGGGGGATCTTGATTCAAAAAACAATCTTAACCACGGGCTAGCGTTGAAAATGCCAAATGGTCCAATTTAACAGGAAAAGATGTAAGTACAACGACAATACTTTCTTTACATATAACTTCATCAAATAAAATAACATTCTCTAGCAAACTAAAATCAAATTCATATACAAATGTATACAGATCGGGCAAAATGATTGAAAACAAATGCTTTATTTTTCTCAGTTACTAGTTCGGTCGTATTTTAATCGGGACTTTGAATTTTATGTCGCGGCAAGACACTTACAAAATTCTCGGTAACGGACTTTGAATGTATCGGTCGTCGAGGTTTCGTAATAGATAGCTAGAGCCACGCTACTACGGAACGTCGAAGTGTATAATACCGGCGGAATGGACTTTGAATAATTTCAGTCAAAATTCCACGATAAATAGCTGAGGTCGCATTATCATGATATTATGAAGTCTGCGTCCACACTTCATCAAACATAACCAACAGCCGCCGAGAGATGAAGTCTGGGCAGTCGGCCAGCAAAGAGGATGCCCTTTCGTAGCGTGAGCCACGGAAAGACCGTTCCTTCGTAGCTTGCACCGCGGAAAGACAAATGTACGCGGATTTGAACACCTTTTATAGCAAAATTTACTCGTTTTTTTTCTATCTACGTTATGCGACCTTGCATGTAAACGGCGCACGCTCATCACAGAACTCGTAACTATTGTGCTTGCGCAATATGTACTAACGTACATCATAAATTACCACATTCATAGAGTATACTGGAACACAACATAAATGATTTTAAAATTTGGAACAAGAATAAAAAGAAATGTGAACTTAAATTTATAACAAAGATCTAAAGACTACATGATACAGGTAAATTGAAATACTAATTTTCTTCGTTCTTTCCAGAATTAAAGTCTTTAAATTTGGCGAAACGTGATGGTTCGTCACAATATAATGCATAATTTTCTTTTATTCTGTACCTTTTATTATTGAAAGTCTACCCCTTTTTTAGAATTCACTTACTAGGCTAAACAAATTTTTATTATATATTTCAAGTTGAAATGTCTAAAAAAATTAGATTCAGCTTATTTATAAGGCTTTAAAGTAAATAATTATCTTTGAAATAGGGTATATTTTTTATTTTTACTAATATGGTTGTATTTAGAAGTATAAATAAAATAGCAGACAGTCAGCAAAACCGGGTCGTCCAGGTGCAACAAATTTTTAAATTTTTTCGTTAATATCCCTAGTTAGAGAAAAGATATCGAGGCGGGGTTTTCGCTGACATCTTAGGTTTTTAATTCTCTACTTTTCCGCGTGAAAAGAACCATATTGTTGTATTTAAAATTTTTGCGAAAAGTCGTTTTATTAGTTACAAAGTCAGATAACGCCCTCTAGTGGTGAGGGTACAATTCATAAGAACTAGACCAAACCTGGATTTAATAAATCAAATAATGCTCTTTTAAACAGAACCAAGATTGTTAGAATCGGTTAAGCCTAACAGGAGTAACCAATATTTATTAAAAAACCAATTGATGTCTCCCCACCACTTTACTTTAGAAGATACGACAAAATGTGTTTAAGGCAAAAGAAAGGGAATTGGGTTGGGAACAAAATGCATATATTTTCGATGACCCTTAATTAGACAAAACATGATAAAAACTTTAATTTTATACTTAGTCGTGACAGTTACGCCATCCACTGGTCATCTTACAAACATCAAAATCATTTCCAGTATTTTCTTTTGGCTACATTTATTAAAAAAGTTTTTACCCGAAAGCTCTGTGATTACTAGTTTCTGAGATATAGCCGGCTGCCATTCTTATTTGGCCACCCGGTACATAATCGCAATACATTTCCCCAAACGCTGAATCCATTTCCTAATTCTGTTCATGAAAAAACTTTCTTGTTTGTTTATCCAATTGCTAATGGTAGCGCATTAATAATAAAATTGAGATTAGAAGAAATGAACACAGAATCATGAAAATTTACTTGGTAAAGTTCGGTAGAACTCTTTAAAGTGAGCATCCCACTTTCACCATTTACAGCCAAACTAAATTTGTTGTTGCTGGATCTATTAATGACGTCTTCACTAATGATGAAAATTGTAACCTAACGGTCGCAATAACTCAAGCTGCACACTACAACCGAAAGAAACCAGGAAGATGAAAGAAATGATGTCACCGTGATGGTAACCAATTTTTACAATATACCACCTTGAAGCATATAAAGTGTTAGCCCCTAGATTGATAGCAAAAGAGTAACTCGCAACATTACAACTGCTTTTTAAAACATCGGAAACGTCAAAATTTTCTATATAATCCGCCGTAATATTTTATTAAATTGTGAACTTCACTAATTCAGTAACATAGGCAATAGCGCTGCTATAATAAGTATGTTATAGTAAGTACTAACTTGCGGAATTGTCACATATTTCACTAGAAATTATGGTACTATTTACTATAATTCTAGTTGTGATGACGATATATTTTTCTCCGTATATAAAGAAATGTTTATAAAAAAATTCTAGAACAGTTTCTCTATCAGGTCATGGAAAATATATAGTGTTGCATTTTAAAGATTAAAATAGTATGAATCAAACATAGCGACTATTTCGATCATCTTGAAGACGCTACCTAATTGATATAAACAATATTTTAATATATTGCCGAAAACTCCAAGAAATGCTTAATCGAAACCGCTCTAGCGTGACCGTTTAGGATATCGTCCCTTAAGAAACAGCGCAAAAGTCTCAATCAATCTCAAAAACTGTAACTGTACAAATGGATAAACTCGATGGATATTCTAAACAAAGAAGTTTTACGTTTAATGCAGACATAAGATAACTTAATTAAATGCATTCCAAGAATAGCGTAACGCTGGCATCCAACTTTATATTCCAATGGATTCTACTGAATATTTTAATATTTGATAACCGTGTGTACCACTACAACGGTCGTTTTGATTTAATTTGCAACTAATCTAAATAATTTCGAGCTTATTTCTATATTATATACGAAATTATTTCACTTATACTTCATTAACTGTGTGCCGTACGCGACTGCATCGCAAAAATGTTCCCATTTATTGCGACAAAGCGTTCTTCAGCGTCGTTCTTTTAGTACGCTCTTAAAATGGTGAATGAAGCATGCATGCGGGTTGCTATCGCTAGTATGTACGATACAACCGCTCTCAACCAAGCAACCGTGCAATAACATCCTTTAATAACGAGACTCTCGAATAAATCCGGCCATTACCAGATGAAAATTTATAAAACGAGCATCGTGCACGTTACATACAGATACGTATATTTTGCCCGCAATATCCTACATGCACAGTACCGTACATATGTTATCGGTCAATAGCTCTCTCCTCAAGGGTGAATTAAGAAGCCGTATAGTTGTCTAGAAGGCTTCTTTGAGGCGTGGCAATAAGTGAAAAGAATTTCTTTTGGTACACAATATAAAGTACCGACAAAGAGCAGAAATATGTGATCATAAGTAAAGGTAATTTTATCTAAAAGAAATGTTTCTCGTACACTTTAGAAACTATTTTAGCACCGTCGCAGAACAAATCCGGAGAGTCACAGATAAACTTATTTACTGTACCAGCAAAGGGTCGTGTTTTAATACTATATTTATAACGAATAACACGTAACGCAAAGCACAACGCACGCTCTTGTTTCCTAACCTGAACGAAAAATAAACAAGCGGATGCTGACAAAGTGAGAATTGATTTTTCCATAGTCCGCTACTCCGGTGAAACGCCTATGTATGGCAGAGACGATTACCTCGCTCTACTTATTACCAAGTAATATTGAATTTGCGAAATTGTTATAAAGACACAATTGAATTTATTCTGTACATTTTTGTATGGAAATAATGCATTAGCAACGAACATTTATGACGTGAAGAAGATAAAGTGACGAGCTATTTAGCCGTTTCACCAGGATTATCGTTGGATGGAGATATGATTTGCTAATAAAACGCCAGGGATAGGGAAAGGGTGAACCCAAGGCAATTTAAGCGGCCGAAGAAGCCGGGGAGGAGCATTATGAAGAAAACGCGAACATTTTCTTGCATGATGTAATCTGTATAATTTGTAATCTTTATTACGCGATTCCTGGGCTTCTTCAGATAACTGTCCCATTGGCAAAATTGCATTATAGCGAACTATGTTTTCCCCATGAATCAGGACTTTATGTACTGATGAGGGCATGTAGTACCAATCATAGTTGCTCACATACAATTGTGCAGTTTCAAATGCATACTGACCAAACTTTGGGAATTAATCTGGTAGGCAGATTAATTCCCAAAGTTTGGTCAGCATGACATTGTTTGCAGTATTGTGTGAAATCTGGAAATAAGCTCTTCATCAACTCCAGTTATATCCGCTGTACAAGCCGGATTAGCGAAAAATCTTCCAGCGGTATTCCCGTCATTACTCCTTCCACTATTTTGTCGTGGTTTAACCATTATCAGTCCATACTCTTTTCGAAATCTATCTTGAACGTAAGTCTTCTTCGCTTGCTTTTCGTTTTTCATGTCTTCGGTGGTTGCCGCCCATTTCTTAAACAACAAATTAGAGGAAATGTGAAGAACTAACTCCATGAATCTTATCCACGAATGCTATGTTGAGAGGCCAAATCAAAAACCGTTTTCGTTTTCTTGATTCTGCCTCACCCGATCCAGATCGCTCATTTCCGTGGGCTTGACAAGGCACACAACACATATTGAAGTAGAAAGAGTATGGGTTATTAGCGATTTTAAAGTTACTAGAATATTACACTAAACCACAAGAAAATATTTTGATATAGTCTTGTTTTTCAATGCTCTGTTATTGATCGCTTCCTGTTTCCTTTTTAACATTAGGTAGATGTGTTGGTGAAACTCTTATCAACAATATGTTCGGCGTGGTAAAACAGCCTTCTAAAATTTATAGATATTCTCGCTTTAAAGAAGTTCCAGATATTTTTCAATAACTATTTTAAATATCAAACAAATAACTGTAAAAAAGCATTTTCTAAACACAGCCACTTTTTAAATTTAAAGATATAAGTAAAAATACAAGAATAAAATTTACAAAAACCAATAAATTTAAGTTCGTTCGAAATGAAATAATTAAAAGTTACAAAAGTTATATTATCAAGACAAATTGAAAATCATTTATGAATTTTTTAGCAAATTATAATTTATCCCAACACTGATTTGAAATTCACAGCAACAAATTAGGTAACAAAATAAAAGATACAGTTGCATGTAATAGTTCCCAAGGTAGAAATTGTAATGTCACTATAGACTAAGCGCATGCTGACCGTTTTTCGTTAGCCGTACAATAAATACAGCAAAACCGCAAGATTTTCTTTTAGGATATTATGCAGGACATCCGAGACTATCTATAGGTATCATCAGTTTTGCTGGGATAGACCCTGATAATAGTTGAAACCTTCCATGAAGTTTAATAAGTCTTTAATTTGACACCCACTAATTCGATAGGTCATTACACAAATACAAATCTACTAATCTGTAATTTTCTAATGCTAAAGTGTAGAGCAAGATGAGCTCTTTCAATCCATGTATGACACTTAGTGCAGAAATACCAATTTCATGTTTTAATTCTACGATGAATTAACTTACGTTGTTTCGCTATAAAATTAAAAACAAACATCTATACGTTAGGCTTTGACCCTTTCTGAGTAATGTGAGCTTATTTTCGGCATGAATTGTGAAATTTTGTAAAAACCATTTTTGGTCGGATTTCAACCGCGTGGCCCCATAGTGAGGAAGTTAGAACGTCTCCACCCTTTGACTGAGCGCAAATTCGTTGAACGACGCTACATCTGACGTTCATGGCAGCTACTTTCGATATTGTAATTTCTGATGTAACACTATATTATCGTGCCAACATTTTTTACTCTCGAATTTTTTGAAATGCGTAGTTTCCGCGTTTTACTCAAATGTTTGCTAAATTTGATTGACGTGCTACCTAAATTTAACGTCAAACTTAATTATTCATGAAGAAACATTATCGTTGGAATTTTTTTTTAATAGTGTATGACGTGGCTAACGAAAAATTATTGTGCAAGTGCTCGAGACTATCGTTTTGACGGTCGCCCCATAACATATGCATAGTGCTGTAAATCTGCACATTTGCGAGCATATATACGACTACAGCTACGCGTACTCCATCCTCCATGCATTTTGTCGTATGACGCATAAGCTCGTAGTAGTAATTATCTAGTGATATGTGCATGCTGTAACCTATAAATTTAATTAATAATGCGGCAGGTATCTGCTGGAATTGTTCGTCCAGCTACTACCTACCATTAGCAGCTGCATTTTCAATAGGTGCAGTGGCGCACTTTGTTAACGATGTAACAGCTAATTACGGTTGATATTAATAAGTAAATAAATGTTCCCTTTTACTTCTCTGTGCAAATGAGCATCGCCATGTTGAGGATGACTGTCCTACTTAATCTAATGATGTGCCTCACAGAAGAAATTGGTTAGCTAGTTTTAACAATATACTTTCCTGTAAGGCACCTGCGGAAGTTAGTTGTAGTTAATTGCATTAGATATGTAAAATAGTAATTTGGTCAACTTCATGAATGATTTGCGTGATTTATTGAGATGCACACTTGAAAAAATAGATAATAAAGATGAGTTAGTAACCTTTATCAGCTTGTTAATAAGCTTTATTACAATTATGTTACCTTTTCATATCGGGTACGAGATTTTTAGTAGTTGCAATTGTCACAAAACAAGGGATATACTTTAAATTCTTATCCAGTTTTAGGAAATTGACATAATTGCAAGTAGGAATTGGATCCTAGTTGCAACAATAATGGGATTTTGACGTATATTTGTATGTAACACAAAAGTTCAGAAGTGTAGAAACAAAGCGATAGTAATTTATTGATTCATTCAAAACTCTCGAATATGGTTAACAGGAAATCCACAGGTAATCATTCAGAAAGGACTTCATGACAAGAAAGTTACCGTTCGGTGCAGTTTCACAAGTAATTTCATCATTACTCCATATTTTTTCGAGGATATACAGAATGACGAGGTCGTAACTATAACCGTTAGCTGTGAACGATGACTGCAAATGTTAAGAGATTTCACAGTTACAAAACGAGATCGCAATTGAAAGCATAATTTTTATGTAGGATGGAGCACCACCGCACTTTTACCGACCAGTTAAAGACTTGTTAATTGTTTTCCAAGATCGTTTTACAAGCAGACATTTAGAAAATTTATAGTCGCCAAGATCGCCTGATCTGAACCCAGTTGTTACCTCCGATACATAAGGCCTGCGCGCTTTGACGTCAGCAGGCTGTGACGTGTTTTGAAGTAGGTCGTCGATTATTCACACGTTCAGATCGTTTCTTGCGTTTTGAATTGGTTTATCCAAATTATATTGGTTTTATTTAAAAAAATACTGTGTAGTGATACATCCGTACTTTGTTGGTGATACCTGTAATGTTTTTCTAGTGTTGTATAAGCGATAAAACCTTTTCTGAAACGATAAAAGCGGTATGACCTAAAAACTGTGGCGTCGGCTCTTTTGTTTGTTTTGTTTGTGAGTTACACTTTGTGAAAGAAGGTATTATTTATTTTTCAACAGCTACAGATGCAAGGACCGGTGAAACTATAACTGTTAATTAAAAAAGATCCTAGGCTTAAAAAAATATTATTCCAACTCAATTTCCTAACTATCCGTTGTATTTGACAAAAAACGTGAAGATTTTATTGTTCAAATAGTTTTATATTCTTACGTTATATTTAACAAAATTAATTTTTGAAAACGAAGAGATGTTTTTAAATGTGTGTAATAGACGTTCTGTTTTAATACAATATATTTTAAATTATATCACCGAACGTAGCCATTTGGATACTGATATATGTAAATGTCATATTCACGGCAGTGAACGTATTGCTACAATTATAACTTGTTCTACAAATGCCCCACTTAAAAATGATTGTGGGAAAAGTAATGATGGATTAGGTAAAACACCACGTAATAGGGAATTAAAAACTCTGGTTAAATAGCATGTCTGTAAATTTTCTCGTGAAATTGAACAAAATTTCAAACAAAATTGCAATTACCGTATCATTTCAACCATAGTTTTGTCCAAATACATGTACAATTACAAATAATATTAATTAGTCGATTAAATATCAACCAGAAATACATCTTTCACGAAAACGATGCTCGGTTACGCATTTGGTTTTTGTTTTGAAAGTTCGTTTTTCCAAAATAAAATCGAATGG
This sequence comes from Dynastes maya, assembly GCA_029619315.2. Taxonomy (NCBI): domain Eukaryota; kingdom Metazoa; phylum Arthropoda; class Insecta; order Coleoptera; family Scarabaeidae; genus Dynastes; species Dynastes maya. Next base: position 658,078 of record JAROYE020000028.1, read on the forward strand.
GGTGCGAAGAAGGGCTCGGTTGGCGACTGGCATCCTCCTTAAACCGGAAGCCCTTCAAAACTTAAACCTTTACCGCTTAGGCTAATATCGTGCGTGGTGATATATCACCAACCCAGCGTGACGTCATCGAAGAGCTCTAAGACCTTGTTATATCGTAGGTAACGACCCGCCGGATTTTTGACTATGGGCTCATTTAAAAAAATAGTGTTTAGAATGCGACCAAAAATGCTTTAGGTAGCAATTGCTGCAATTCAACCCGAAATGTTGTATAATGCAGTGTAACTTGGAAGAAAGGTTGGTATTCTTATACCGCAAAAATGGGGGTCATATTGGGCAGTTGCGGTAAACAGTGAAATTCTATTATTCAAGAAATTCGGTTTCAATTGATTTTTGTTGTTGGCTTTGTTTGTGACGAACCGTCACAGTCCGTGTGATTTAAAGACTGTTTGATCTAGAAAAGGACGTGAAATTATGTATTAATCTTTTATAATCAATTACTAAAAGGAATATCAACTTTGTAAGCTTCTATTTTATTAATTAATTTTACAAAATCAGAACCGATTATTTTGTGCAAGAGTGTATCTTGCGTATATTATTTTATGTTGAGCGTTAGCATATATGTTATGTAAATTCAATCATTAGGGAATTTGTGCAGCGATGTATGTTAAATTTGTTTAGGCTGTACTCGTCATGTACAAGGTCGTTTTGCGACATGGGCAAGTAGCGCTACGTCATTAAAAATAGGGGTATATAAGCCGTGACAAATTTCATAGTTTTGTCTTTACTGCAGGGACCTCAAGCCGGGCAGAAGGAACACCTCTGAACGGGATTAAAAGCTGACTAGGGTTCATCCACAATCCGCAATTGGGCTGCGTTAAAGCTGATTTTTGCGAAGTTGGATAAAAATTTGTCAATGTTCCATAACTGGGCGGCCTTAAAGCTGATTTTTGTGAAGCATTGATGTCCGAAAACTGAAAACGTTTAAGTCCGTATATCTTACTACCGATAACCGAAATTGAATTTATTAATCAGCTGAAAGCTGTGATTACGGGTGCGGTTAGAAAAATATTCCAGAGTTGCAGTCGAAGGTCGACTGCCTATGGGATACCTCACGGACTTAGAAAATATTGCCCAGCCTGCTCAGCCTGTTATAATCTGCTTAAATGTCGACTTGCCACGCAGAATTAAAATTAATGCTCAGCTTGTTGTAATGTGCTTAATCGCAGATTTACCACGCAAAAGTCTATCGAAATATGAATCTGGGGGGTTTATATACAAACTCTGCGCATGACGTTGCACTTCTTGCTTATGACGTGCTGCGACCTTGTACGTGACGCGTACAAGTAAAACATTCGTTACGACATATCGTTACACAAGCTCCAATCGGTTTGATTAATGAAATATATGCACTGGTGTTCAAAACTAATATCCAGCGTTTTTCAAAAATTAATTTACAAAATAAAAATTGCAAGATAAATTTAAAAAGTTGTTACAAAGGATGGTTGTTTGACGTCAAGCCTAGAAGTCCTTAAATTTGTGCGGACAGTCATCGATTCGTCATAAGGATTCCTGTCATCGACGGGCGCAAGAATATTTAATTTAAAACAAGGAAAGCTTATGATAGTAGCTTTTATAATAAGTTCAAATGTATCCCTTACTTTATGATAACGTGTATATTGTAAAACTCTGGTTGTCCCTAGATAATGAAAAGTGTAATAAATTACATTAAAATATTTATCATACATACATGGTATTATCTATTTGTTGAGAGTGCACACAAAAAAACAAATAAATAGTAAAAGTGAGTTAATAACCTTTATCGCCATGTTAATAAGTTTTATTACAATTGTTATCTTATCTTTTCATATCTGGTACTTGCTTTTTAATACAGGGTGTTAAAAAAAACGCTTAAATATTTAGGGAACGATCAAAAACAAGTAAAAATGCCCTAATGAACATGGGTCCGCAAAACAACCGTTTTCGAGATAACTGCAATTGTTGTGATAATCACAGATGCTCGAGATCTCCTCCTTCCATTTCAACACAGGATGTACATTTTCTTAAGAAGGAACCCCGCACCCTTCCCAAAAAGCCCTATTTTGCTTGAATTGTTTGACAACATTGTTCAATTCGCAGTTGCAACTCGGCAAGATTATTTACTAGTGTTTCGTACACTAAACTTTTCAAGTAACCCCAAATACAAAAATCTAAGGGATTTTGGTCGGGAGACCTAGCAGGCCATGGAATGGGACCCCCTCGACCTATCCATCTCCTATGAAATGTTTCGTTCAGGTGCTCCCTAACAACAAGCGTAAAATGCGACGCTGCCCTATCTTGCATAAACCATCTCCGATTTAGAGGGAGATCTTCCAAAAGTTCGGGCAAGGTGTTTACCAGAAAGTTAAGGTATGCAGGACCTGTTAAAAGTTGTGGCAAAACAATCGGTCCTAATAACTGGTCTCCTAAAATGCCTAGCTAGATATTCAGACTGAAACGCTGTTGATGTCTGGATTCAAGAACAGCATGCGGATTTTCGTACGACCAAACGTGATTATTGTGGTAGTTGAAAATCCCATCTTTAGTGAAACCGGCTTCATCAGTGAAAAGGATACTAGAAGGAAAATTCTGGTGTACAGCAAATTTCCTTAAAAACCACTGACAGAATATCTTTCTTGCTCGGTAGTCAGGACGTGTAAGGGGGGCTTGTACCTGTTGGATATGGTACGGATATAAAAGTTGTTGGTGGAGAGTTCTCCAAACAAGAGGACTACTTACGCCTACTTCAGCCGAAACTTTTCTCACACTAGTTTCGGGGTTTTCATCTACTATTGCCAAGATTTGTTCTTCAACCTCAGACATACACACTGACCTTGGACGTCCGCTTTCGTAAGCGCGTTTTTTGAAGGAACCTCTATCCCTCAACCGCTGGTAAACGTTTCCAAACATCACATGCGAAGGCCGTTGACGATTGGAAAAAGTCTCGCAATAAAGGCGACATGCTTCCAAAGCATTCTCATCGGCACAACCATACATGAAAACCAATTTGAAAGGCATTGCAAATCAGAAACTAATTTCCCTTGCGTCGAAAATAAATTCACTACCAGAAAACAGCTTATAAATTGACAGCGAACTGTTTAATAACGCGAATGTCATATGAAAACAAAATGTTTTACTTAAAGTTGTTATTTTTTTTTGATTAAATCGCATTTATTTGGAAAACAGCGTATGCATAGCACTGCGAAATGATAATAAAATTTATGAAAACAATTGTTTTACTTTAGAGAAAGTCGTGGTTTCTATGACTAAAGCAACAACAACAAAAAAAACACTAAACTAATAATGAAAATTGTGGCTTTCGTTGATTTTCAAAAAAGACAAATGCATTTATCACGAAAACGGTTGATTTGCGGACCCATGTTCATTAGGGCTTTTTTACTTGTCTTTGATCGTAATATATGCGCCTTAAATATTTAAACGTTTTTTTTAAATACCCTATATGCACTGCGTTCACACTGAAACGAATAAATTCAATAAAATTCTAGCAACTTTTAGTGAGTAAAAATACTCCAACATGTCAATTTATAATTTCGGTTTGCCATTATTTGACGTACACTATGATATCATTTCCGCTTTGAGCAGAAATGTCAATAAGTCTATTATTTTAGGTAGAACACCCTATATATATTTTGTCGGATTTTGATAGAGGATTAAGTAAGCTTTTTAGTAAATCCCCCATATCCAGGTTTACTATGACTAGTGTTTGAGCTATTATAACAAATACATAAATTAAATAGAACATATGAAACTAAATAATATGAAAGATAAACTGAAATATTTCTTAAAGCAAGTGCTCGAACTGTCGCCAATCCACTTCATAATATCTTCCTAGTCGAACTTCTGTTTGAGTACGTAATTGATTTCCGAAGCCAATCATGATAAAAACCTCAATTCTTTCCACTCGAGTTAAACGCATTTTGAATTTAATTAGATGTGGAAACTAATAACCCCGGGCAAATCAATACAAAGCAATTTTTCAATTTACTCTGAAAGTTGTACAGCTTACAGAACAAGGTGAATTATCGATGAAACTTTGCTTGGACTAATTGAAAGTATACGATTCGATGGATACGATTTGCTTCTCAAAAGATTACAACTGTATGGAGTCAGAGGGCAGGCGCTGCATCTCTTTCGCTCGTACCTCACTTACAGACAAGAAAGAGTTGATATTTCTCGAAATGGAATCACCTATAAATCAGACTTAGTCACCAAAAGTATCGACATAGCCCAAGGAATTCTTTTAGGTCTTCTTTTGTTCATTGTATTTATCAATGATATGGTCTTTGACGATACAAAACGGTGGGCGGATATCTACTGCTACGCGGATGATACTAATCTAGTTATAGACGCTAATACCGTAAGCGATCTGCGAGAAAATATTCACGTTACCTTTGACTGGATGAACAACTGGTTCAAACAAAACAAATTAATAATAAATAAAGAGAAAACCAACTGTATTTTATTTAGAAATAAGCAAGGTAATGTGGACAGGCTGGACGATATCATGCTTGATAATTAAAGCATCGCAACTGCATCACACGTAAAGGTACCTTGACGAATTCTTAGATTGCTCGCAGCACAAACATACGAGGTGTGGCAATTAAATAATCGGACTGGTGCTACAAAACATTTTATTGATCACCAATTACATTACAAAGTTTATCCCCTTCAATGTACTCTCCTTGCCGATCCCTACAATGCCCCATACGAATTTTCCACTGTCGAAAGCAGTGCTGGAAGTCCGTCTTTGTCAGCTTGTTGAGAACCTCCGTCGCTTTCGCTTTCACCGCTTTCACATTGTCAAATCTGGTCCCCTTAAGCTCCGATTTTACCTTAGGAAATAAAAAAGAGTCACAGGGGGCCAGGTTGGACGAGTACGGTGAGTGGTCCAACACGGTGATGCCGGATTTCGCAAAGAACGCCTTCACAGACGGCGGAAGGCGGAATGGGCTGGCGCATTGTCTTGGTGGAGTATGCTCTTCCACAAATCGGGTCTTCGTCTTCTCACTCGTTCACGAAGGATAGTTAGAACCCCAGTCTCACTAGAAACTTGAGGTTAACTCGTTGCTCGATCTGAACACTGCATTTTTTCGACGCGAAGTTTGCGTAAGGACTTGAACGAACGGTTGCTACAGCGAGACTAAGCGACGTACAACAGTGCCCATCGAACCCAGGGTGGGGGAAGCATCTACAAGGACAGATATGTTCAAACATATCGTGGCGTGCTCGCTGTTTGCCGATAGTAGCACCAGTCCGGTTATTTAATTGCCACACCTCGTACACTTTTAAAAAAGTTAAATTCAGTTTGTTTTGGCTTCAGAGTTTTCAATGCTTATATAATCAAACATTCCATTAAAACTGTATATTTTGCAAACTTCGAGTCACTGTCGCGTTACCGCATTATATTTTGGGGTAGCGACAGTCTGATTCAAAACGTATTTGTAATTCAAAAAAGGCTTATGAGACTCATTGTAAATTAAATTTTCGTCACACCTGTCGCGGTACTTTCAGAGCAGAAGGTATACTTACAATATATGTATTATACATATATGAATGTATTATGTTTTTGATAAAAAGTGCAAACAGTTTTAATGTAAGAGAGAAAGCATTGTACCAAACACGAATATTAACCTATAGCTACCCTGTGCACAGATTGACAGTTACAGAGGAACATCCAAGCTACGTAGGCATTAAATTTTTTAATAACTTACTTGCTAATTTAATTAACATTAATCAATCTAACAGTTTTAAAAAGCAACTCGATAAATATTTGTTACAATTAAACCGTACAATGTAAGCGAATACTTAAGTAGGGACTAGATTCTTGTAAAATTGTAAAATTTTTTTTGACGCTGGTTCATTAAGATTTTGTGATATATTGTCTCAAGCTCTTTTTGTAATAAAGATTATTATTGTTATTATTATTATTATTATTATTATTATTATTATTATTATTATTATTATTATTATTATTATTGGAAAAAAGGAATTAATTATTATTGTTATTATTACCTATTATTATTATTATGAATTAATAAACAAATATTCAAAACAATTTTGACATATGGTTACTATGTGTAATTGTGGAATTCGCGGCACTGTGTACAAGTGGTTTAAGTCATATATTTCAAGTAGGGAGCAGGTAGTTGACATTCAAGATACACGATCCAATAAGCTTATATTAAAACGAGGCGTTCCACAAGGCTCAGTAATGGGACCACTACTGTTTATCATCGTTATTAACGAGTTACCTACAAAGTTCCCCAATCTAATTCTTTATGCAGATGATAGCACGTACATTAGTGGGAAGCCTAATAAAAACCTTCTACTGCAAGATATACAAGTAAACTTAAACAATTTCAATTCATGGTTTGTAAATAATAAATTATACTTGAATAAATTAAAAACAACATTCATTAATTTTACACCAGGTGTCAACACGTATAGTGAAAGCTACTTAATCAAAATAAATAACGATTCTATCAAACAAGTACCACATACTAAATTCTTAGGTTTACAAATTGATAATGGATTAAATTGGGAGACACATGTAAACAATTACAAACACAACTGGCATCTAGATGCTATGCTCTATATCGACTAAAAGCTTTAGTAACACAAAATATACTAATATCCTATTATTACTCGCATTTTGAATCTAGAATTAGATATGGGTTAATGTTTTGGGGTGCATCTATTTTTACAAAAAGGATTACTATATTGCAAAAGACAGCTGTAAGAAACATAGTGGGCGCTTCTAGGATGGTCTCTTGTAGAACTATCTTCAAAGACCTAATGATACTTACTGTAACATCATTATATATTCTAGATGTACTGGTATACGTTAAATCAAATGAAGATGACTTTCTTAAAAACAGTGAAATACATCAATATAACACTAGAAATAGAAATATGTTAACTATTCCTCGACATAGCCTTACAGTTTACGAAAGATCGCCTCAATACATGGGAATAAAACTGTTCAATGCCCTTCCTTCAACGATAAGATCATTAAGTACTATACGAAGTTTTAAAGCTGCAATAAGAACATTTTTCTTAAATGATCCGATTTATTCGTTGGAAGAATAGTTTCAGGCCTGCACGTCCTCGACCCAAAACTAAAATGACTTTTATTATTTTATTTTTATTAATGTATGTTAAACGTAAACTAAGTTTATAACAACCAATAACCTCCACGAATGTGATACCTGATACCTGATCTTTAAAACTATCTACTAAAGATCACCCTATCATACGGGTATAAGCTATACAACAGTACTTCGTACCAGATAAAACCGAGTGCAAGTATTGCAATAAATGAGTTAACCTCTTTTAAGTTAATCTTTTGCCGTATAACATACAAAACTATTGCATAGTTACTTTCGTACGCATTATGTATTTTTTTTCTTGGTGACTTGTCTTATGCCATTGTATGGTCCAACAGACAATTTGTTTTTTTCACACTTTGTATCATTTTTTGTATTTTTGTGTGTTTCAAAATAAAGATTATTATTATTATTATTATTATGATTTTTTAAATTGTTGAATTTATTTGCCGCCTTAATCAATTTATTGCTTGTATTCCTTCAATTTTTGCTACATCTCGCTACAACTATTTACAATAAAACTGTATGGGGGAGGTTTACTGAGAAGCTTATTTAATCGTTTATCTAAACCTGTAAAAATATAGACAACAAGGATACTGTTACTCCCTCTCAAACCGTAAGTGATATTAAATTGTGGGGCATGATAATTTTCACACTGGGTATTGATGGAATTTTTTTGAGTGTAGATGGAGCATTTTACAGCTTTCATTGTATTCTTACCTACAGTCTCCAAAACAAGTTTGGAGCAGTTGAGATCGAACCTAATGCAGAAATGCTCTGTATGCATTTAATGCATGACATGGCAGCTGCAATCGATCCGAAACCGGACAACTTTACGCTGAGTGATTTCTAGACCGATGTTTGCCTAATGAAGAGACAATGGAAATTTTGCATGGGTTGTTACACAGGACCAAGAATTTCATTTCGATTATATTATCTACTCAAGATTATCTGTGGTAGCAAAAATACGCTACGCGAAATAAAATCAAATTTCTGGGGCCTCTTAAAAATTTTCTATTGGCTAGTGAATTTCAATATCATTCGAACATATACATACGTAGGTTATTTATTCAATAATTTTATAAGTTGAGATGATGAAAAAGATCAAGAAGAAGATTGTTTAGAACAAAAGAATTACAATAGAAGAACAGTTGCTTATGATAGAACAGAACATTTCGGATGCTCTCAAGGAATTGGTACGTTTAACAGCTATATGTTTTGTCGAGAAGCTAGATGGGGAAAACATGGGCAACATGGGGAAAACAAGTTACCAAAAACGGAAAGCAAGGTGTCTGCGATTTTGGTAAAGGAGACGCAGTCGCAGCCAAAAAACTAATGCAGATACAATGGGCAGCCTGCGTAAGTATCACCGTCGTATTAAGATCCACGCCAACGCCGGCAATGGAGGTCATGCTTTGCTTGCCGCCTCTTGACTTAGTTGTCGATGAAGTGGCGTTGGCTACTACGATCTGGTTGATATGAAATAGTATAAAGCAGAATGACGTAAGAAATGGTGAAATGCACCGCAAGTTCTGGGAGAACGCTTGCAATAGATTGCTGATCCTGGAGGCTGGGATGGATAACATTTCACCGCTTTTTGTCTGCGACAAATTTTTGACACATCAATAGACCGACAGCGATGTAAACTATGATTCTTCGTAGACGAATCAAAAACAAACAAAGAAGTATTTTCTAAGGAGCCCCACCTAAAAGAGTCATGACCGCTTTCTAGGCGGAAATCTCGGCGCTGATCCTAGCGACGTACTGTTCAACTGACCTTAAGATTGTAGGCACAAACATCAACTTGTTCACCGACAGTAAGCAAGTAGTATCAGCCTTAAACTGACCAATAACGTTGAATCTGCTACTAGACTGCCACAAAACTCTACCCTCTGAGTCTTGAAACTGACAACGAAGAAGCGAACTAGCTGGCCAGGAGGTGTTTGGGCTTGACTGTACGTGGTTCAGAACCCTCCATTTGACCACCTATGTATGCGCTTTATGAAAGGATCAGAACTACCACCCATGAAAAGTTCTTGAAAATATGGGATGAAGTTAATTCCTGCTGCACCGCTAAAGTTACTTTCACGTATCCGAACAAGCGGATAGCATTAAGATACCTGAGATTGTCCAGAACAGACTTTCGCATGGCTGCTGGAATTCTGATTGGACAGTGCCGGCTAAAGGGTCACCTACACAAGATGGAATTAGTCGAAGACCTGTCATGTATAGGCTGCCAAGATGAAGACGAAACCCTGGACCCCTTCCTCTGCAACTGCCCGACATTGACGTCAATTAGAAGGACCATGATGGATGACGGGCGGTTACGTTTTACCGCCAATAGGGGGATTCCTCTGAGGAACGTCCTAACCTTTACCAAGGAAATGGGTTGGTTGGCGGCCTAGAGGGCGCCCCGACATAGAGAGGATGCATAACGGGCCTATTGTGGCCTTAATTATGTGGCATCTATCTCAGCCTCTTATTGTCCACATCCACAATGGATCAAGAATTTCAGTTCGATTATCTAATCAAGATCTTAAGCGGTAGCCAATGATGCTCTATTACAGTATCTTGTCCTCTCTTGGCTCTCTTGTCCTCTTCATTTATTTTCTTAATAGCAGCAATATTTTCTTCGGTGACGGCCTGCTTCTTTCTGGTGCTGAACATAACTTATTTCCCGTCCAAAATCTCCATCGGTAAATTGTTGCGAAAGAAGGTGCATACAAGGTTGAATCTAAACTTTCTTTACACTCATAAGCGGTTAAACCTTTTTTTAAATCATTATATATCACGATTTCAAAATGATCTCTAGTTAATTCCATGTTTTCAGTTATGTTAGCACTTAAAAAAAATTAAAAACTTTGGAGGGATGGAGAGTTAAAAGAGGAATTAGGAGCATTGCCTTCTTTTTCCATTCAGAGAATATGTACAATAACGTATATCTTTCTATCATAGAGTTTTGTAGCGCATTGTAAATTTATTTGTCATCCATGACAGGTCAACTGTCGCTTTAAAATCATAAACATTTCAGTCGACTTTTTGTAATTCTATTTTTTTTTTGCGTCATCAATAATATTTAAAATATAGAATATAAGGCTCATTGAATACAAACGCCACTGGAATCAATAATGAAACTCATATGATAAGAAGTGACAGTCAGCAGACGTTTTTAGAAATTCGCAGTCGAGATGTTTAACATAATACGAAAACAATATTAAGAGTTTGCATAAGAGCTCTGCTTTATTCTACACATCGAACAGACTGTATACCATATTTAAGTTGCCATATCAATACAAATACGATCAAGCAGACAACCATATAAGTCACTTTCAAAGGTCTCATGTCTCAACATACTTTATTCAGGATCGACTTAAACCTAAGCGAAATAAAGGGTCCGGAGGTGAATCGTGTAAAATGGAGTCTCGTTTCTCGTAAGGAAGATGCGATGTACAACGACGGTGGAAATTGCAAAATTTAATAATGGAAAGCGCAGAAACTCAATGAACTGTGATAAAAGCCCTTCATTTACTATCGGTCTAAAAGGGAAGTTTTACACGGGGACTCGTGACTTCTGTTTTTACTTTTAAATTTCGGGTGGGTGCCGTATCGAATCAGGATCCTCCCCCACCGCTGACTTCTTCCGTCGACTTATTGTTACCGCACGCGTCCGTCGCATTCGCCCTTCTGAGAACTGTTTTCCCTTTTTTTACCTCGGCTCCCGTAATGGAATTACTTGAGAATTTATCGACGTTATTTATAACGCGTAACAGGTAAATGAATAACGCTGTTTTCTCTTCATTTAGGATTGTTTATAACTTTAATACCGTTTCGGTAATAAAAATATTTTTTTGTTATTCAATATAATAAAAATTTGGTGGTGTACTATTTTCAGTGACGTATGTTTTGGTTAAACATTTCAAAACCAGAAAAATTAAGTGAAGAACTATTGAGAAACAATTGAACTTTTATCGTAAAGAAAAGAGAAATCAGGCGCGGGGAATATACTTATCAATGAGGAAATATTCTAGAAGTAACTAGAATCTGACTAAATGACAAGGAAATCTTTACCACTACAATATGCCGAAGTACCTGTTCCAAAAGGAGAGGACACTGAAGCTTAAAACAACTACCCATGTTCGCAAATGCTTTTGAAAAAGACAATGAAGACAATAAAATAGGAGTAGCCGGTTCTGAACTAAAATCCAACTACTTTCCAACTCAGATTTGCTATGTTTGATAATTATGCAGCGATTTCTCCGCCAGTTACCGCAATAACCGATTCCGGACCAAAGTCCACCACCTTGTGTGGTTTACTGGGCCAAATTGCAGCACCTCGCAATTCGAGCTTGCTAGTGTTTTCAAGCATGCAGCAACCCCTCCAAATCAGTCACTTTACAAGAGCTATATATCCGGCTATTGGACTGACTCCTACAGTCAACCATAGCAAATCTTAATTGCGAGATGGTGGGATTTCTGCCCAGAATTGGCTACTCCTATCTACTAATCACATTGAAATGTTTTCTAAGTAGGTACCATATTTTTGTTGGTAGCCAACATGGATATTGAAAATAAAAATTCACTGTTATAGTCACGTTGCAGTTGCTGGAGGAAACAACCAATAGTAACAACTAAATGGCATAAGCAACGTTGATCTGCTGCAACTTGACAAACGTTTCCAATTTTGTGGACCATAGTATCCTCTTCGGAAAGCTAAGTAATTTTGGCATATGAGGGAAAGCTTTTACCTGAAAAACTTGTCTGACTACAAGTGCTATCCCCTAGGGATTTACTACCAATACCGTTATCGTTTCTTTTGTATAATGATTTGGCAAACAACATTCCTAATGGTAAAACCTGTTTATTTACGAAAGCCACATCTGTTCTTTGTCAAAGTATCAATAGAGAAATGTTTCTCAGCCAAGATACTTCCTCAGAGTATTAGTATTTCCTTTTTGAATCCGACGTTGTTTGAAAACTTGAAGTATTGATGATTGCCCTTCTCTCTACGCAGGTACGACATAGATAATAATCCTTGTAATATGGACGTTGACAAAATTGAAGCAGCTGTATAGCTGCTTCCTGCTATTTCATTTAAGCGCAGTGTTTGGAATTTTGCTGTAAAAGTGCACGTCAGACACGCAAACTCCATCCCTGAAACAAGAATCAGTATTAAAAGTGTTATGTTAAATGCCTATAGACCTGTAGAACGTAATGATTTCTGTCCAGTTCTGATATTTTATCTATAGTGTATAAGCTTCTAAAGTTTGATTGAGATGTTCTGAGACACCTTGCATATTATCCAGACATTGCTTCCAGATATGTTTTTCCATTTTTTTGCATAATCTTGAGGTCATAAAAGTCATGCTAACATCATCAACTGGTTATATATGATAATCTGCTAAACGTTGTATTAACTCTGTGGCATATTTGCCGCTATTCCATCAGTTTGGAATTTGGTATCTAAGGCGTTACGAGTCATGGCAATAAGGAAAATGAAATACTCCAATTACACATAAACTATACGTTGAGTCAAAGGCAGAAGGAGTAGCGGAAGCAAAACGGTTCACAAGCATAGAATTTAATGACATACGATAATCCCGAACAAAAAGGTTAGAAGATGGTGGGTAACTTGAATCCATAGCCCACTTATCTACTATAACCTTTGTATGACTTTGTTGACATTTCACTGGAGTTATTTCATTTTGTAAGTAAGAAACATATTTTGAATATTTTGTGTGAGAAATACCTACATTTATAAGCTAATCTTTCTCGGGAGATTTTTGGGAAAATTGTTACATTTTCTAATTTTAAATTGAATTAACGATTCTTGTAGGTTCGGGGGTATCCCTGGATACCCTTTCGGCAATTTTAGAACGAATTTCCAACTCAGTAAAATTAAATAAACGAATTTTAAGATTTTAAAGGTAACTAACCTTGAACTTTTGAACGATGCCAATGTATATAAACTCTCTGTTTATATAACCACCACAGGAAACTGCATGTTTTGGAAATTTAACCCTTTTCTCTTCAATAAAGACTTTGATTTCACAATCGTGCACTTTATATGCGGATCGGAGTTAAGACACACTTTGATTCAACCAAGGCTGAATAAAGATTGATGAAAAATTATGGCGTCGTTCATCTTTCTTTTATTTTAAATTGCGATTGTTTCACAGCCAATTTTGATAATTTAACCCAAATAGAAACTTTTACGATGAATTTCGATCAAAGGATATTATTTCTGCAAACAGCATACGAGAACGAATGCAGTGACTTAACTCGGAGGTCGGATCTCGAAGATTCTGTGATCCAAAATGTCACCAACAAGCTTTCAACGTGAAAATCCACTACTAATTTACAGAAACCTTTCAGATAAAGATTTAATTGATGAAATATTCTTTGTTGTGCCTTTCAATTTACGCCGTTGCTTATTCCAGACGAGTTCTACATTAATTTGGACGAAATAAGTGAATAGAAAAATTAACTGACGAGTAGATTTGTCCATGGTACCCCACACTCGTCGTTATCTGGACTTATATTTTAAATATCCTCGCTCCAAGGCCAGTTAGCTGAGGGGTAACGAGGAAATTTCCATTTTTCCCCGCAAGAAGGATATTTAGTTACCAACGAGTGGTCAGCCTGACATTTAGTCATTCCGAAGTGACAACTGAGAGAAGTTGTTATTGTTGTAGATACAACGTTGAACATAACAGTATATAACCTACTTAGAGTATTGGAAACATTAGATACAATTGCAGTAGTGTTCTTATCGCCCACTTTCAATGAAAACTTCTGGAATGTATTCAAAATTTAGTTTTTTTCATTCAAAGATAAATGTCCGACACGAGAACGTTTTCTCGGCGGAGGGGGATCTGCTTATTTACTCATTATTTGACGACTTCATTTCAAAAAGAACTCGTTTTCTAACTTATAAGCTGCCAAATGACCAGGAATCAATGTAGAAGATTCATTTTCTAAATATTGTTACCGGCACGTTAACAAGTTATAGTAAACACTAAAAATGGCCGACGACGCCTGTTGTTACTACAATATTTATATAGGGCTGGGATAAAGTATGGAACCAAGCAACTATTTTTAAAACGGAAACGATGATGTTGATAAAACCTTGCAGCTAAATGTAGTGAGACACAATTCATCTGATTTCGATTTTTTTGTTGTTACTATACTTCTGATTTTACCGGAAGAACCTTAACTTGTTACATAAGTGGAACGCCCTGTATATTTTGGCACATTATAATAGACCTTGTTTTTTTGTCATACTGGTTTTAGTACCGTTATTTGTAAAAATTTACTGAACAATCAATTTTATTTATTGTAAATTAACACAAGAGAACAGGCAAACAAATACCAATGTATAGTTGGATACAGAAAATCGGAAACGGAAGACAAAATGCAGAAACTACTGACTGTATGGACGAAGGAACTAGAGAACCTAAAAATGGAAATCAACATTAACAAGGCAAGTTTATAATAGTAAACCCGAGAAGAAAGGACGATACTAGAGGTATAACAATAAAGGACCAAAGGATAGAACTAAAGTCTACTACGTGCTAAACAGAACAATACTCGCAAAAAAGGAAATTAGTCAAGAAACGAAAACCAGAGTCTATAATGCAATCGCAAACCTGGTAATGCTATACGGAGTGGAAACGGGGACGATACAAAAGAAGTACGAGTCGATGATTAATGCAGCAGAAATGAGATACTTAAGAAAGATAGCTGGAGTAACCAAATTTTGTAGGTGTAGAAGTGAGGACACCGGAGCGCAACTCAAACAAGAGCCAATACAAAAGAAAATAGAAAATAAACATCTGAATTGGTATGGACACGTAATGAGAGTGGACCAAGACAGAATATTGAAGAAGGTAAACTACGCGGCTCTAGGAAGAAACAGAAGAAAGGGAAGATTGAGAAAAACTTGGATGGAGCAGATCAGCAAGGTAGGCTCAAGAAGAGGTAAAGAAATAAGGGATATGCGAGAATTATCGCAAAATAGAAGAGAGCGGAAACAGTGGATAAGAGAGAGCGCGTCTCCAAATCTGACGCCCTGCGGGGTATAAGGACATAGTGAAAAAAGAAGAAGTAAATTAATGTCAAAATGAGAATCATCCAATATAAACAAAATCATTTCAAATATTCAAACTGTTCGCCGTTTATTTTCTGACAATATGCAAGTCTGAGTTACATTTTCCAAGACTTCTTTACGGATTAATTAAATTAAACATTCAAGGACTATTCTTTGTCTCAACTGCTGCAAAGTAGTTGGTAAACACGTGATTTGAGATGACTCCAAAGGAAAAAATCTAATAGACCAAGGTTTGGAGAACGTATAGGCCACTCAATGAATCTTTTACGTACAATCCATCGATTTGAAAAAGTAGCACAAAAAAATTCCTAACGCATCTATCATAGTGTTGAGGCACTCTATCTTGTTGAAACCAAATATTTTGAGGTAACTGTCCATTGTGTTGAAGTACATGAATAATTTGGTAATTCAATAGATCCAAATAATTTTCGCTGTTCAAGTTTTCGTTTAAAAAAATTGACCTATAAGCCTGTTTTCTACAATTTTCATCCAAGCATTCAACTTTTCGAAAACGAAGTTCTGGCAACATTTTTATCTTGTAATATCTTAACCGATTATAGGAAATCAATCTAATACCCATTTATAAAAAATTAGATGTTTAATAAACTTAATACTTAACCGTAAACTTATGATTAGGAAAGTATTGATCCACAACGAACTTTATAGCTCGCCGAAGATTAATTTCGAAACTTTCTCTTTAATATAATGTTGACAAATTTAAGTCAAACTTGTAATTCTAATTGAGGTAGTTACGAGTAATCAATATGAATAAATAATACCGAAGTATTTTCGAAACGACTTATAATTTTCCGAAGGCGAGGCACTTTATATATGTAGGCGTTCGCTGTGAACTGATTTTTCCTTTCGTTTGCTGTTTGTATATTCACGAATATACACCGCTTTTGTATCAGGTGCGCGAAACGGGAGCCGAATACAAACTGGAAGTTATTTGAAACGTAACAAAACTAGCGGTGTTTAAATTACGACCAAAATTAATTTAATATCCGCTTGAAACTAACTGAAACGCGATTAACTAAAACTAAAACGAAGATATTTTACGCACGAAATTTTATAGGTTTTGTAGGAGTTCCCATATTAGTTTAGAGAAGTTGGTATGTAGGTGTATATGCAGTTGTCAAATTACTATTTTTTTGTATAATAATCATGTACTTCACAGAAACGGTGACAGTGTTTAAGAATTGAAACTTTCATTTTAGAGTATATGTATCAATAAATTAACCTGTAACATGTCAATTTCTATTATGTAAACATAATTGAATTTCTGACTGTCAAGGGCTGTTTTATGTTTACAATAGATGTCGCTACGTTATTTTTTCTAGTATGTTTTAAAATGTAGAATTTCTATTAATTCAGTAGGTAAGCTATGTATGTACGGGCTCATTTTAATCGAGCTTTTAATCGAAGTTTGATTAGCGACTCGCGCTTTTAATCCGCGGGTAATTTCGCGGAATCGAAGTTTGATTAGGGGCTCGCGCTTTTAATCCGCGGGTAATTCCGCGGAATCGAAGTTTGATTAGCGGCTCGCGCTTTGAATCCGCGGGTAATTTCGCGACATCGAAGTTTGATTAGCGGCTTGCGCTTTTAATCCGCAGGTAATTTCGCGGAATCGAAGTTTGATTAGCGGCTCGCGCTTTTAATCCGCGACTTTTAAACGGCTACTAAACAGCTTCTGAACGGCTCCTGAACAGCTTTTAAACGGCTTTTGAACGGCTTCTGAACAGCTTTTGAACAGCTCCTGGACGGCTCTTAAACGGGTATCCATTCAATGACCATATCTCTTGGCACTAGGTGGCGCTAGGAATTTATTTCCGGGTGTCATACATCGTATGGAAGCTATTGTTTGTGGAGGTGACTCATGTTTCAAATGTGTTTCGGGGTCAGAGAGGTAGCAGGTAAGGGGTCACCTGAGTTGGATCGTAAATAGATAATGAAGATCACACGCTTCCCCGTACCCGCAAAGCCTACCTACTATCCAAAGGAACCGCTTCCTGGAATTCGCTGCCTACTTTCGTCTATTTCTCCTAATTTTCGCATGTTTTAGTCCGAAGTGCCAAAGCAGGTACCTGTATATATTTTTCTTGAAAGTAGGGATAGAGCGGGTTTGTTAGACTTAAAATATTTTCTCACATCATTCGGTCACGCAGCTGTCGAAGAGGACCCACGAGTCCTCGAAACGGCTCTTCCGAGTTAATTAATAATCTGTGTGGTGCGGAATGTGCTGGGACTTATTGTTATTTGCCATCAAAACGTCATTTTACACATACAAGGTTTCTGCGGTAATGCCAAGTTTAATAACTTATAAACCAGTTGGGTTGCTCACCACATACACCAAATGCCGATTTTCCTTCTTATTTCCTTTTTCCGGTTTTGATAAAAAAAGACGCCATGTTGCTGCATTACTGGTAGATTTCATGATGGTTTATTTACGTGACAAAGCTGGAAGTTGCTTCTAGAGTAGATCCTGCATACTCAGTGTAATTTGTAAAAATTGGTAATTGCTCTACAACTTTTTCCACGTCGATTTAATAGCTCCTGGTACTTAAATCAGTTAGCGACATATGTAGGTGAAACTTTTGCGGAAGTAAATCTATTATTAGACTTTATTACGTGAGGAAACACGGAGCTCGATGTTTTACATATATATAGTAATATCCATCATTATGCACACTATAAAGCTAAATAGAAATTAAGAGCGATTTCGTATACGATTCTTTAAGCAACAACGACATTGGACTAAGCTACCGAAGGAGGAAATCAATTTTAATAGTGGTATTACGTGATATTTGACGATCTATCATTAACGTGTCGTTTGGTAATTTTTCTCCGCCTTGCTTTGTTACGCGGGCGCTATTAAAATAATTGGTTTATTGATATTTAAGTGCTACTCTTCCCCTCTTCTTAAAATGATGCAATAAATTCCACCAAAGTTTTCTCGGCCGTGAGCTAACGGAACTTTATTAAAAAATTGCTTTAATAACCAAGAAGAACCACTTGTATACGTCGTAGAGGCAGGTTATATAGCTATTCTTACACCCTATTGGAAATTACTCATCTACAGCCTTGGTCAACAAAACGGAGGATCTGTATATTTTCTCAAATGTATTCGATTTCTATTTTTTGTGAATTAACTTTTACATTTCCGGTATCACCGGAAGTTACGTAATCTTTCTTATCCTAATTAGAATAACTTGTATATTTTTACGTTTTTGATAGAGCAATCGAAGAACGAATGCAATGATACCACACATGTTATACCTTAGCTTAAGAAATATTGGAATATGCAATAATAAAGGTTTTGGCAGTCCGTTCATATTTATGCAAAGTTGGCTAGAAAAAAAGGCCAAATTATCTCCTGTGAAGCCAAATTGCTAAGCAACGTAATCAAAACAATTTTGGAATCTCTATTCTAAAAATTACTACTAAATGGAAC
The DNA here is from genome assembly GCA_029619315.2 of Dynastes maya. Lineage (NCBI taxonomy): Eukaryota > Metazoa > Arthropoda > Insecta > Coleoptera > Scarabaeidae > Dynastes > Dynastes maya. The sequence goes on from JAROYE020000028.1 coordinate 676,799, forward strand.
ATAACATAAACAGTCAAAAATGTTTAGCTATCTTTAACAAAAGCCTTTGTAGTTAACTGAAGTATGTTACTTTTAACGAAATGTCAAGATTTTGTTAACCAAATTATGGCGCTGCTTGAACTTAATGTGTATCTGACAGATGTTTGTTACGTTATACATATTAAGCTGATAACTCCAATACACCTTTAACATGTTAATTACCCAATGATCTAATTCGTCATATATAAATTAACTACATCTTTGTATTGAATATACGAGGTGCATTCAAGTTATAACACCTCCACACGAAAACTATGAAGCTTGTGTCACTTCTTGAAGTAATTTCCCTGCAGCCGTACACATTTTTCACAACGTCAACGCCATAATCACGCCATCGTTTCAGGATTGAAAAACGGCATTCATGTCTCATCAATTGTCACAATCGATGAAAAGAAAATCCCATTCATGCCGTCATCACGCGTCAACATTGCCTGGCAACATGCCACGCCCGCACCCTTGTGGTCGTTTGTCAGCATTCGTGACACCCACCTGGAGTACACTTTTCGCATTTTCAGGTCGTTATGCAGGATTGTGTGCGCAGATCCCACGGAAATGCCAGCTTTGGAAGCGATCTGTTCCACACTTATTCGGCGATCCCCCAAAACAACTTTCTCCACTAGCTGGATCATGTCGTCAGACCGGCTTGTGCGAGGCCGAGATTGTCTTGGTTTGTTGTCACACGACTTTCTGCCTTCTTTGAACTGTCGCACCCATGAATGCACATCCATGACACCATCGCCACATGTCTCACTCAACTGGCGATGAATTTACTATCGGCGTCACACCACGCAAATGGAGAAAACGAATGATTACACGCTGATCTTATAATGAAAACGTCGCCATTTGAAGTATCAAAAACAGTTCTCACTCCCGCCGCTCACTCACTCACGCTTATTTTAAAACATACCGCATATTTTTATCTGTTTCCAGTTCTGAGAAAAAAAATCGGAGATGTTATAACTTGAATGCACCTCGTACTACAACAATTCCTAAAAAAGCAAGGTATTAAGGAGTCTTATAAAAAATTATGAAAAGTAACTTGTAAATGATGTATTAAATGTCGTAAACAGTCGGCCTTATTCGTTAATTTTAGGGGGAAAAAGAAGCTATATCACTCAATCTGTACTTTATACAGGATACGACGTTTTGGTCTTATAAGATAAGAAAATAATTTTCTCGAAATTTTTCTTGTATTAAATAAATATTTTCTTAGGGCTAGAAAGTAAAGAATATCCAAGACAGGAAAATGTTTCTTCCAAGTAAATCATTTAGTTTTAAGTTAAGAAAGTATTTATATTAAAGGTAAGAATGAAAAAATGGTCCAGATCTTACAAAGTTGTATTAAGAAATTAGGTGACCGGTTTCATGTTCAAAAAACATATCAGGCAAGCTACAAGGATATCCAATAAAAGAAAAATGACAATAATGGAAATAAAACCTAAAGCTAGAAATTAAAATTAGGAGCAAGTGGATGAACTAATGAAAAACTGTTTTTTATAGGATACAGTATAATTCAATTATTCCTTTTATAATATAATTAAATTGGGATTATTTTTATGTAGTTTAATAATTAATGGATTAGTATTTAAGTTTATTATTATCCCTTTTTTATTATGAATTATTATATATTTAAGAAGCTATAGTTAAATTAGTACACGTGGTAAATAGTAATAAAAACAAAAAAAAAATAGATTAATCGGTATCTTTTGAAAATGTTTACGAAACGTTGTACGTTAGAGGTTATATCATTGTATGAATAAGTATGGTATCTGTATTCCGGTTCCGTCGCTGCTATCTAGGACGGCATGGTTATATTTCTTGGCAGTAGGTGGCGCCAGGATAAATATTTCAGTGCTGTTTTTTAAGATTAGAGGCATACTGAAACAGTTCACTACAAACCTTTACCACAGCACTTAATTATCATACCTATCATCATCAGCAACAAGACTGATATGCAACAAATTGCTAGGCAACGTAATCAAAACAATTGTCAAATTTTTATTCTAAAAATTACTACTAAATGGAACATAACGAATTGAACACAGTCAAAAATGTTTAGCTATCTTTAACAATAGCCTTTATAGTTAACTGAAGTATATTACTTTTAACGAAATGTCAAGATTTTGTTAACTAAATTATGGCGCTCCTTGAACTTAATGTGTATCTGACAGATGTTTGTTACTTTACACATATTAAGCTGATAACTCCAATACACCTTTAACATGTAAGGGTTTTTAGTGAACTGTTTCAGTGTTCCAGTGCCACAGTTTTAGAGTACCCGATTATCAGAGGCGTAAACTGAAAGTTGAGCAAAAATGTGGGCAGGAGCAAAAAGCGTTAGTGCTCTTCTCTTCTCACAGTGCCGAAAGTAATTCCATCAATACCATGGGCTATCTAGCATTATCTTGGTTATTGTTTCTAGGCAGTTTGTGTTGTCATGTGTACTTCTACATTAATTTCACTTTTGTTCACATGTTTGCTCATTACAAGCAATGAGAATAATTTACTACATTATGTACAGATATAAATAATATGCATTTCAACAATTCTACTTAATAAGTGTTTTATTTTAAGAAAATGAAACTATTGATTTATGAACAATACCTAACCGCTTTCTTGAATTAACTGTTTACTATCCTTAAGGAAATGTTGTTTTGTGTTATAACGGCCATTTACTTATACTAAGAATCGCTTTCTTCAAATTTTCTGCAGGATTTTCTTGAATCAAGTTAACAAATCCCTTAAATAAAGAAATACAAATATTTCATTACAAGTATATACTTCTCTCAAACGGAGAAAAAGCTCTAAGAAAATATTTCTGTTGATTTAAAACAGTTATTGTATTGTAGACAATTGAAACAGTAATTGTATTGAATTGAGGCCAACAGTCTCGATACAAGTAAACGTTTTTTTGCGTGTAAGCCAAATAGCTAGCTGTAAGGTTCGTGTCAAAGCCATCCTAAAAGTAACAACATAAAAAGGCTGAAAAACAAACGTAGTATCTACCAAAAACTATCACAACTAATTAATTCGAACAAAGTTTGTAACTGATGAAATAAGAACAATTAATAAAACAGCTAAAATAGGGAATAATAACGAGAACAAACAAAACGCAGGATAAAATAATAAATAACAAGAATAACTTGGAATTGAAATTTTACAGTTTGGCAATTGTTATACAGTAAAACTTCGTTATAACGTTCTTCTAGGGTCCTAGGAAAAAGGGCGCTACAACCGGGAAAGCGTTATTACCGGGAAATCTTAAAAACGAACAAAATTTATTTTAAAACGTCTTTACATATACGTACACATTAAAAAAACATTTGACGATATACATATACCCATAAAAACAAACTGCAAGTATTTTACTTCTTTCAAATAAAGTAAAAGTTAACAAAATCTATTTTATATAAAACTTGTACGTTAAAAAAAGAAATATGTATAAAACAAACTATACATTCCTACAAATTTTACTTCTTAAAAAAATCATCAATTTGTGTTTGTTTATAGTGACATATGGTTTTTTTAAAAACTGCATTTTCTGATTTATTAATATTTTTGAAGGTTTCCTCTTCTACCCCCGTACAAGAAAAAAATGCTCTGATTGTTTTCAGGGCCTCCAAAACCTCGTTTATTTTTGGCGTAATTATTGCTGATGAATCTTCATCCTCTTCACTTTCCACTTCTGGTGGTGCATTGTAATCGGCGATTAGTGTCTCAAGGCTTAAAACTTCATTGGTCACTAGCCCATTGTCGAAGTCAGCAAAACCTTCCAATTCAGTCAATCTTTCTTCCATTTGTAAAAGGTCTCGCCAGCCTTTGTCAATTCCTACCTCTTCGGTTTCTTCTTCCCTTGTAAAGTTCCCAACACCTGCTTTATTGAAACAATTAAAAATGGTCTCTTTCATGATGTCTATCCATGCAGCGTATAAAATGTGGATACCATCAAAAACAGAAATTTTTGGTGAAGTCGAGTTTGAGCTGTCTATAATCGATAGATATCGTTGGACCATCCTTTTCCTGTAACCTTGCTTCAGAACTTATATGATGTCTTGATCAAGTGGTTGAAGCTCATTTGTGGTGTTAGGTGGTAGGAAAATCAAGTTGATGTTTTTGAGATTCACCTGTTTCGGATGCGCAGCGCAATTGTCGACAAGCAAAAGTATTTTTCGGTCTTTCAATTCGATGTCCCACTCATTAAGCCATTGCACAAATCTCTCTCCAGTCATCCATACACGAGATTGAGACGAATAAATGCAGGCAAGGGTTTTCACGTTCTTAAAGCAACGTGGCTTAGCGTATTTTCCAATTACGAGCGGTTTTTTCTTGTATGTGCCTGTGCAATTCGTGCATACGAGAACCGTTAGGCGTTCTTTGCTTAATTTTCCTCCGTGGCACTTTGCGTTTTTTAAAACTAAAGATTTATCAGCCATCCCTTTAAAAAACAACCCGAATTCATCCGCCTTATAAATTTCTGGGGGATTGTAGCCAGAGGTGAGGGTCGACATTTGATTTTTCCAGTCGGATGTTACATCAGGATCTACTGAATTTGACTCACCACAAATTTGTTTGTAAAAGATAGAATGCCTGTTTTGAAATCGATCGAGCCACCTAGTTGAAGCGGTAAAGCCTGTTATTCCAAGACGATCGGCCACCTGGAGGGCCTTTTCTTGTAAAATTGGGCCACTTACCGGGATGTTGGAGCTCCTGACTTGGATGAACCAACTTTTCAGAATCGTTTCTAGCTCTTCATATTTCGCGGATCGTATTTTTTTACGACTGGTTCCCTCATGCACCGAGAAGAATTCACTCCGCTTCTTTAAAATTGTACGTAAAGTTGAAGCATTGATGTTTTTTGACGCCGCAAAATCTTTTTGATTTAAATTGGGTTTATCAGTCTTTTATAAGATCACTTTTTTCTTCACTTTTTTCTTTTAACGAAAACGATTTTCGTGACATGTTGCCAGGAGCTTGAAAAGTAAAAGACCGAAAGGAAACCTTGATTACGCATCCCCTAAACGAGCAAGTAAGATTCTCGGAACATTGTCTGGTCAAGATGTGTGGAACATGTTGGAGGGATTTGTTGACACTTATATTTCATAGAAATTGTAATGATGTTCATTTCCCAGAAACCATTAGACCTTTTCCGTCTGCTTTTTAGAAAGTTAATTTTAATTTATCTTTATCCCTTTCTAGTGTTTGCAAAACAAAGTTATAAAATTAATAATTTAAGTATGTATGTACATTAAAAAATCCTCCAATGGGGCGTTATAAGCGAGAAATGGGAGCGTTATAGCGAATAAAAGTACTACAGAAAATTAGTCGCTGGGACCGGGACCAAGGAAAGAAAGCGTTATAGCCGGGAAATCGTTATAAACGAGAGCGTTATAACGAAGTTTTATTGTAATTACATTGCCTAGAAACGAGGTCTTTGGATCAACCTGGCGCCACATGACACAATTTGGCTTTTTTTTCTAACCAACTGTATATAACAACAAAAAATGATTATCAAAACGTTCATTGCTCTATAAGGTAATACCTCTTAAGATATAATATATGTGATATCGGTGGATTCGTCTTTCGATTGGCTTTCCAAAAATGTAAAAATGTACAGCGTGTTCTATTTAAGATAAGGAGCTTGACGTCACGTTTGGTGATACCGGAAATGTACATAAACTACCGATAACATAAGAAATTAGTTCACAAAACATATAAATCAATCCGCTTTTTCTAAAAACGCTAGCTTATGTTGTTCAAAAGTTAAAATGGAGGCGGGAAACTTTAAAATGTCACTGTGTAATGGTTTCAAAGGGGTTTGTTTTGAAGATTAGAAATAGCAGAAAAACAAAAAAAATGTTCGGATGTGAGAGTGGGGTGAGGGTGACTTATTTTATTCGCAGTGAGTGACTATAGGTATCAGTCCATATAAGCGTTGACATATTTTAAGAAAACTTTAATATTTCCATGGGGGCGATTACAAGTCCTCAAAAGTAATGTGGGTCTTTTACGTAGATGGTTTTATGGAATCTACAAATTTGTTTATAAGTTTCATTAAAATCGGTTATTTCGCATTGGGATGGTTTCTTTTTCAGTAAAAGTGTTAGTGACAAAGAAATTAATTTCACCAAATTTAATCCATTCAACGTACTTTATCACCCCAAATGTGAGTAATACACCAATGTATGTACTAAATAAGGGCCATGAAACGGATACGCCCATACACCCAAAGACAAACGAAACAAATACAAAAACAACCTGTCGCCGTAAATCATAATCTCGGCCCACTGTGTTCGGGATTTACAATTCTAATAAAAGAAAAATACATGTGACTCAATGTCCTCTCTCGGGTGGGAACCTTTTGTAATTTTTATTCCGGACACAGGCGCGCTTTTTTTAATTCATAACCGTTGAGTGACACGAGGTCCACTGCGCCTTTTTTCCTTCACTTCGATGGTAGCAATGACCATGGTACGGACGCCTTCTCATTTTATTTGTACAAGCGGTCCTCGGGAGAACGATGGTGTCGCCATCTGGCGTCCAATTATTCGGGATTCCGTCAAACGAACAAACGGAGCGGCGGTGGCGGTAGTGGTAGCACTGTCACCAGTGCCATACTACTACAGCCGAGCCAGTTTCCCTTCCTGAAATTTTTCACATCGTTCTGGGGTGAAATACTGCCGGGAAAATTTTGTATTTTGTTTAATTTAGGGATGAAGCAGTCGCACGACAATTATCTTAATGCCGAAAATAGCACCGCGGGCATTATTGCTCCAGGAGAAAAATTACACAAATTTACTTGGTAAATTAAAACATGCCGTATTCATCGGCGGAATTCTTCTAAATGATTAGTGGCGCAATTTTTTTTACGTACATTAAAGCTTCGTTCCGAGATTCCTGACAGGATTAAAAATTAAATTTCTGAGTAATTATCGCGTTTATTCAGATAACTGTAATCATTTGCAGACCGTGAAAATTATAAAAGAGGATATATACAGCGTGTCCACCTAGTGCGTGAGCAGAAGGTAATTCCTAATACTGGACAACATATACAGTCCCTGGCCAAATTACTTAAAACGCTCAATATTTTGTAGTTTCTTCATAATAAAATATAAACTATACATGTATTATATTTTTTATTTATAAAATATATTGTAAAAATATGTAACATATGTGAATATTAACTAAGTAATTAATATTTAGTCCATAACCCATGATTTTTAATAACACCCTTAATCCTTCGGGGCATACTTTCAATGCAAAATATGATTATCTCTTTTATATCTTCATGATTCTCCCATACATCCTTTATATTCTTCATTAATATTTCTTTTGTAGGGCTTTCTCTTTCATATACCTTACTTTTTAGTCGATTCCATACGTTCTCGATGAGATTGAGGTCTGGTGAATTTCCGGGCCAACGTAAAAGAGGTATGTGATTGTCTTCATAGAATTTCTTAACCTTTTTTGCCACATGGCAAGGAGCATTATCTTGCATAAATATACGCCCTGTCGGTATGCGACGTCTTAGCTTAAAATACGGTAATAACGTGTTTTTTAACACATTTATGTACTGTTCTTGACGCATTGTACCTTCTACAAAATACAAAGGGCCGGGTCCGTCTCCACTAATCACTCCCCAAATCATTACCTGCGGAGGGTGTTTTACAGTTCGAAGAACCGTGGACTTTGTGAGACGTTCCCAGGTCGTCTACGAACAAATTATGCTCACTGCACTAACACACAGAGCGAGCACTCGTTACTAAAGAAAACCTATTAAATAATGCAAACATTAATTCAGTAAAAATCATGTTGTTAAGCTATTCACCTTTTTCCAAATCTCGTCTGTGAAATGTCGATATTCTCTTGTAGAGCTGAGACGATCAGATTTCATTTTTTCTGTTAAACGCAGCTTTTTTACAGGTCTTCGGCCCATTAGGCGATTATCGCGCAATCGGTGCCTGACAGTTCTGCTCGAAATCTCTATTCCTCTCTCTTGTAAATTTTTTTGAATCATTTTAATTGTAGCAAATCTATTGCTCAAAGCCTGATGAACAATTTCACGGTCAGATCTCTTCGAAGTTTTTCTTTTCCGACCACACTTTGCCCGTCTTTGTGTCGATGTGCTAGCTCCTTCGTTTAAGTTTCTATCTAAACGCGATACAGAAGAAGGAGATACTTTCTGTAATTTTGCAATTTCTCGTTGTGAATGTTTGTTTGATTGTAGAAGAGCTTGTATAGCGGCTTTTTGTGCACTTGTTAAATCTTTCCTGGGCATTTTCTACAAAAAACCCCAAATATTTCAATTTTTTTCAAATTTCAAATAATTAATTATTAAGAGAGAGGTAGAATAACAATTTTACCTTTGCAATAACGATATATCAACACAAAACACTTAACGATACTTCACAACTTAGGTTCTATACGGTTATGACGAAATATTTTAAAAAATATCGATGCATTCTCTAAACCGTGAACTCACTAAATGTAAGTTGATAACTGAAATATTTATATATACGTACTTTACTCGTCTAAATATCATTTCTCTGGTATTTTTATTTATTGATACAATAATCTAGTCCCCTTATAAACGATCGGATTCAAAGCAAAAGAATATCACTATAAAAGGATGGGAATTTCCAGGTAAAAGGGTTGAGTTATGACATGTTTCAAGTAATATGGCCAGGGACTGTATTTATATTCAAGCATACAGAGCATACAATTTCCACAACTCACAATACAAGTTTGGTTTTCTAAATAAAACATGCCGTATACTATTAGTGCTTTATTGATTCAAAGTATCCAAAGGATAATAAAATCGAAGTAATAAAGGAAAAACAAAAATTCAAACAAATAAAAAAGCAAGAAAAGATTAATTAATCAAACAAAAGGAAAGAAAACAGAAGCAAAATAAAAAATTACTAAAATGCTAAACTAAACTAAACATGAGGATAAATACGAAACCTAGCGATAAATCCGAAACGGTTAGTTAATAGGGTTGAGAAACTCTTCTACACTGTAGTAGCTTTACGCTATTAAATACCTCTTAGTAGGCAGCTCAAATCGGGCACTAACTCTTATTTCACGAGGTAGTTTATTATATAGTTTTTTCCCAGTACTCGTTAATCCTCTATCGCGGTATGCAACGCACATCTAGAAATTTGGAGATCACTTCTTTATCGAGTTTCATAGGGATGTATGTCTTCTATAACAGTATACTCCTCCTTGTGATTATGGAGGTAGCACACGGCTTCAAGGATGTATAAAGAGGGAAGAGTTAGAATACGCAACGTTTGAAAGAGAGGTTTACATGACCCTATAGGTTTTAGCTCGCCTAATATCCTTAACAAGTTGCTTCTGCGCCACAAAGACTTTTGCAACAGTAGATGAAGATTCTGACAGGAGTATCCCATATCCCAACCGCGACTGCATTTCATTATAGTATACTGACAGCAACGTATGTAATGGTAGCTGATCCTTCAAGCTGCGAAACAGAAACGTCTTCGTATTTAACATTTTCATTAGGTGGTCATAGTGAACATTCCAGAGCAAGTTATCCTGAACATGCACTCCGGGAAATTTTGTTATCTCTGTTTGGGAGATGAGTTTACCGTTTACTGGGGAGTTTCTCTTCTCCTCGCTAAGGCTTTGTTTATTGGCACAAAAAAAGTCATATAGCCTATTTGCAGCACTATTTGCCAGTGCTTCGGTTTCAGGTAGAGTTGAGAAAGTTGCGAGTACGGTGGTGCCATCCGAATACATGAAAATTAGTAAATCAGAGCAGAAGTTGTATATGTCATTTGTATATAGGTTGAATAGAACTGGACCCAATATGGTTCCCTGAAAAATTATGCTTTTGAATGATTCTTCAGTTCATGTCAACTTTCATCAATATTCTCTATATGTATCTATCTTAGTTTTTGATGTAATTTGAGATTTTTGCGAAGCGCCGTTTCTTTAGCACGATCAGCAAACGTCCGCGTAACCATATCAGTTACCGCTTCCTATCCCACTTTTCCTTTTTCCTCCTCCAAATAAAACTTATCAAATAACAATTTTCCTAAACATTATATCACAATTTTAATTTCTAACATATATATTTTCACGACAATGTGATATTGTTTTTCAACAGTTTCGATAACTATAGTAACCTAATGATGACACTTGTCGAAATCGGTCGCTAGTTAAAATAAAGATCTACTTGGTATTAAACTGAATTTTCATTCATTTATCCTCGATACTATGAATACCAACTGAGTAATTTCATCAATTTTTGGATAGTTGAAATCATTTTTAATACACTCGAGTGCAAAAAATTCGATCCATTACTTGTTTCATCTTTATTTGTACTTCTAAAACTCTGGACCTGCGACATGGTGTATATAAATTTAGATTGACACTCGTATTATTAAAAGGTATCAGTTTGCTGACTTTTTGTTTTGCATTTTGCCAACAAACGAAGAATGATGTTTTTGTTAACAAATATATGGTCGATAATCGAAAAAATATTTAGTGTGTTTTGTGTTTATTTTTGGAGCTAGACATTTTGACAGTTAAAAAGTGTTCGAAGTAGAAACTTCTCTAATTTTCTTCCCAAAAATGACTTTGACTTTAACGGATACAGCCAGGACAGCAGCTTTAGCTCAAGATGCCTGTAGCCAATATGCTGCTCAGGTACCAGGCGTTACTCGTTCAGCAGTCCAAAGAGCCGTTCAGCGTTTTAATGAAACCGGCCGCTATACTAAGAACCAGGATCAGGCCGTAGAACAGCAACATCCCAACGAGACGATCAATTCGTGGTTCCTTCACTTTTGAGGGATAGGCGACTGACTTCGGTTGAGGTGGCAAATCGACTAAGAGAAGTGAAAAATGTGCATGTAAGCAAATGGACAGCTGAAGCTAATTTAATGTCCGGAATATCAGCCCAATGTCCACAGCTTTCTGTGGACAGCTCGCCTAGTTTTTGCATAAGAATACGAAAACTGGAATCACGCCGATTGAAGCAACGCACTATTCTCGGATGGATCTAGGTTTTGCCTACGATCACCAGTTGGCCGGGAAAGAATTCGAAGAAGACAGGGAGAGCGATTTGCTCAATGCAGTATTGTAGGAAGAATTAGCTACTGGGGAGGATCCGTTATGGTTTGGGCTGGGATAAGTAGCGAAGCCCGTACTGAATTGATGATGGTTGATGGTGGTTCTATGACGGCTGCGAGGTACACAAACACCATTTTACAAGAGCACATAACTTCATTTTTATAGACGATAACGCGCGTCTGCACCGTGCTCGAATCATCAATGAATATTTAGGCGAGGTCGGGATTGTGCGTATAAATTGGCCAGCTTGGAGTCCCGAACTCAATCCAATAGAACATCTCTGGGACAGACTAGGAAGACAGATTCGAGCACGTAAACCCCGTTCAAACAACTTGGCGGACAAAAGTCGATTTTAAAAATTATACAACTGAAATTGAATTTAGTACAAAATCCACAGCTAAAGGTCCAAGGAATCTGAAAGTAATCAAAATTTGCTCTTATTACTGTTTTTAAGGTCATAAGATGCTTTGAAACTCAACGAAAAATTATATGAATAAATTAATTGCTTAGCGGTGTTAAAAGCAATCCATTATTTCTATTATTAAATATGTTATTATTTAAATAAGTTTTTAACCACTTTATAGAATGGTCTTTTGACAATCTGATGACAGTATCACAATGCAAAATTCATAAAGAGTAACCGGAAAAGAACGGTTTTCAGTTGGCGTTGTAAATAAGGATTTAAATTTAATTCAGTTTGTGATAAAAAATTTTCCCGAAATTTCCCAACTTTTTTATGAACATCACGTTATAGATACACGTATACATTAATAAATATTTTAAATATAGCTGGAGTTTTCTGCAGTTTACAGAGTTATCGAGTTTTTTTGTTGGGCGCTTTCGTAATACCGTTACAATAACGACACCTGCAATAGCTATCGGTATAATTCATTAGTATAATATTCAGATATAACTTGTTTAAGACACTTAAACAGTGATATATTCGTGATAAGCGTTTCTTATAACATATCCTTAATGTAACAGCGGTTAAAATAATTTTTGCATCTACAAAAAGTTTGCTTCTTATCTATGTACAATTGAAACAGGGAACATTTGCAAATGTATCAATTATAGTTAGGTTTCACCAGTTATTTGCTTCACTCCCAATGTTTTTTTTTCTAAAACTGAATCTGATAGTGATTAGTAGTCTGGGTAAACAGCGATAACAGTCAGTGTAATAAATATGTGGAGCGGAGTCGGCGATTATTTATTTCACGCGTTCACAGCGTCAGTACTAAATCGATGCTGTATGCGAGTAGTTCTGTGTATACGTAGGCTGTTGTAACCTATTTCGTAATTGTACGCATATGTTTGCTTTAAAAATGTCGCAGCTAGGTATGTCGCGAAAACAACCAATGGCAGACACAGTTAAAAACTTTATAGTGAACATGCCGGACTTAATTTTTGATGGCGCTAAAATTCAACGTCTAGTTTGTAAAATCCCTTCAATGTGTTGGTCCAGAAGCCATTGTCAACGTCACATCGAAAGCAAACAGCATTCTTCTGCAAAAAGTGGCATACGAGACCAAGAAAAATTTACATTTGATTTATGTGTTACTCTTATTTTATGTAATATATCGTTTCGTTTACTAGACAAAGAAGCATTTGTCTCCTTCTGGAATAAATATGCGGACTGTAAATTACCTAGTCGGACATCGATACGAAATGTAGTGCCATTTGCTCGTGAACATATAGAAAAAATAATGAAAACGGAATTGAAAGATAAAAAACTGTGGTTGTGTGTGGACGAAACAACAAATCGTCAAAAACATTCTGTGGTTAATGTAATGGTACGTACAATGGAACCACATCGACCGTCATCCTCCTTCTTACTTGCTTCCAAAAGAATTGTAAATTGTACTGCCGATCAGATTTTAAAGGTGGTGTGGAGCTCATTGAACAAATTTGAAGTTTCAATTAAGCAACTTTTAATGTTTATGAGTGATAGTGCGCAAACATGCATTCTTTGGGCCAATCTCTTAAAGAACACAGCGGCAACTTCTTACATGTAAAATCCATACTCTGAATCTTGCGGTACAAACGTTTCCTACATGTTTTCCTCTAGTAAATGCATTGATTGCTAGTACAAAGGCAGTGTTTCTAAAGTCCCCGAAACCTACCCGACTATTTCACAAACTGTGTCCTGATTTACCTGAACCACCACAGCCGATTGTTACACGTTGGCGAACATAGTTGCAGGCTGCGTTTTACTACAACAAATACTTTGATCAAGTAAAGAAGGTAGTTTTAAAATTCAATCCGACAGAAGCTGCAGCAATCAAGAAAAGCCAGGAAATATTTCAAGATAGTCCGATTAAAAGAGATTTACAAATTATTCACAACAATTACTTCGGACTAGCGGAGGGAATAGAAAAATTACAAAATGTTTCGATGTCGCTAGTGGATTCTGTTCAAATTGTGAATGATGTTCACGCACAGTTATGCGCTGTAGAAGGCGAAACAAATTGGTGTGTAATACAAAAATTTGAAAGTGTTTTAGGGGAAGACTCCGATTTTCTTATATTAAGACAAATTTGTGAAGGTGCGTGTGAAGATGCAAGTTGTTTCAAAGATTACTTGAAATATGCAAATATAAATAAATATAACATCGCTAGATGTGGAACGGTCATTTTCGGCATTAAAAAACATTTATTCCGCACGTCGTACACACTTGACGCTGTGAACAGCTGTGGAAACATATCAAATGATTCAAATATTTAACAGATGTTACCCAGTTTCTGATTTCACGGAAGACTTTTAAAACGGTATGTGTTTCAGCACGTTTTATAATTTATTTCTTACCTTCTATTTTATGTGTAAACTTTTATGCGCTCGCCACGCCCCTGGCTGTTACCGCATATTTGCCCAGACTACTTAAGACAATGTATTTGATTTGTTACAGTTGTGGACATGTGTTTCTGAACAAGACAATAAAGATTGTCGAAACGTAAAAATTATAATAAGTTTTAATTAACTCTAACTACAATATATTCAACGATAAAGCCGCTAAAATCAAGAAATAAAATCTTTTAAATTTAATTAATTATATAATTTTTTTAATTTATTAAATGTTTAGTTAGTTCAAATTAAAATAACGTTTGTCGGAATTCTCATTACTCAATTCATAAAAATGGAAGTGTATACCGTGCAGTGCAATATTATATTATATTTCAATGGAAAATATATTCAGTTTTATATTAATCTGTTGAAATAGCATACCTACACGCAGCGGCACAACAATGATCATGTTATAATAAAAATATATATAAAAAAAGAACAAAATAACGCGAATTTGCACTTTGACTCGTATGCTTCGCCCATTTTCATTCAACCACTGCTTGATATATGAAACATTGTTAATTATTTTTGAAAAATTAATCACAACAGTTACACGGAGCAATATATCGTTTACACCATATGCAAATTTCGATTATTGTTTTGGGCCATGCGTCATTGTAAAACTCGCCGAGGCCCATTTTTAATACATTGGAGCATTCAACAATTTCAAACGCATTTATTTATGGGTAGTGATGCGTTTTTTCGCTGCACTTTGTTCGTTTTGCTGTAAAAACGTGTGACATCCTTTAAATCAATTTATTGCGCATGAAATCGAAACGGCGGACCGGGTTACTGTTGCGTGCGGGTAGGTGCGTCTTTTTTTTCAACATTGGATCGTTTTCGGTTAAAGTTGAGTGTACTACTGTACTTAAATGAATTGTTAACCACATTAGTCGTGATTACCAGAAGTAGGCGGTAAAACCGAGAATGTAAAACATCGATTGCTTTTTGTACGAAACGCTCGAATTGCAAATTGTGTTTGAAGTGATATAATTACGATCGAGATTGCCATTTGATCAGCATTTCTGTTTTTCTGACACGCTTTTTGAATTTAATATTACGGTGACATTCCATATGCCAAATTGCAAAGGACTTTTGCGTTTCGAAAATGCACTGTTTTGAATCGATTACGTATGACACTTTTATGTTTTTATTCAAACCATAGTAACCCCCCAGCGTATGGAAGAAGCCTGAGAGTGCACTCTGGACCAATAAACGATCACAATTTATTTATTTATTAATTTGAAGATATAAGCTGAGCTATACCTTTCAAATAAACAGATAAAATAGATTTTTTTTCTTTTTTCTTTTTTGTGCGAGCAAACAAATATTTGATTCCACCAAAAATTTCATTTCTTGCCAACAGTTTTGCTTGTTATTTGATTAAAAAAAATATTTGTTTAGCTCAAGCTGTTTTTAGTTTTTAGAGCGGAAGTTGAATTTTCTGACTTTATTTTCGATTTACTTGCCAAGATGATAACTTGTAATTTGTCACTTCGCTTAATCGAAAAAGAACCGTTACAAAACTGCTGGTATAAGTACAACCTCGAGTTGAGGTTGTCAACTACGAAAACGGCACGTAAGAAAATCAAATTTATATTAAAACATCAGTTGCTTTGGTTATGTGATTACGAGACAACAGATTGTAAAAGAAATACTATTCTAAATGTTATAGTACGTGTACTGGACCTTTACTATTGAAAACACAAGGCACATATTTTGAATTATATTGGTTTTATTTTAAAAAATACTGTGTAGTGATATTTCTGTACTTTGTTGGTGATACCTGTGATGTTTTTCTAGTGTTGTATAAGCGATAAAACCTTTTCTGTAACGATAAAAAACAAGGTAACCAAACCTTACATGGCGTCGGCTGTTTTCACACGTTCAGATCGTTTCTTGCGTTTTGAACTGGTTTATCCAAATTATATTAGTCTTATTTTAAAAAATACTGTGTAGTCATAGTTCCGTACTTCATGGGTGATACATACCTGCAATGTTTTTCTAGTGTTGTATAAGCGATAAAACCTTTTCTGAAACGATAAAAACATAGCGTCGGCTGTTTTGTACGTTTTGTTTGTGAGTTACACTTTGTAAATAGTAAAGATATTATTTATTTTTCAACAGCTACAGATTTAAGGATCGGCGAAACTATAACTGTAAGTTTAAAATATCCTAGGTTTAAAAAAGATGCTATTCCAACTCAATTCCCTAACTGTCCCTTGTATTTGACAAGAAACGTGAACACGTTATTGTTCAAATAGATTTATATACTTATGTTATATTTAATAAAACTATTTTTCAACACTAAGAGATGTTTTTAAATGTGTATAGTATACGTTCTGCTTTAATACAATATATTTTAAATTATATTACCGAACGTAGCCATTTTGGATACTGATACATGTAAATGTCATATTCACAGCAGTGAACGCATTGCAACAATTATAATAACTTGTTCTACAAATACCCTACTTAAAAATGATTGTGGGAAAAGTAATGATAGATTAGGTAAAACACCACATAATAAGAAATATAGATTAAGTAAAACACCACATAATAAGAAATTAAAAACCCTGGTTAAATAGCATGCCCGTAAATTTTCTCGTGAAATTGAACAGAATTTCAAATAAAATTGCAATTACGAGGGCGAATCAAATATTAACCGGACTTTTGTTTTAGAACATTTATTGGTACAGTAAATACAATTTTGAATACATCTTATTTTTCTATATAATCTCCTCTTTTATTCACACACGTTTCCCACCGAATCGGAAGTTTTTTAATTCCGTCATCAAAGAATGAATGTGGTCGCGTCTGTAACCAACTGCGCACGAACGTTTCTACACCTTCGTCGTCGTCAAAGTGATGACCTCCCAGTTCTTCTTTGAGCGGCCTAAATATGTGGTTGTCACACGGCGACAGATCGGGACTGTAGGGCGGATGTTTCAGTGTTTCCCAATGAATTTTGTCCAATTTTTCTTGGGTTAATGCAGCTGTGTGTGGCCTAGCGTTGTCATGGAGCAGAATCGCACTTCGAATAGGCATGTCTTGCCTTTTTCGTCGATAGGCCAGTTTTACTTCATCAAGCAGTTGACAGTAGTACACAGCATCTCACGGATCGCAAGAATATTCGTCTCACTGGTGCTTGTCCATGGTCGGCGTGCATGGGTCTCATTTTGCACTGACTCTCGGCCATCGGACAATTTTTTGTGCCAGTCATAGACTTGGGTTTTTACAGCGAACTGTGCAGTTAGTCGACGCAAAATTTCGGTAGGTTTTACGCCCTCCCGCGACAAAAATTTGATAATAATGCGTTGCCCAACAGACGTATGCACCTCTTGCTCAGACATGATGCTACTAACAACTAATCTGCTCTGGCGAGCCGAACCGATTTACTCCTCTCCACTTTACATCCCCATCCAACATACATCAACACGTCACGTTACTCACTTCACCTAGGGAGCGTTAAAAAGGAAATTGCGGTTAATATTTGATTCGCCCTCGTACTATATCATTTCAACCTTAGTTTCATGTAGAATTACAAATAATAATAATTAGTCGATTAAATATCCACCACAAATACATCTTCCACGAAAACGGTGCTCGATTACGTGTTTGGTTTTTGCTTTGGAAATTCGTTTTTCCAAAATAAAATCGAATGAGATGCGAAGAAGTGTTCAGTTGACGATTGGCATCCTCTTTAAACCGGAAGCCCTTCAAAATCTAAAAAGAAATGCAAAAAAAAACGATTCCTTACCGCTCGGGCCAATATCGTGCTTGGCGATACATCACCTAAACAGCGTGACGTAATCGAAGAGCGGTTAGCCTTCTAGTTTCGGTGGTAACGACTGGACCTTCATAAACCGACATTTCCACTGTTACTAGCTAGCAAAAAACTGAAAAAGTGTAGTGATGCAGCAATTGTGAAGGTGATACTTAATACGTCAGAAAACTTTCAAGTTTCACCACGTCAAGTGTTGATGTTTATGAGCAATGGTGCCGCGATAATGCGATCGGTAGGCCGCTTTCTTCTTGAACAGGGTTGCAAGTGTTTACAAAGTGCATGCTTTACATCTTGTGGCAGAAACTATTCGACAATGTTCACCCGAGGTAAATGCATTAATAGCAAGTACAAAAAACGTGTTTCTCAAATCTCTATAACGTCTTCGATCATTTGACGCATAGTGTTCCGATATTCGTGATCGGTATTATTCGGTAGTTCCGATGCAGCCCGCCAACCTACTTGATAATGCTGCTTAAGTAGGTGACTGTTTCACAACTTTTCAGATATTATAATTCTTGATTGGTTCCGTTATTATTATTCGATTTATTACTTATTTTTTAGTGTTGTACTTACTGAAGGAACTGAAGGAATTACAACACATTAAAATTCCTTAAAGGCAACACATGCCAACAAATTCTTAATTTTTTCTTTTCCACATGACCATTTATTTTATAAACACACCGGTAAATTTAAAGAAACGAATATAAAATGGATTTTTTCTCTCCATAACTTTCTTTTCTCATAACAAATTTGAATGGAATTTTTTTTATTGGAAAAATTAATTAATGGCTAGCTGTAAAGCATGTAAAGCTTCATGCCATTCTCAAGCCTCTTTAAAAACGTAATACAAAAAAGTAAAACTTTGCAGAAAATGAATTGTACATTTTGACTTGTCTTAAACATTTAATGTTCAAGAAAAATTACAACAATTTTTTTTTCAATAACAGGTGTTTCCTCCACAAACTCTTACAACTGCGGTTATCCGTCTTCCCATACTTCTAATGACGTTGTCGATCATTTCTTGGGGCAAATCTTCCCATATTTCAATTAGAGCAGCTCTTACGTCTTCGGTGTTCCGGACTGCAGAAATTCTAAGTCATCTGCCTAGCATGTCCCAAACATGTTCAATTGGATTCAAATCCGGGGAACATGCAGGCCAGATCATTGTTGGTATTTGTACTTGATTTAAAAAGTCAGTTATATAGTGAGCTACGTGAGGGCGAGCATTGTCGTGCATTAACATGAAATTTGGACCGATATATGGAGCGAAAGGTAGCACATAGTCTTGCAGAAGTTCCCTTACGTATCTATCGGCAGTTAAACTGCCGCCATCAATTACCACCAACTGTGTGCGTGCCCCTAAACATATTCCACCACACACCATAATTGACCCTCCACCGAAAGAGACTTTAGGAGCAAAATTAAATTGTTCATTTTGTTCTCCTGGACGTCGATACAATTTATCCCTACCATCTATCGAATTTACGCAGAAACGGCTCTCATCCATGAACAAAATTTGTCCCCACTGATTATTCCAAATTTTGGTATTCTCGAGCGAAGGCTAGTCGCGTTACTCGGTGAAGTCTTTGGAGATTTGGAGCTTTTTTTGGCCTATACGACCCCAAACCAACTTCTAACTGTACGCTCACTTATTCTGGTTCCACGTACTTCTTCCAGTTCGTTTCGTGTTTGAATAGCCGTTTGCCGCCTATTTCTGAGCGTTTGCAACGCTATAAATCGGTCATCATCATCAGGCATAGTTAAGCGTTTTCTGCCTTGACCTCGTCTTCTCACATATTCTCCAGTTTGCCTCCATCGCGTAACATTGCGATAGATCGTCGATTTTGATTTACTGAGCATTTCAGCAATATCACTGCAAGATCGACCACTTTCAATCATAGCTACAGCCCTAGCGACATCAGTCGGTGCTAAGTCGCCCATTATGACTTATTTCACAATCAACGTGGTGATAATTATGAAAAACAAGCCAAATTTGAACAATGGTTTAAGAAAAAAACAACAAACTTTTATGAAGAGAAAATATGCCTTTAACATTAAATGCAACAACTAACGGATGTTTACACTTTCACAATGAATCACATGACAAAAATGTACATAGTAAACATCAATCAAACATCATGGCTGTCTAGGCCTACGCAGCACTAAAAAGAAAATGAAAAAAGAGGTACTTTTCTGAAATTTAACTCCGTTCCCTTAAATTTGCCGGTGTGTATATGTTACATAAAGTGGAGTATTTAATAAATATTTATTCGTAAAATAAATGGCCATTATAGTTTTAACTGGACTAAAGTAAACCAGTTTTTCCGTATTCTGAGAAATCTTACTCTTGGACAAGTGTTTTTTTTCCGGGAAATCCTTCAGTCATCACTAATGCATTCACTGAAATGTTTTCCTTTTATTGCGGATTACAACCGGCGATCGCCAGAATGTAATTACACTTGATGTTAGACACAAATTTCTAAATAGAGTGAACTATTTAATTAAATTTGTGCTAAACTTAAATTGAATTCCGCAGTTGTATACAAAAGTAATGCGATTAACAAGTGAACTGAACTCCTAAACTTAGCAGATAAAGATACAGGCCGAAATATATTTGGAAAGGGTGCGACGAACGGATAACCTTCCTTCTCACTTCTTTTTCTTTTCTTCTTTATTTATCTGTTTTTTTGTTTTATTCTTTTTATTTCATTCTTCCGTCTTATAGATTGCGACTATAAGAATTTTCTCCGTTGCTAACGTCCCATTAAATTAAAACACGGAACTGCTGCTGAACGTTGAGTATACTTTATATTCCGTTGGTGTACGCGGCCTTCTCCTTGCCACATTAGTAGTTTAGCAAACTGAAGTATATTAATTAATTTTCGTACATAATTTGTACAGTGTCGGTGGAATTCTTAATTAATGACTGGGGCGGGGGGGCGCACGGCGTGCGAAAGGCCGATACAGTCTTGCATGGCGACGTCGGTCGTTCTTGTTGTACTGTTAGTTCTTCGCGAACTCGGAGCGGACCATTTGCATGCGCTACGAGCTAACAAGGGTGTCTGATGTAATTTCATTAAAACACGCTTTATGTCCTCTGAAACTTACAATTTGATTTCTTTATACAGCACGACAGATTCCGTCGTTTTGTTTCAGTATAAATTTTAATATTGTTCGCGTAAAAAATTCCGTCTTCGGACTTTTCCAAAGTTTCGATTTGCATTTTTCATAAGTAGTGAGTGAAGAATCGCTTTGCCTTTGCTTTCTCCCGTTTCCTTCTTCGTTGGTTATTAATTTTGCAATTAAATTTCCAGATGTAACAAGAATTTCTTTTTTAAAAAATATAAAAAAAAAAAGAAAAGGTGTCCGTCCAACATTTAAAGATTTTGAGTTTTTAACGTCAATGTATCTAAAGAATGGTTATTGATTCATGACTAGAGTAACCTAAACTTGCGGACTCGCATAGGCGTCGGTATTACGGGTTAATATAAGAATACGAAAAATTCATAAATAAACTAAACCGGTAGAGAAGCAGGCATGTAGTGTCGACCTTGAATATAAATCATGTTAAACCGCTCTGAGAGAGATTTCGTTTTAGTACCGGTTGAGCTGTTGCAGAGATTAGTTGAACGGTCAAGGTTATGTACTTACGTGTCGCTTTTGAAAATATAGCTCGTGTTTTTTGTGTGTTGTAGTATTATACCAAGTACATAATTAGTGTATCGTTTCATATAGAACTAATATTTGCATACCTAAGAAAACAATGCCTCGTAATAGATTTGCTACTAATGTACATAAGTATGTGTCACTTTTTCCCCATTTAAAATATGACGGTAGTGCAGTTTTTTGCTTAATATGCAATGTTCGTTTGGCTGCATTGGACAGAGCTGATTGCCAGAGGCATGTCAATGGTATTAAGCATATGAGAAATGCAAGAACTGAAATACGATGTTAAGTGTTGGGCGATCCTTAAAACATATATTTCCTAACTTAATACATATAACCTGCGTGCTGCATGCTTTGCATGTAGTTGGTGAAGTTGTTCGACAACATTACGGAAACGTTGATCGGATGATTGGAAGTACTAAAGCAGTGTTTCGTAAATCTCCTAAACGTTTAAAAGAATTTCGTAAATTTTGTCCAGGTATTCCAGAACCTCCTGAACCAATTTTAACGCGATGGGGTACTTGGCTAACAGCAGCTTCTTACTATTTGATCCATTTTCAACAAATTCAATCAGTTATAATGCGATTTAATCGGAATGAATCCAAAGCAATTAGAGAAAGTCAAAGAGAATTTCAAATTCCTCAACTTTTAGAAGATTTAACAACAATATGTACCAATTATACGGTAATGAATGGTGAAAAAAATCCCGTTAATGTGTTGGTCCAGACAACATTGTCTACGACACGTAAATTGTGAAAAGCATGTCTCAAAAAGAAATTGCGCACGAGACAATGAAAAATTTATATTTAATTTATGCGTTACGTTTATCGCATGTAATATACCGTTTAATTTACTAGATAAGGAACCATTTATCTGCTTTTGGAATAACTATTCGGAGTGCAAATTACCAAGTCGAACATCGTTACGAAGAATTGTGCCATCTGCGCGCGAACATATTGAACAAAAAATAAAATCTGAGTTGAAAGATCAAAAATTGTGGTTATGTGTCGACGAAACAACAGATCGGAAGAAACATTCTGTTATTAATGTAATGGCACGCAAATTGGAACCTCATCAATCGGCACCTTCAATTCTATTAGTCTCCAAACGAATACAGCAGTGTACTGCCGAAGTAATTTCAAAGTTAGTGTTAAATACATTGGACAAGTTTGAACTTTCAACAAACCAACTCTTGATGTTAGTGGGTGATGGTGCTGCAAACATGCTTTCTGTAGGCCGGTCTCTTAAAAAGCATTCTGCTAATTTGTTACACATTACGTGTAAAATTCATGCTCTCAATCTTGTGGCGGATAGCATCAGAAAATGTTATCCTGAGGTAGACGCTTTAATAGCGCATACCAAAGCAGTATTTTTCAAATCACCGAAACGTATTCGCGAATTTCACAGACTGTGCCCCGTATACCAGAGCCACCAGAACCTATTCTAACTCGTTGGGGAACATGGTTGCAGGCCGCGTTTTATTATCATAAATATTTTGATAATATTAAGAACGTGGTTTTACAATTCGATACAAAGGAAGCTGCCGCTATCCAGAAAAGCCAGTTGAAATTTCAAGATAGTCAGGTTAAAATGGATTTAAAAATCATTCACGACAATTACTTCGGGCTAGCAGATGTAATAGAAAAATTACAAAATCCTGCGGTGCCGTTAGAAGAATCTCTACAAATAGTGCAACATGTTCACGCACAGCTATGCGCAATTGAAGACGCAAAAAATGTTTCTGTTCTAGAAAAATTTGAAAGTGTTTTTGAGAAAAATTCTGATTTTGGCACATTAAGACACATTTGTGAAGATGCGTCAACAGAATCGTTAAGTTATTTGAAAGATTATTTTACTTACGCAAATATTACGTCACTAGATGTAGAACGTTCGTTCTCTGCATATAAACGCATTTTTTCCTCATGCCGTACTAGTTTTGCCGAAACAACAGTTGAAACATATCTAATGTTGCAGATATTTAACAGACATTATTCACTTTGTGATTTCACGGAGGACTCTTAAAATGGTAAGTGTTTGAGCACGTGTTATTTAATTTTTATTTAAAAGATGAGCGAAATTATTTGCGGCAGCAAACATCTCTATTAGCAGAATAACTCTAATGGAACGCGAGGCCTGGTCGACTCTACGCTACTGCGCGGTGCCGCTCGTGGCCAGCTTTAATTATAACGGATGAAATTATTAAAGTATGCAATAAAAGAATAAAGAAAACAACATGAGGATATTTTAACCTAAAAAGGGTAACTTTTAACCATTTGGCGTTTGCAGACGACATAGTGCTGTTGCCGAAAAAAAAAGATCTACAGTGTAACTTGAATGTATGGTGTAAGGAGTTAGGCAAAAGACAATTAGAAATAAATGAAAGTATGACAAAAATAATGGCAGTGTCGAAAAAGCAAGGAACCATAAACGTTGTATTAATGAATACAGAACTTGAACAAGTTAAAAAATTTAGGTGTAACGGTAGCAGAAGATGGAAAAATAGAAATAGAAGAAAGATTAAAAGCCAACACCAGATTATATTTCTTGTTAATTAAACAAGTATTTAGCAAAAACCAAAAGACTGACATGCGGCTCAGAAATGGAGACATTAAACAAACAGCAAAGACGAAGAATTCAAGCTAGTGAGATGAAAATATTAAGAAGAATTGCAAGATTAAGACTGAAAGACAGGGTACCAAGCAAAGAAATAAGGAAAAATTAGGAGTAAAATGCGTAGACAAAAGAAGAAGTGAAAATGCACTGAGATGGTTTGGTCATATATCTAGACAAAACTAACCAAGGAAGTGTGGAAAATGGGGAAAATTAAAAAGAAGACGAAGGGTAGAAGAAGGGTAGGAATAAAATGGAATGGAATGAGATTGGCATATATGATTGTAAACCAGAAGGAAGAAAAAGACGGTATAAGAATAAATGGAAAGGAGCTGGAGTGACATATTTCGAACACTTGGGAAATATTCTAATGGAAAATGGAAAAATGGAAGTGGATATAAGCACTAAAACAAAAAGGCAACAAGAATATGTTATGGTGTAAATAAAATAGTTTTAGGAGAGAAAGAAATAGACCAGAAAATGAATGAATGCAGATATATAATAGATTAGTTATACGAACAGTCACATATGGATGCGAAACATGGGTAGTACAGCAGAAGCATAAATCATCACTAAATGTCATAGAGACGAAGTACATGAGAAGGATAGCAGGAGTAACAAAACATGATAGGTTAACATACGAAGAAATTAGAGGGACATTAGAACAATCACCAATTATGAAAAAAATAGAGAGCAGACAGTTGAACTGGTTTGGACATGGAGTGAAGATGGAACAAAATAGACTAAACAGAGGCAGGAGTATAGAGAAAGAAAAAAAGAGGAAGACCAAGACATGGATGGGAAGAATAAAAGGGATAGATTTGAAGAGGGAAAAACAGTACAAGACTTGAGAGAACTGACTAGAGGTAGGAAAGAATGGAAGAAGTGAATGAGAGGCGACTGAAGACATCAACAAACTCGACACCCTCAGGGTACCAGGTTCTTGAGGAAGAAGAAGAGATTGCCAGACATTTGAAGGAAAAGAAACTGGAATGGAGAGACCGAAATTTTAGCAAGGGACAGAAACAAATGGAAAAAGAAAGTGAGAAAAGATTGAGGAACTTCAACTCAACACTGGCAATTAGCTGGTACGTGAGTTTAAATTATGAGGATAGTGATGAAATCCAAATCGCAAGGTATACAGTTAAAATTGTAATATTATCGTACTGCTTGCACAATCAATTTAGATACAATAAAATTCTTTTAAATAAAAGTTACCTTTGATGCAAATTTTTTAACCCTAAATGTACATGCATTAGAACTTCCTTATTTGTTTTTTCCCCTTAAGAATACCATTTGAAATATTATTTGGTTAAGGTGGAGCACCCTGGGCAAAATAAAATTTTGAACTTCATATTTTTATAAAAATATATTTTCCCATGTACCTTTTTATATCGATTTGAGGTTAAGCCGTCCCTGTTTATTTCCTGTGATCGTCTCGAATATTGTATCCCTTCGTCGGTGCTCGAGAAACTTTTTTTTCCCATAAAGTTCTTAAAACACTCTTTCACGACGAGGACGAGGATGAGGACGACTATAGTATATCGCAGCGTACGCTACATTCAACTTGTCTCTTGAAATGTAACCGGAGTCTACCTCTCAGGAAATTACAAAACATTAAACACGCATCGATCGTTCTCGCAATTGAGTTGTTATATGTGAAAAGAACACGGAGAGCAAAAGAGCGGAAAAGTACGTAGGAAAGTATACGCACAGCGAAGGGATTTTGAAAGTTTTGGCCTGTTTGCGCGCTATTTACGAAACGGAACGAAATAAACCGCTTATGTTTCTAATTCGAGGACGACGACGGTGGAAAGTCACAGCGCCGCAACAAGCTTGACGAAGGTAATTAAAACCAGATATTTTCGAAAATGAAAGCATATGAGTTCATTTCGAGTGCTTGTATTTTTTTAACGTTCTACGTGGCAACTCTACCAGGTTAATTATCCGGTAAAGAATTCTGAACCTGCTTTAGTGAACACTTTAAACGTCGTGCTGAATACGAAATCTCGCATCGTTCGCAGGAGAACATCGGTGAAAAGCAAGTGTTGTAGGGGAAAACACCTACTTATTCGGTAGCATATCTAGAGGAGTGGTCCGCATCGGGTGGCACATATTTTGAGGCAGCACTTTTTTTATATTTTTATCCAAGTTATATAAAAATAAATAATATAATAATGTTCTAATGTTGTAATCAACAGGATCAATGATTATAATAAATCAATTCTTACAAGAATACTTCATATAATTACATTCTTAGCAAAATAAAATTTGGCGCTCCGAAGTCACCGGGAAGAAGTTAAAGAGGAAGGCATCAATTCGATAGAAAATATTATTTGGTCTACATTTTTGCTTGGATTTTAGAGAATTATTTATTTATTATTATTTAGGGGGTATAACTATTTACTTAGGCAAAGAAAGATATTACATTAAATAATTCCGCAAAAGACCCTTCTCATACATAGTTATCGATTGAATCTCTTTAACCTGATAATTAGTGGTCCAGGTAGTGCCATGAAAAGACCGGAAATGTAATATAATTATCCTTCACTAATAAATATTTGATGTAGTGCAGGCAAAGACGACAATTCCCTGTTTACCTGAACTGGAATTATGAATTTAGATGTAGTAGTTATTGTTGAGTGAAAATTATTTAAAGTTAGTACTAAAATGCGAAAAATAAGAGAGTTCCCTTTAGAAACCCGCACAATGATTGTTGCTTTACATAATTTTGGCCAAAGTAACAGAGAACTGTCGACTATAACGTTAAAAATATCAAGAGGTTGGCACATTATTAAATAGAAAACGAACAGGACGACGGAAAGTGAGAACACCAGCGGAAGATCGTCGAATAATTATGACGAGTAGACAGAATAGACAAAAAACTGCAACTGAAATAATGGTTTAAATAAATATTGAGCGTGAAAAATGAGTTAGCTTAACCATCGCGAAAAGGGGCATAAGGGAAGGTGATTTATTTAGTCGAATAGCGTAAACCACCTTTGAGCAAGCAAAATAAAATAAAACGGTTGTAGTGGACTAGAGAGCGTCAACATTGGGCAGTTGATGAGTGGAAAAATGTTTCGTAGACCGATGAGTCCAAATTTGAACTCTTCGGTTCCAAGAAAAGAATGCTCGTTCGAAGGTCGAAAGGAGAACGAGCAGCAGAATCGTGTGTAGTATCTACAGTCAAGCATGGGGGCGAATCGGTAATGTTTTGGGGTTGTTTTGGTGCCTCATCCGTAGGACACTTGGTTAAAACAGATGGAATTTTAAGAAAAAAGCGCTACCGGGAAATTTTTAAAACAAATGCTATATCATCTGGAGTGGGAATAATCGGTTCTTCTAAACTGTGCCGCAAATATATATAAACCGGTGGAACGCGAAAGCAATATCAAAATAATGAAATAGCCCCCTCAAAGCCCAGATGCTAATCCCATAGAGCTTTTGTGGGAGGAACTCGGTAGGCAGGTGAAAATAAATTCTCCAACTTCCAAGAAATCCCCGAGGAAACAACTACAAAAAATCTGGCTTAAAATAGAACCTGCTACTCTGACGAAATTATAGAGAGAATGCCGCAAGTGTGTGCCGCAATTATTAATAATCGAGGTGGACATTTCGACAAAACGAATATTTGATTTTTTTGTGTCAAATAAGTTTTATAATTAAATACAGACTATCAATTTCTTTGTTTTAAGAGTATTTTATTATATGCAAAATACAACTTCTTTTTCAGTTAACTTCCTTTATTTATGCGTATTTCTTTGGATGGGCAAATAATTATGGCCGGCAGTGTAGTTATTGATGGCAGCGAAATGAAAGTTGTAGAACCGTTTATTAACTTTGTTAAAACTAAAGAGAAAACCGTTGAAGAAACCACAAATATGATTTTAACGAAATTAGAAAATGATGGTTTAGACATACAAAATTGCGGAGGGTGGCTGCGATAATGACAGGAAAACACACTGGTGTTCAAAATCGGATTAAATAGATAAATACAAATGCAGAATTTGTAGCATGTACAAATCATTCTTTAAACTTGGCATGTGTACATGCAGCTTATCGAACACTTGTTTTCGTTTTCTTTTTTGTCTTTCGTTCTTCGATGGAATATTTTACTTTCTATCACTGGTCAAGATGTAAAGCGCACTATAGAAACTCGTTGGAGCGCAAGAGGAGAAGCGGTGACCATTGTAAGAAACATTTTAAGTAATTTTCCTAGATACCTTTATTAAAAACATGGTTATTAATGATAAACGCAAAATGAACTGTACATTTAGCTTATTTTTCACAGTGAAAGAATATAATTTGAATCGCGTGGTTTCTAGTCGACGGCTACTGCTTGTAACGGTTGAGATTTAATTTAATTAAAAAATTCAAAATTTTTAATTCAGATTTAATACTGGTTGCACCATCTGTGTTCGATTGGCTTATCAATACATTTTCCAATTAATTTTATATTGCTATTTATCACCTAATTTCATCTTTTGAGCCATTATTTATTATTATTTCTATTTTTGCGATAATTCTGGTTCATTATTGGCTTTGGTTTAAGTGATTTTTTGTTCTTCGGGTATACTTTTGATTTTAGGAGTTTCCGGCTTTTTAGTCGTAAGTAGGGAGTACATGGGCGTTGAACGTACTTGGTCGGCTTGCCAGAAGCTACCTTTGAAATTATTGGAATTTATGATTTTTGAGTATGTTTACTGCTAAGTGGAGGACTTGTGACTTCTGTAATGTTGTAATAGTGTACAGGATTTACCTGGATCTTACCCGCCAATGTTCAGTTTAATTATTCACAGTAGTGCTTACGCTTCTTTTAGCTACTTCCATCTTAGATATGTAACTTGTAGATTCCTTTTCTTTTGTTGGGTTCTTGTTTCCTTTCTTGTTTTTCTCTTTTAGGTAACTTGTATTGGATAACTAGTATTTCATAATTTGCATTGGGCTAATTTATAGCTAGTAATTGACAATTTGTATTGGATAACTAGTATTGGGCCAATTTATAACTTTATAACTAGACAACTGGTACTAGGCAAATTGGAATCAGTGTTAGAACTTTTGAATTAATTTTACACTTCATGTAGTACCAGCTATACAACAGTTATCGGCAAGACCCACCTATTCTCAACCCTGTTCGGAACCTGCATTACACCTCAGGACATCAATCTTCATATACGAGGTAGGCGCCATAAATTCTCGGCCTGACAGGCTTATACAGGTTGGAGCGTATTCAAACTCAGTTGCGTCCGTTCCGTTGTACATGTGTGGGGCCTACATTATAAGTAGGTAAACAACAGGCGTTCTAGCGCACTTTCAAGGCTATTCGTGTCCCATAACTGCATGCATCCACGGTTTGTTTAATTCGCGGATTGATTCACGGCTATTTCAATTTCGAGCTTTTTAATCCACGGGAAAGATGGCGTCCGCGCTTTATTTCGCGGTTTAATCCGCGGGAAAGATGGCGTCCGCGCTTTATTTCGCAGTAGAGCTATTTCAAGTTCGCGCTTTTTTAATCCGCAGGCAAGATAGCGTCCGCGCTTTATTTCGTGGTTTAATCCGCGGGAAAAATACCGTACGCCCTTTATTTCGCAGTAGGGCTATTTCAAGTGCGCGCTTTTTAATCCGCGGGAAAGATGGCATCCGCGGAAAGATAGCGTCCGCGGCTAAGTTCGCGGGAAAGATGGCATCCGCGGAAAAATAGCGTCCGCGGCTAAGTTCGCGGTTTAATTAGCGGTTTTATCCGCGGCCAATTTCGCGATGACGCGGTTCTCGGAATTTTCCTTAGCCGTTCCAAAGTCGTTCAGAAGCCGTTCAAAAGCCGTTCAGAAGCCGTTCAAAAGCCGTTCATAACGGCCCCTTGCAACAGATACCTGTTACAACGGCTCCTTGCAACAGATACATGTTACTGCAAAATAAAGCGCGGA
Source organism: Dynastes maya (assembly GCA_029619315.2). NCBI lineage: Eukaryota > Metazoa > Arthropoda > Insecta > Coleoptera > Scarabaeidae > Dynastes > Dynastes maya. The sequence continues at coordinate 706,760 of JAROYE020000028.1, forward strand.
CGCCATCTTTCCCGCGGATTGAAAAGCGCGAACTTGAAATAGCCGTTGAAATCGCGGATGCGTGAAGTTATGGGACACGAATGGCCTTGAAAGTGCGCTAGAACGCCTGTTTTTACTAACAATTATATATATTACGGCTCGAGAAGTAGTAGTTTTTAGTAGCCAGCCAGACAACGTGACTAATGCATGAAGATGTCACAGATAACGAAAATTGAATACCACGCGGCCATTAAATTTTTAACAAAGGAAGGGCATACGTCTAATCACATTAAACAACGTTTAAACGGCGTTTATGGTGAGTTATCTCCTTCATATTCCACTGTAAAAAAGTGGGCAAAATGTTTCTGTTTGGGGCAAGAATCCCTTGAAGATGATGAGCCCCGGTCGGCCAATTGAACTACTAACGTCTCAAAATATTTCAATTATCGACGAAATGGTATTAGCAGATTGCCGTTTGAAAGTGAAAGAATTAGTAGTGATGTCTAACATTTTTGAAACAAGTATTCGCCAAATTCTCCGTAACCATTTGGACATGGATAAGATTGGTGTAAGATAGGTACCGCATTTTTTGCACTCCAACGCGAACGTCTGGTCGAATGTGCGCATTCGTTTTTAAATGTGTGCGGAGACGACCCGAAACCGATTTTGGAGTCCATTGTCCCAGATGATTAATCAAGGCAATTGTTCTGTATTATAATCCGCTATCCAAAAAGGAATCGATGGAGTGGCGGTGATCCGATTAACCTCTTTCCAGAAAGGCGAAAGTCGTTCATACAACGAAAAATATGATGGCCACAATATCCTGGGATTGTGAGGGTATTTTACTCATTGATTTTAAAGAGCGCAACATAACTGTCAACAGTACATATTATGCGTCTTTATTGCATAAATTGACGGACAATATTCGTGCAAAAACGTTGAGGAATATTGACAAAATATGTTCGATTATTGCACGACAATGCACCGTTCCATACTGCCGCCATTTTGCAAGCTGCCATGCGCGACTACGGTTTTCAAGAATTGGAACATCCACCGAATAATCCGAACATGGTTCCAAGTAACTATTATTAATTTTCTCATTTAAAGAAAGACCTTAGGGGACGTCGTTTTAAGGACGATAGTGAGTTGCAAGCAGCTATAATACAACAATTTGAGGGAAAAACTTTAGATTATTTTACATGGGTATAGAATCCTTGATTGATTCTTGTAATATATTGTAGTTGGGGGAGATTATTTTGAAAAATAAAAATTTAAATTTTTTATATTTTACCAAGTTTATTTTCTCTATATCAGGCCGAAAATTTATGGCGCCGACAATAAACTGACTTTCTTTTTAATGTCTTAATTTAATAAATTCACTTTTGATTCTATTTTTCTGCTGCATCATTTTTGCAAAAAAATATATATATATATATATATATATATATTTTTAAATTTTCTACATTATCAGAAGAGGATAACTCGCACATACACCTTTGAATTAAAATTCCCAAATTAAAAAAAAAATTGTACGTTCTCGCATTTTAAACATTTAAAGAACGTTTATCTTACGCGCAGTATAACTGAATTTATGCAATATTTGCAATAGCCAAATTAATATTGCGTAAATAAAGATAAGTATTTTTTAAATTTATTACACTCGGCGATGCATAAATCGTCCTCCGATACCAGTGGAAACACGAAGCAGAATAGGTGGAATTAGAAAATTAAATATTTCATCAGATACATATAATATATACCCACGCGGCTACTGCCTTCAACAACCGTCTCGTTTTCAGATGTCCTCTCCTCTTTCTTTTTCATTTAGTGCGATGTCCTCCGTCATGTACGAGAAAAAAGGATGCTGGGCGGCGCACACAAAAGCATGTGTTTTTGAAAGCTACAAGAATTGTGTCGTGTTGAAGGTCTTGAAAAGAAAGATTTATAATATATATTAAAACTTTTCTTATATACAAGAGCAATAATTTACGAGTTTCGAGTGACACTTTGTTGTTTAGACTTTTTTCTCTTTTTCCTTGTTTGAGATGAAAGCGAATATGTACATGTTCATCACCGATTCTACCACCATCCTTCGATGTAATTGAATCGCTTATTTCAGAAGGAACCTAAGTCACATTTTAATAGTTTTCAGGAAGTGATAAAAACATTTTACTCTAACCCTATTTTTGGTAGAAGTAAATATTCTTGTGGGAGCGAAATTTATACTATATGGAATTAGCATCCACAAAGACAGTCCACGAAAAGCTCAAAACTTCAAAATTCAAATTTGAAAACGCGGACTTAGGTTGTTTCTGAACTCTGCAATCAGAAAATACTTTTTATTGGAACTCATAATATATTCTATACAAAACTTAACAATAGTAAGTTTAAACAAATCTTATTATTGCTTATTTTGTGTCTCATGTCGAGATTTTGCGGCGCTGTTGGCAATTATTTCTTTAAAAAATGGCTTATAGGAATCCTCCACCCTTTGAAGTGTTTTCGGATGTTCTATTTTTGATTCAAGGATTGGAAGTCGTTCCGAATAGGCGTGTCTTCTTGGCAGTTTGATGGCTTCTTTTTCCTTGGGATGTGCCAGCTTAAACGTACACATATTCCAAAAAAATCCATTAATAAATTCGCTAGCTTGTATGGTTCCTGGGGTATCGAAAGTATACACGAAATGGTGATACTTACAAGAGGCAAACTGCAATCATTCATTTCTCGATAGTGATTGAGTTTCTATGGATGCAGAAGTAGTTTTATAATACTGATCCCACCACTTCTTGAAGTCCATAATATCTTCTGTTTTAATTTCTCTTCTGGTGAATCCCTTTTGGTTTTTTTTTTCGTTTTAACATTATAAATTCTGTTAAAACGTCGAAGGTTTTTTTTGACCAAGCCAAACCTACGATCACATGGCAAGAAGGAGTGTCCTCTTATAGCGAAAACATGCTCTATTTTATGAAACCTCCACGTATCTGGTAAAGCTAAGCACATTCGGGTAACACAATGGTTCTTGTTCTGCCTAAGACAATTATCCTAAAATAAGTGAAACTCTTTAACATCTGGATCAATGTAATTTTCTACATAGTCTATTAGAAAAGTACACACCTTGTTTGGGCTCTTTGCAGCCACTCCTTCGTGGTAGATATAAAACACTGCCTTTTTTGTCTTCAGGTTAGTGCTCGAAAACACACACACAATCAATCGTGTGAGATAAAATAGGACATGGACGGGTATTTCGGGAAGTTGTGAATTCTGGATATAATAAAACATTATTATAGCCAATTCCTCGCGGTTCTTGGATTTTTCTCCAAATTCTGTAATATAGTGTAAAATTACTTTGATCGACGGCAATGAACAACCTTTTCAGCTACGGCAACTCGCTTTACTGCGTCTCCTAATTTTTGAGTATTTATCTTTATATTCAGTTCTTCACAAACATTACAACCATCTACTTTATGGGCATCTTGATTTGAATAGCTGATATATAATTTTCACATTTAGGCGTGCATCCAAGTGACCATATTCTTTTCCTGAATAGTGTGATTCCTTGGAAATGACTGAATATGATTGCTAATCATTTCTCTAGTTTCGACCTCAACGACATTTGCTTTAATGTTGGTTCTTCTTTTATCTTTAGGTAGTTCTCCGAAAACTAAAATATGCTGAATTCTTTTGAGTTTTTCACGCGCGTTACCATGCAAGCTTAGGAGCACTCATTGACAAACTTTCCTGCGTACTTTATTCACTGTTATATAATGTTCAGAAGAACGTGGTCTATCTTTGGTGTTTTCTTTGCGTTTACGTTCAGGGCCACTTTCTGATAGCTATTTGTCTCTGTAGATAAACGCCCTGTTCATTTTTGGTACCCATTTTATATAAATTTGAAAAAATCTCTTGTCTCCGTTTTTGGTTTATTGCTTTAAAGCATTTCATGGCATATCTGGAAAGTAACTAAACAGATTATTATTAGTTAAGAAACTGCAGTATTGAATAATCAATTTATCCTTGCTTGAACACTGGACCAATTTGTTTTGATTCAACCTCCTTTCCTCTGTAATCTCTGTATGTCGCACTTTTTACCCTGGAGTTTCAAATAATATTTCTCTACATACTTTACCCCTTTTCGTCTTTCCCTTGGGCCTCCACTAATATTGTCTCATGTTTTTGGATCGTCGTTATCCATAATAGTAAACAATAAATACCACAAAAACGCTAAACCTTTCTCATAAAATCACAACAAACTGAGTCTCGAACAGCATTAAAATTTAGAGGTTTACAAACAGCCTATTAGTGCAGTGCTATCATTCGTACAGTTAGCGAGGAAGCAACCTAAGTCCAGCACTTACGTTGTTCCTGCACCAAATTTAAATTTTGATCTGTGCTGACTTCACAATTAATGTAGTCACTTAGGTTGTTTTTGTATTAAACGACGCAGGACTTTTGAAACTACATGTTAACATGCATGTTTCAAAATGGCCGAAATGTGACTTAGGTTGTTTCTGCAATAAGGGATTCAATAGGATTAAGAAATTCCATGTAAGAGCTTGAGGTTGCTTGAAGTTCATTACATAATGCTTTGGCATATGCATAAGCTATATTCATGTAAGCCATTGAAGGAAGCATTTAGTTGGTATTCACTAGAGGCGATCGATAAACAGCTGATTAATTAAACATTCCTATTTCTGTGTATGTGAGGTAAACGGCCCAATGGGGTTTATAAGTTGTTAAGCTCGTCATAACCACAGGTGCCTTTAGCATATTGATTGGATGTGTAAAGTACGTATTCCATGGCTTTGTTACCGTTTCCCGCTCACAGTAAAGGAAGAAGTTGGTGGAATTTTGCCCCAATTATAGGAGTAAAGTTCGCCCAAATTCCGAAGAAATTCACCTCTTGTAGGGAAAAACAAGGTAGGATAATTTTAATCTTTGTTTTAGTCGCTTTATTGGTATGTTTTGAATAGATTAATTTCTGTGCAACAAACATATCTTCGTTCCTCTTGATGTTATTCTTACGATAAGAAGTTTTCAATAAATTAAATACTATATTTTACTGTATGGTAACTTTCTTGAAACCATCATCCTGGATTTTCATTATTTTTATGACCCTTGGGATCCTACGGTCATCAATTTAACACGTAAATATGTGCGATTGTAGCTATAAATAGACATGGTTTTAGGTTATGTCATTGTTATTGGTGAAAGTATTATGTAGTCACCGTTCGTCTAGTTGCTGGACATGTACTTACAGCTAATCAATTCATTTAGTATAAGTTGTTCTAAGATTTAGGTTGTAATCAGCTAGTCAATGCTTTGTTTATTTTTCGGGTTCGTAAATATTATTCTGTCACCCACTCGTGACGTTGATTGATGTAATATGTATATTAAAAGAACCAAGGTAATTAAGAATCTCAATAAATTTAGTAATTGATTTTACTTTTCTAATACGTTTTTGTTATTTGATATTTTTTCGCGCTCTGGTAATGGTTTGCTGTAATTCGAGCTACGCTTTTTCAAAATAGGTTTTCTTAAGTGACTTATGAATCACTAAATTTTCTGGGGAGTTCCTTTTGATTATTTCCCGTTTTCGGCATTCCATCTCACGTTCTCGAGTGAAAGGGCCAACGATTGAAGTGATTTGTGAATTTTATGGTAAACCGCTCTAGGATAAAATCCTATATTGCTTATGCAACTATCATCCGTCTTATATAGAACAACAACTCAAAGCATCTCTGTTTAAATGTGTCGGCATTCAATTTCGAAAAACCTGGGGGAACCTCGTTGTACGATTTTTAAGGTGGTACCTGAAACTTCTTTCGAAAACTGACAATTTTCTTGTACTTTAATCCTGGAATGCCACACTTACTCTTCGAACTTATGTAATTCGCTACCTAATAGAAAAGGCTAAAAGGTATTTTGTATACATTTTTATATGAAAATATGTAAAAAACAACTTAAAGTACAACACTTAAAATGAATTTTTGTGCCCTGGAAACTATTTTGCACAAGTTAAACAAATTTTTGTCTGTTGCAAACAAGTGAAAGCTTTGCAGATAGCGCAGCTAACCCTAGATTTTCTGTCTGAAAACCTTGGACAAAAAGTGCATCTCCCTGAGCTAGCAGCAGGCCTTGTATGCACTTCTGTTGGAGGGGATATTTGTAAAATATGGCATATGGTTTCTCTAAGATAGCACCTCAAAGTTGGAATTTGCAAACGACTTAGCATATGTGGTCTCACTAAGTCAAGGGCAAGTTTTTTTAGATATGACCTTCGATTTTTAATTATTTCCTTCTCAGGTGCACTAGATCCTCGTAAGTAAAAAGACCATTGAATTAAGCCCAACAATATTTAGTAAGTCGTAAAATAAACACAAAGGTCATCGACGTGTCTTTCTACCATATGAATAAGTATGACGTAGCTGGTCCGCCGTGTCAACGTCCCCTTAGTACCATTATAGAACTGTATATCAGGCAGTTCAACTGTGTGTGGCTCATCTCCTTTTTCGTGCATCGTTGAAAACATTAGAATAATTTTCTTCTTATTTTTTTAGTGGGTAATATGACAACAATGTTAAACTTGCACTATAGCAAAACATTGTAAAATTTTCCTCTCTCTCTTTGACATCTAGGAAGGATGGCGGTATTTCTTTTTTATTTTTTCTTATAGTACCAACTACTGTAATATTTTTCTCCAATAGGCTTTTTGTTGTTTCTATGGGCATAAACCAATTATCTATAGTTAAATTTCTGTTGGCTCCATGGAATGAAGAAGAGAGTTTTTCACAATAATATTTTGCTTCAGGCACAATATCGGGTGTAGAACCTTTGCCTAAACTTCAGCATCAAGGACATAATATGTCTTGGCGTCACTGCACATCCAAATTTGAATCCTATACTTATTTGGTTTCGATGAAATATACATTTTAAATGAACATCGGTCCCGAAAACCAACCAGCTGCTCATCAATTGTCATGTATTCTGAAGGTACATACAAATCTTTCATTTTATTTATTGATCCCTCAAATACATCACGAAATGCTGCTAGTTTGTCGTTCGATTTTCGTTGAACCCTAGTATATCTGTAATCGAAGAGGAAGCAGTTCACTAGAAATCTAAAACGCGACTCAGGCATTGATGCTCGAACTATTAGTATTCCACTGTCTTTATCGAAAAGTTCTCCACCCATCTTCTTTTGCCATACTGGTAGTTGCCCTAGTGTATGAAGGCTTTTTGGCTTGTGGTGTATTTTCAGTTACATCATTAGTGTCTTCCGTTTTATCGGCATACTTTGATCTTTGAAATTCGATTTCTTTAGGGTTGTTACTTCATGAAAAGCGATCTTACAAATATTTCTAAATGGTGTACATCAAATAATCTACCTCTGAATATCAGCAAATGTAAAGTTATTTCATTCACACGTACATCTACGCCAATTACCTTCAACTATGAGCTTAATCAAGTTAACATCGAACGTGTCGAACTAATTAAGAATCTAGGGATTTTGTTTGATAGCAAACTCACTTTTGCGCAACACATTATCTGTGTCTCCCATGCGGCTAGAAGATATCTTGGCTTTATTGTGTGAAATTGCAGAGAGTTTACCAATGAGGTAGCCTTGTTAGATCTCGTCTGGAATACGCGTCCATCATATGGTGCCCTTACTATTTAACGCATAAACGCCAATTGGAATTGGTCCAACGCAGATTTGCTAAACTCCTCTGGTTCTGGCAAGACGGAGTGTACCCATCGAGAGGCGTTGATCATATGTTACTGCTGTTACGATTTAATTTACCCTCTCTTAACTTTCGGCGCATATCCTCCGGTTTGGTGTTTCTCTGGAAATTGTGTAATGGCTGCATTGACTGCTCTGCACTACTTCAAAGATTACAATTTATAATCCCACGCTCTGGTGTCCGGTATTCGAATACGTTTTATCTACCGTTTCCTCGAACAAATGCTCTTTTAAAATCACCTATTTATGTGACTTGTACAAACTTTAATCTCATATCTTCGCAATGTGATATTTTTCACGATACTTCACATACAATAAGGATAGTCACTGCTCTTTACTTTAATAATTTTTTGTAACTTGTTACTCTTACTCGTTTTTTGTACTCGTTTTGTAACTTGTTTAATTAATTACTTGTCCAGTAATTGGAATTTTCTCTGTTGGGCAATAAGGCTTATTATTATTATATTTTATGATTAAATCCAGATTTTCTTGAGTAAGACATAATCGCCACGCTTCTAGGCCTGATTTTATATCTCTAGATTCGCTTTTGTTGCCAGATGGATGCACAATCAGATTTCTTTTTGGTGTTCATAAATCAGTTTTTTCCTTTCAGTTTAGCAGCAACATTTAAAATCTTAAGTCTTAGTCTTAGTCATATCCTGTGGCTCTGCCAAAGGAATGTCGTCCTCCGGATCGGAAACTGATATTGGAGGATCTGGAGAAGCAGCTTCTCTAGGAAAAATATAGATTCTTTTTCATTTTCAGAAATATCTTCATCCTTTGTTTAGGTCAAAAAACTATTTTGGAATCGCCATGACTGTGGTTTGAAACAAAGAAGGCATTATTAAAAAAATGTGTTATGGTTTTGTTGTATGATTTGTTGTTTGTTAATTGGCACAATACATTTTGTTTATAATATTCAAATAAGTGATAAAAGTTATATATATAAACAATAAACTAATCTGCTACATTGGGGTACATCTGTTCCCCAAATATCAAATATCTTAAAATCACAAAACACTCTGCTCGCAACAACCAACAGCGTACACGAACTGACACTGACACTGACACTGACACTTTTTAAATATGTTGGGGTGCAGGTGTACCCCGAGTAGCATTCCAGGGTTAATCCAGTCACGTAGATATGGAAGCTAACATAAGAGACTTGTGAAGTTCCGTATTTTTTCATTCACGCACCAACTCGTTAACCAGAAATACGGCGCAAATTCGGCGTTAATTTCGCAAAATTAGGACTCCCTACCTAGAGACATTCAAATGTACGAATATGCGTATATTTGCTAACATATGAGGTCGCGTTTGTATACTGTAGGATTTCGGAATTTCAGCTTCGATGTAATTAAATTGTATATCAATATTTAACGGAGCTTAACTTCTTGTAATATCTTTGGGGATGCCGAAATCTGTTAATCCGAGCATAAAATGTCTGGTTCACTGCTCAGATAATGTAAATCTATTAGGAATTGCTGCTTTGGGAAATCAAATCCTAAATATTTTCTGTTTCTATCCTGACTTATTAACCACTGCGGACAATTCGTGATGAATATTTGTTTTTCATCCATGTAGCATGGCTGTCCTATCAAAACAAACCTAGTATTTTCAAATTCTCGAGGAAGATTATATATATATAAGTTATAATACTTCTAAACAAGTTTAGCCCTCCATAAATTGTTTCCTAAGAGAAAGTAACGAAAGTAAAACAATTTTTTAAGGATAATTTTGTGACATCAACCGTTATGATCCATTAATGGATGGGGTAATCAATGGAAAACTATTTGCGTAAGTGGTTTCATTCAAGCTTAGAGGAAAAATTGCGTAGGAAGATCAAATGTTCAGCTTCCAATCACAAAATGTGTGCTCGTTTTTATTGTGAAACATGCGTGTAAACACAATATTTCAAACAACTAGTCGATATCGCAGTGATTTTGAAATTTGCTCAAAAAAGTGTATGAAAATTATTAAGTTTTACTAAAGTTGTGTTTATATGAAATTAACTGGTCAATATGCTGGCGATCTTTTTCCCCTCAATTTTCGCGCATTTTACCTTATTAAACGGAAAAAACATTTTTTTTAAGCGTAATTATGATGAATAGGAAGGCTCAGTAGTGTAATTGTAAGACGAACTAGTTTGGGCTGTGGTGCGTCAGAATTCCGGTCAAGTTTCTGAGGTTCTCATACACAATTTAGCTAGTAACCTCGCTGGGCCGCTCACCACGCAAAACAGATTATGTTCTAAAGTAACGTAATTACTTTTTACTATCCCGCGGCTTCCAATTTATTCCGTGGTCATTACTGTGAAATGAATTGTATCTCATACCGCATACGTACAACGTACAATAACTTACTTACTCACTTATCCGCTTCTTCGGTTACCGTAAGGTGTCGAGGTGAAGTGTTACTTCTTATAGAAGTTCTTCAATGCCGTTCTATTTTTCGCTGTCCTCTCAGCTTCGGTCCATGTGGAATCTCTTGTCTGGAGCAACTTGCCAACTGTTGTGTCCCATGTTGTCCTTGGCCTGCCTCTTCTTCTCTTCCCATCTGAACCCGTCTTGCACATCGCTTTCACTAGACTGTCCTCCTCCATTTGCACCAGGTGCCCCAAACCAACCTAACTGCCTCTGTCCTATTATTTTTAATGTACAATAAGTTGGAATGAAATATTTGGGACGCAATGGAATCCCGGCGCTGATTGCTATGACAGTGGTACGATGTCTGATCAAACAATCACGTTCTAGCCGGTGTATATACATTTGGGACGCACAATTTTCGCAGACCATTCTTTTTTTATCTACGAGATGGAGTGCTGTTGTTTAGTACAGAATTTCTTCGTATAATAAAATAAAAGAGTTAGGTAGGCTATAACCTCAACTAAAATCGAAACAAATAACGAAAAGAAGAATTGAATATAACGTCCACAATACGATTTTCCATAGAAAAAAATCAATGGACATATGGATGTGTAATTTTTATTATTTGTAAAGTTTCCAATTCAACCCATCATTAGTTCGCATAACCCTTTAACTCTCTTATATCCTAACAGAAAATGCTGCATGTGGCAGTCTCGCAGTGTAGCATTCATCCACAATGTTCCGGTTGTTTCCCACCAGCCGGTATAGTAAAACGTTAATTTGTATTTGTAAATTTTGTTGTGCTTTTGAACTGGCTCTTAGAGAATATGATGGCACCGAAAAATCCAAATTTCCTGGTATATTTATGGAGTTAATTGATTTTTTTGCTAATTTGGTTCTGACGCTTCAAGAACATTTAAATAATGCTAAAGTTTTTAAAGGAACTTCAAATACAATCCAAAATAAAATTTTAGATTCTATGCTTGCTGTTTGCAGAATAGAAATTCCAAGTTAAATTAAAAATTCCCATGTAATAAGTTGGTGTCAGATGGTAATTATATTTAGATATATCTTTAATGGTAGAATTTATGAGCACTTCAGAGGATTTATACGAATTAAGCGCGCAGATGGCACAATTCTTCGTAACGATGTTCGACTTGGTAATTTGCATTCCGAATAGTTATTCCAAAAGCAGATAAATGGTTCCTTGTCTAGTAAATTAAACGGTATATTACATGCGATAAACGTAGCGCATAAATTAAATATAAATTTTTCATTGTCTCGTGCGCAATTTCTTTTTGAGACATGCTTTTCACTATTTACGTGTCGTAGACAATGTTGTCTGGACCAATACATTAACGGGATTTTACAGATTACACAATTAATTTTAGCACCTTCATATATTAAGTCTGGAATTTCTGCAATAAATTTTCGAAGTTTGTCCGACCGCGGTCGTTTTGCTGACGAAATCATAATTTTTCTAGGACAGATAAACAATTGCGCAAATGACCGGCAGCGAAAATGTCCGTACTGCTCCGCAGACGAAGTAATACTACCGTTCCTCTCGGTCCGAACTGATTCTACGCCGATGCGCGGTACCGCTCGCAGTTGTAAAGACTTTCTATGTCCCAACGTTTAATCTAATATACCCAAAGTAAATATGTGATTTGAAATCAGTAATATATGACATATAAGGTTGTAAAAAAATATACACTTTAATGTTTTGTTTATAATACTTTGGCCATTAATGGGTTAAAAGGTTTAGCTCCCCTTCTCCTAGAGGATTTTTATACCTTACCATATTTAAAGAAAAAATCATCGTTATTCAGTATACTGCCACTATAAAATTCAGCCTTAACCGATATTTGACCTGTTCGGCTTTGCCGTGTGAATAAAAATTGAATTCGTGTAGAATGGCTATATTCCGAAATCCTTTTTAAAATCCTAGTTCGCCATGCATATTCATATAATCCTGAAATATTAGTTTTTCATTCAATTTAAAGTTTTCTGAAATTACCTTCGTTCTTCCTTTCCATATTTCAGTTCTGGAACGGCGAGAAAGTTTCCGCTCGCCGCCTTACTTTTTCTAATATTAAAGTATCTTTTTGTCAGTTACTCAAGCGGTTTCACAATTTGTCATTTCACTCTGAATACCCTTCCTTGTATTTCTACTTAAATTAGCTTAAGAATAAAAACCATTCATTACGGATATGTGTTACAAAAAGAAAGTTATTGCAAATGTATATGGAAATATTTATGTCATTCTTAATAATAAATCTACGAGGAAAAAGTGATTACTAGAGCCCGGTAACAGGGAGCCGTGCTATAGCCGTACCTGCCTAGTATACAAAAACAATAGTAAGAAAATAGAAAAAAAAATAGCAGAACTAATACATAATTATAATATGTGAAAAGTAGCGAAACACTCACCCTTTTAAGCAGTCTTGGCTCCGGAACAGTAAAACTAGAAGCACCATTATCAGTATTAACATCATATCGGTCTCGGTGAGCGATGTTTGCCGTGGTGAGAAAATGAGGAAAAGAGCGTTCAACATCTACCGATGTTATATATGCATGATTAAAATACTCTTTGTACTTAGTCAGTGGATTATTCGATACACCATCACAAATTAATTTTAGTGTGCTAAAATCGGGTATAGAGCCGAAGCTATAGCCGGCTTTGTATAAGCTTGCAAGTATTGGAAGGGGAGCGCCTATATCCTTCTGCAATAGCATACGGAAGACGCAATCTCGTCCAGGTGATTTGTGGGGTTTAAATACCATTAACGTCCATTTTCTTATTGTAAAGATTTTACATGCTAGACTTCGTGGCTCCTTCGATGGACGACTTGAGTCCGTTTCGAAGTGGTAGTCTTTGCTAGTAGATGCAATACAGGCCGGAAAATTTTCTGTAAAGCTGTCGTTAGCTTTCTGAAGATGCTCGAGTTCATTGACATGTTCTCTGGCCAGGACTTTTTGTAGACGGGCTGTTGTCGGCGTGTTATTTATGCCTTCGCAGAAGCTCCGCCAAGTTCTTCTCTTGGCTTTCCTTATTTCGGAATTATACTGAGTTACGGCTTGTCTATACAGCTCCCATTGGTGATCGAGCTTCGAGTTTTTGGCTTTGCTTAATAGACTTCTAGTCCTAGCTCGCAGTAGTTCAAGCTCCCTGTTCCTGTGCTAGGGCAGCTTACATCAAATGCTTTATGAATTAGAGAATGCAGTTCAGCAGAAGCTATTTCTAAGTCTTCTATATTTTCTATTTCGGTGCAGACTTCATCTGCTTCCTCCCTGATGTGTCTTTCATAAGAACACCAATCAGTTTTCTTTGGAATTTTAATAGTAGAAGTTTGGTATGTTTCTGCCTCGATTTCAAACCTTATATGTCTATGATCTAACCGTGAGGCCTCTGGGGAGACATGCCACTTTTTCATTGTATTTGTTAGAGACAAAAATTCATGGAGGTACTCACCTCTCTTGTTTATATCTGAGCTGCCCCATGCGACATGGTGGGCGTTTGCGTCGCAGCCCAGGATGAGGTTTTTGTTCCTCTGGTTGCGGTATTGGATGAGGTTCCTGACCCCCGTTGAAGGTGGCTCGGCCGAATCCCCAGGGAAGTAGGCCGATGCAATAATTACCTCTTGCAAACCTCCCGCCATTGGTACCACTATTTCTACTGCAACTAGATCTCTAGAAATAAATTGGGGCAAAGGTATCTGAGAGAAGATTTAGCGAGCACTGCTGCCCGAGCAAGATGTGTCCCTCTACAAAGTTACCCATTGGTGTTGTTAGCCTACGAACTAGACCTCCGTAAACGTATGGCTTTTGAATTAGCACAATTTTGACGTCAAGGTTAGAGAATCCCTTCACCAGCACATCGGAGGTCACTTTACAATGTTGGATGTTGGCTTGTATGATTACAAATTTAGTCATTTTTTTTTTGTTGGACCCCATAATGCTGGTCCCACGAGCAGGGAAGATCTAAAGGTCGACCGGAACAGCGCTCCCATATCCTATTACCTCTTTCGGGCGGCAAGCCTAGTTGAAACCAGAGGGCAGCAGGTGTCTGGAATTCGCATATTATTTCCACATCTACTTTCATAAACCTTTCCGATACGAATTTCCAGTTCTTCACAAATTCAACGCTATCTCTAAGTATCAAACATCCAACACCTGCATGAGCTCTTTCATTCGTATTTACGTGTAATAACAAAATAAAAATAATAAGCACATGTTGCAATTTTATACAACCTATGTCTGAGCGGAATATTTCGCGGTATCCGAATAAAGACAGGAAATTCCAATTTCAACAAAACACTGTCGCCCAAAGCATTGAAAGCGTATATGTAGACGATAAACGTTAGCGGCGATGGCGAATCGGGGTTTCAACCAACGTCGATGGTAATTTCGCGAAGTGCATCCGCCGATAACGGTTATTTCTGGGTTAAATATGTACGCAATAAAAGATAAACAGGACGAGATATTTGAACGCGTAAATATCTACACACGTACGTGGTTCAAATCATCCCGACGACGTCGCTTACGTTATGGTTTGAATCGCTCGGTTGAATGGATAAACACGCGGGCCAAATTTACCACTCACCTTATCACAACAATGCAGATTGTCGCATAACAAATAGAATTGTTTGCTTTTCGTCTGCGCATCAACTACAGATAAACTTATTAGCGGAGCTAAATGTTTCAATAGCTAAAAATGATTTGTACCAATGAGGGTGTCGAGAATGATGGAAGGGTTGCTAAATGGTATTAGTGTATGGAAGGCACCTCAGTTACTCAAACGTGTTGTAATACAATGCATCAAGCAAATATACAATGTGTCTCAAACATAATATTCACGGCACACTCCACACCACACAAATTATTAATAATTTGTGTGGTGCGGAGTGTGACGTGAATATTGTATTCACCATACCACCCCACAGTCCTTCTTATTATTATTGACAATGTGTCTCACTTTAGACGCCTCCACCCTAGTATTTTTTTATATATTATATATTATTATAGGTAAACATAATTAATAAATGTATGAGGAATAGTGTATAAGGTATTTCAGTTCTTACATTTCACATATGCTTAATACCATTGACATGCCTCTGGCAATCAGTTCTGTCCAATGCAGCCAAACGAACATTGCATATTAAGCAAAAAACTGCACTACCGTCATATTTTAAATGGGGAAAAAGTGACACATACTTATGTACATTAGTAGCAAATCTATTACGATCCCTAATGAAGATAGGAATTCTGATATTCACCAATCTATGGCAACTATTTTATTATTTTTTTATACAGAAATTTGAACATTAGTTATCCGACGGTAAAAATATACTATTCTTGAATTATATTTGCAATCACAAATATGTGATAAGTAAGTATAGGTACAAACACGACAATTACATCAATTAACACACTGTTACAGCGACGCTTTAAACGCCAACTGCGAATTCATTTAACCGATTTGATTAAGACTGTTTAGTACTCTATTACAGATCAATTAAATTCTTACTTCTAATATGAACATGTGGACGTTATTAAATCCATTATTCTACTTACCTATTATTTTCTTCATTTACATCTCACCGTTTAGCAGCCACTATCTCACATAACCTAAATTAGGACTACGACTACGATTGCACTGCGTTCACGCAACGGGAATTGCCGACGACAAACGAAGTGCACAATTCTGACATATTTGCTTGATTCGGCAAAATTATGTCAAATAAAAAACGTTTGTACATTCAAACAAATTCAATATGTTATTCTTAAAAAATATGCTTTCACTCAAGTAAGCCTTGTGGAATTAAATAAATAATTTGAAGATATATAGTGTGTCTCACTTTAGACGGAACCACCCCAGTATTTTTTTAATATATATTATCGATTTAAAAAAATTCTTTTTTCTGATTATACCCCTCACTAAATTGTACTTTTAGGGTATGTTACTTTCCCTTCACACTAAAGTGCTAGCCTACTACGATTTACAATAAACAGCAAAATTTAAGAAGTTTCTCTATCAAAAAATCTTGTTAATAAAAGTTGTTCAAAATCATTTAAATAAGCTTAGTCAGAAATTTCATTAAAAACAAAAAATGTTGAAAATCTTTCTCAAAAAATGTCCAGAAAATTCGAATAATAATCTTACAAGCCATGAGTTTTCATTAATACGTCAGAAACAATGTATTGCTGATCTTACCATATGTTATTTATCAAATTGTGTGCATTTATTACAATCGCCAAAAATAAGATAATATGACTGCAAATTTAACTTTGGCTGATAAAGTTAAGATAATAAGATTAGTGGGTGATAATGTTCGTCGAACACGGGAAGCTGCCGTGAAATTAATATCAGACATTCAGGCCGTCCTCCCGTTATACATACGACTGTGCTAAGAATTAACACTTTATTTAATCGTACTGGAAATGTGACAAAATCAATTACAAGGAATTGTCATCATCCTGAAGATATCGTTATTTTGAATTATATCACTGAGAATCCAACATCCAGTCCCGATGTCCTTAGTTTTAAATTATTCAAAAGATAAAATAGTTTCATCGCAAAATTGTAAATATTGGTCTGCAGCAAAACCCACACTGGATAATAAACTGTAAACGTCAATATTCTCAAAAAATTAACGTTTGGTGTGGAATTCTAAACAATAGGATTATAGGACCATTCTTTTTTAGACAAAATTTAAATGCTTCGCGTTTTTTAGAATCTCTAAATAACGATTCCAGTTGCAGTACGACAGGAAATGTACAATCAATTAGACGGGGCCGTCTATACATAATGCAGATGTGGTTAGGAAATGGTTAAATGAGAATTTCCAGGGAAGATAGATATGTCGTAATAACTCCCTAATCGAATGGCCACCTAGATCTCCTGATATCACACCATTAGATTTTTACTTATGGGGAACTATGAAAGATAATGTGTATAAAACTTGACCAATAAATATTCAACAACTTTGTGACAGAATAACTCAAGCCTGCCAAGACATAAGTCGAGAAGAATTGAGGAAGGTTGTCGGAAACAACAGAAAAAAATGTATACGTCCTAATGGTGGTTTAGTTAAAGATACTGTTATTTAAGTAATTACTAGAGTAACCTAAACTTGCGGACTCGCATAGGCGTCGGTATTACGGGTTAATATATAAGAATACGAAAAATTCATAAATAAACTAAACCGGTAGAGAAGCAGGCATGTAGTGTCGACCTTGAATATAAATCATGTTAAACCGCGCTGAGAGAGATTTCGTTTTAATACCGGTTGAGCTGTTGCAGAGATTAGTCGAACGGTCAAGGTTATGTACTTACGTGTCACTTTTGAAAATATAGCTGGTGTTTTTTGTGTGTTGTAGTATTATACCAAGTACATAATTAGTGTATCGTTTCATATAGAACTAATATTTACATACCTAAGAAAACAATGCCTCGTAATAGATTTGCTACTAATGTACATAAGTATGTGTCACTTTTTCCCCATTTAAAATATGACGGTAGTGCAGTTTTTTGCTTAATATGCAATGTTCGTTTGGCTGCATTGGACAGAACTGATTGCCAGAGGCATGTCAATGGTATTAAGCATATGTGAAATGTAAGAACTGAAATACCTTATACACTATTCCTCATACATTTATTAATTATGTTTACCTATAATAATATATAATATATAAAAAAATACTAGGGTGGAGGCGTCTAAAGTGAGACACATTGTCAATAATAATAAGAAGGACTGTGGGGTGGTATGGTGAATACAATATTCACGTCACACTCCGCACCACACAAATTATTAATAATTTGTGTGGTGCGGAGTGTGACGTGAATATTGTATTCACCATACCACCCCACAGTCCTTCTTATTATTATTGACAATGTGTCTCACTTTAGACGCCTCCACCCTAGTATTTTTTTATATATTATATATTATTATAGGTAAACATAATTAATAAATGTATGAGGAATAGTGTATAAGGTATTTCAGTTCTTACATTTCACATATGCTTAATACCATTGACATGCCTCTGGCAATCAGTTCTGTCCAATGCAGCCAAACGAACATTGCATATTAAGCAAAAAACTGCACTACCGTCATATTTTAAATGGGGAAAAAGTGACACATACTTATGTACATTAGTAGCAAATCTATTACGAGGCATTGTTTTCTTAGGTATGTAAATATTAGTTCTATATGAAACGATACACTAATTATGTACTTGGTATAATACTACAACACACAAAAAACACCAGCTATATTTTCAAAAGTGACACGTAAGTACATAACCTTGACCGTTCGACTAATCTCTGCAACAGCTCAACCGGTATTAAAACGAAATCTCTCTCAGCGCGGTTTAACATGATTTATATTCAAGGTCGACACTACATGCCTGCTTCTCTACCGGTTTAGTTTATTTATGAATTTTTCGTATTCTTATATATTAACCCGTAATACCGACGCCTATGCGAGTCCGCAAGTTTAGGTTACTCTAGTAATTACTTAAATAACAGTATCTTTAACTAAACCACCATTAGGACGTATACATTTTTTTCTGTTGTTTCCGACAACCTTCCTCAATTCTTCTCGACTTATGTCTTGGCAGGCTTGAGTTATTCTGTCACAAAGTTGTTGAATATTTATTGGTCAAGTTTTATACACATTATCTTTCATAGTTCCCCATAAGTAAAAATCTAATGGTGTGATATCAGGAGATCTAGGTGGCCATTCGATTAGGGAGTTATTACGACATATCTATCTTCCCTGGAAATTCTCATTTAACCATTTCCTAACCACATCTGCATTATGTATAGACGGCCCCGTCTAATTGATTGTACATTTCCTGTCGTACTGCAACTGGAATCGTTATTTAGAGATTCTAAAAAACGCGAAGCATTTAAATTTTGTCTAAAAAAGAATGGTCCTATAATCCTATTGTTTAGAATTCCACACCAAACGTTAATTTTTTGAGAATATTGACGTTTACAGTTTATTATCCAGTGTGGGTTTTGCTGCAGACCAATATTTACAATTTTGCGATGAAACTATTTTATCTTTTGAATAATTTAAAACTAAGGACATCGGGACTGGATGTTGGATTCTCAGTGATATAATTCAAAATAACGATATCTTCAGGATGATGACAATTCCTTGTAATTGATTTTGTCACATTTCCAGTACGATTAAATAAAGTGTTAATTCTTAGCACAGTCGTATGTATAACGGGAGGACGGCCTGAATGTCTGATATTAATTTCACGGCAGCTTCCCGTGTTCGACGAACATTATCACCCACTAATCTTATTATCTTAACTTTATCAGCCAAAGTTAAATTTGCAGTCATATTATCTTATTTTTGGCGATTGTAATAAATGCACACAATTTGATAAATAACATATGGTAAGATCAGCAATACATTGTTTCTGACGTATTAATGAAAACTCATGGCTTGTAAGATTATTATTCGAATTTTCTGGACATTTTTTGAGAAAGATTTTCAACATTTTTTGTTTTTAATGAAATTTCTGACTAAGCTTATTTAAATGATTTTGAACAACTTTTATTAACAAGATTTTTTGATAGAGAAACTTCTTAAATTTTGCTGTTTATTGTAAATCGTAGTAGGCTAGCACTTTAGTGTGAAGGGAAAGTAACATACCCTAAAAGTACAATTTAGTGAGGGGTATAATCAGAAAAAAGAATTTTTTTAAATCGATAATATATATTAAAAAAATACTGGGGTGGTTCCGTCTAAAGTGAGACACACTATATATCTTCAAATTATTTATTTAATTCCACAAGGCTTACTTGAGTGAAAGCATATTTTTTAAGAATAACATATTGAATTTGTTTGAATGTACAAACGTTTTTTATTTGACATAATTTTGCCGAATCAAGCAAATATGTCAGAATTGTGCACTTCGTTTGTCGTCGGCAATTCCCGTTGCGTGAACGCAGTGCAATCGTAGTCGTAGTCCTAATTTAGGTTATGTGAGATAGTGGCTGCTAAACGGTGAGATGTAAATGAAGAAAATAATAGGTAAGTAGAATAATGGATTTAATAACGTCCACATGTTCATATTAGAAGTAAGAATTTAATTGATCTGTAATAGAGTACTAAACAGTCTTAATCAAATCGGTTAAATGAATTCGCAGTTGGCGTTTAAAGCGTCGCTGTAACAGTGTGTTAATTGATGTAATTGTCGTGTTTGTACCTATACTTACTTATCACATATTTGTGATTGCAAATATAATTCAAGAATAGTATATTTTTACCGTCGGATAACTAATGTTCAAATTTCTGTATAAAAAAATAATAAAATAGTTGCCATAGATTGGTGAATATCAGAATTCCTATCTTCATTAGGGATTAGCCCAAATTGCAAAAATCTCGCCGATATCGTTTTCAAGGCCAATAACACCAAACTTTAAATAAATTGGGATTCAATTCATCATTACATTATGAATTACGTACAATACCATCTTGTTTTAAAGTAGACGCTTACTATATCAATGTTTTGAACTTTCCGTTTGCATGTTTTTGTAACTAATTGTTAGTGTATTCTTCCTTTTTTATATAACAGATATTTTAGCAAAACCAAGTGATAAGACAATATATTTTTTTACAAAAATGTTTTTTATATATGGTTGCATGTATGTGTAGGTCCGTTAAAGTACCTGCTGTCCTACCTCCTACACTTTTTGTCATAATACCTAGCACCTTTCTAGCACCTAACCATACAGCCATCCCTGTTTTAATATATATTTTCTGATCAATTTTAAGTTAAAATATTACTCTTACCATTCTATTAATTGTAGCAAAAAAGTGATTATACAGGGTGTTAAGAGAAAATATCACAAACTTTGAGGGGAAACAGTATGGCTCAAAATATGTGGAAAAGTTTTAATGAACATGAGTTCGTAAATGGACGGTTTTGATGTTTCGGTGGATTATTCCTTTTTGTAGCATTTTCTCGCTTACCTCTTTTTTTGGATGACTAATGCTTGCATTTTCGTATCGTAGTTGACATAAATTCTATCAAACATACAGATTGTAGTTGACATTCAGTGGTTAGCGCACAATTTGACGATTTTCACTATGCCTGTTTATTGATTCGGCCGATATGCATTTCATCTACGCTTGTGCTAATGGGATCGCCATAACTGCGAAACCGTCCATTCCCAGACCCTTGTTCACTAAGATTTTTCTGCATACTTTGGGCTATCCCCGTTCAAGGTTTGTGACACTTCTTTAACACTCCGCATACAACTTCTTCGTACCTTAATCTTATAGCAGCCCTGGTCTTGGTGTTTGCTTTTCAGCATGAGAGTGATGCAATATACCCTCTAACTTCAACCTGAAACCTACCTTCTGATCTTCACACATATCAGCTGAGAAGGTTTTAGAATCCAAGACTCACATTCTGAATTGCACAGAGAGCATTTTAAACCATTATTATGTCTATAGTACATTGTGAAATACCAAGAGTGTCAAATTAGAAGTGACCTAGTTTTAATATGTATTTACAAAAATCTGAAATATGCAATGGCTCTAACTGTCAAGTGTTTTGTCATATCTTACAATTTTGATAAATATGGAGCGTTGGTCGGTTGCTCCTAGAGTATTTTATGTAGAATGCAACGACGATTTCGACATGAATTTTGTGTTGCCATGCCCCTTTCTGGCAAAACAATTAGATGGGTCACAAAGTATCGCCAGAGGGGATCAGTACAGGGTTTTAAGCCACATGAGAGGATAAAACGACCAAGAACGGAAGAGAATATCTTGAACGTTAGAAATGCAATTCAAGAATATTCCGGTGAATCCTTACGACACTTATCGCAATAAGTAGGAATTTCTCATGAGTCTGTACGGGCAAGATTAATAAAAGACTTACACATATAGTTCTGTAGAGTCATTTGCAGCAATTAATTCGACAAAAATGTACAAAAGAGAATATCTTAATTAGATTCCCTCATGCGTACATATCATCTACTTCGTATGTATACGACTTAAAATATTGAAATGCTATTCCCTTCCAAAGGACACATTGAGGAGCCGAAAACGGTGAAATGCGTCTGTGTATGGAGGGGTAGGTGATGGCTTTTACAATTTCAGACTTACACTATCATTCTTTCAAGTGGCAAAATGCTCAAAAGCTCCTTCCATAACAATGACCATAACACACGTTTACAGTTTTTCTGTTGGATTTTGGAAGGAGGCCAGTACTTAATTGACAACATGGTTACAAGTGAGGAGTCCCACGTCCAACTCCATGGTGAAAGTAATAAGCAGAATTTGCGGTATTGGTCTGCTTAACATCCACGCACTGTATTCGAGAAACCACAGTGTTCTCAAAAGGTAACTGTTTAGTGGGGTATTTTATCCTGGACCTATATTTTTTTGAAGATGAAAGAGGAAATGCAGCATTTGGTACTAGTGAAAGATACGTGGAAATGTTACAGACATTTTTAACGGGCGCTATGCGTCAACTTCAGTAACCATTAGACATTACTTGATATCAACAAGATGGCGCAAAGCGTTATGTGTCTAATTTATCAATGGAAGTCCTACGTGAGACGTTTCCAGGTCGTCTGGTATCTCAACGTTGAGATCAGTCTTGGCCAGCACGGTCTTGTGTCGGCTCTCGATTGTTTTCTGTGGAGTTATATTAAGTCAAAAGTATATCAGAACAGACCGAAAAATCTGGAAGATTTAAAAAATTATATCAGGCAAGTTATTGCAGAGGTTCCAGCTGAAATGTATCGGCGTTCAATGAACAACTTCTGATTAACATGGCATTTAAATATTAGGATTAAGAAAATAAAATATTAACATTTACTCATTGATTGTACATAAATAAAAATTTTAAAACTGTTTCACCATAAGTGTGATTAATGATTTAAACGGGGTCACTCCTAATTTGACACCCATTGTTTTCTCAAAACCCGTTGATTCGTTTGCACTAATCCTTTACTGTTCTTTTATTGCAGGTAATTAATTTGTATTAATGAATTTCCGTAGTTTTGAGATATTTCTTATAGTTACTGATTCTGAGATAAAGTTAAATAACGAAAGTTCATCGAGCTTAAAAAAGAGAACACCATAATGCATACCTACAGCGGTATCATCATCAACTTGAGTCCACTCTAATATCTTTCCTGTGCACATAACACGAGATGCCGCACGCAACAATACTTTAAACAAAAGAGAAAAATGGATTAAACACTTGCACATTGCCGACACAATTGTGTAGGATTTCAAACGTCAATTGTAACGGCAATTTTATTATCTCCATATGAAGTACCAACTCGTCCGTATATTTCCTGTCAATATTGAGCAATGGGTTCGCAGTAGAGTTAGTATTATGGCGTAACAATTGAACTATACGAATACCTCTTCATAAACTCGGAAACTCGACGAGAAGATAAAATTGAAAACTTTAATCCCATCTCTGCCACTGCAATTGCTTCATACGCTTTATTCAATCCGCCGTGCGGTGCATCGGCGAACGAGTTCAAAAAGAGGAGCGAATATAAAAATTTGAATAAACAATCGTTCCGGAACGGTTGTTTTTATTTTCGTTTCGATTGAAGCGTGCAGAAAATGTAATACAATTTAAATTTATAAGCGCACGTCCTTTTGGGGAAATCTATTATGTACACTATTTGAAAATTCACGGCGTTGAACCAGAAATATTTTTGGTTAATATATATTTCAATATCAATATACAGGGTGCGGCAGAATGGACTACCACATGTTATAGGTCAATAAGAAATAAACGGTAAACGTTAAAAACCAAGAAAAAGAGATTCAATTGGCATAAACCCGCACAAGTAGTCGTAGATACGTGTTTCGGACTTATTAGTCCTCATCAGTACAGCATAACTAGGAGCAAGGTGGGAGCTACCTAGAGAAGACAAACAAATGGAGCACGCTAAGAGGCCGACCATCATTTGCGACTTCGGTCAGATGATACCCATTTCGAAGCACAACTGACGTCGTCGCGCGGCAGCATAGGCAACCTGCGCGATATCCAAGCCCAGGAATGAGAACAAGAAAAGGGAATTAACGCGAAGACCCCTTGCGTTAAATCCCCGCGTTAATTCCCTTTTCTTGGTAAACGTTAAGGAAACGAACTTTATATGTTTCAATATTACATATTATAACGTTTTATCTATCTACGTTTAGAAGATAGCATCGTCCAAATGGCAGGCCTCACGGGCAATACACATACGAAGCCGCTCTAAGAAGTTCTGCATTGAGTTGGTTATAAGAGTGAGGTCGATGTCTGTAAATCTTACTTTTGAGATAGCCCCACAAATAAAAGACGCAGGGACTCGGATCAGGGGATCGAGCTGGAAAGTCAATATAGCCTCGTAATGAAATCAATGAAAATCTTCAGGAAACATTTCCTGCAATATAGTAATGGAACGGCGAGTGGTATGAGATGTGACACCATATTGCGGGAATCAAAAGGAGTCTGCATCGTGCTCTTCGAATTGTGCCAATTGGGCCCGGAAAAAGTTTTCTAACGTGTTACAGTATCGGAAAGAATTCACAATTACGGTAACGCCATTCTCTTCAAAAAAATAAGGCTTCTCAATGGCCAATCAAGAAATCGTGCACCATATGGTGACTTTTGGGCTATGAAGAGTTCTTAGGTGATGCTCTTGAGGATGTTCGGGAGTCCAGTACCGGAAGTTCTGCTTATTCACTGTGCCACGACAATAGAAATGAGCTTCATCGCTGCTCCACACAATAGCTTCGGGACGCACATTTGTAAAGATTTCTTAACACAAACGCCAACGTCTTTCCAAGTCTTGCGCAATCAATTCTTAGACTACCATCACTTTATATGGGTGAAAATGTAGCTCACCATGCAAAATACGCCTTACAGATCGATCAGAAAACTCGAGTGCAGCCGCATGTTTTCGAACAGAACGCATTGGAGACTGCTCTACAGATGCTCTAACGGCAGCTACATTCTGAGGTGTTCTGATGCTCCTAGAACGGCCAGATGGTTTCTTTGGTAATGCAGAACAAGGTGTCCTTAGATATGTGACTCAATTCAGTATTGCTTTCCGACCTGGAACAGCGGCATTTGGATTCAAATGGACTGTCACTGATTCCCCGTTTTTGAAAAACGCTTCAACCACATAGCCCCGCTGTTCACCGGATCAAGGCATTGCGCCGACTGGCAAACCTTATTACTAGTCTGGGCAAACAGCGGTAACAGTCAGTGTAGTAGATATGTGGTGCGGAGTCGGCGATTATTTATTTCACGCGTTCGCAGCGTCAGTACTAAATCGATGCTGTATGCGAGTAGTTCTGTGTATACGTAGGCTGTCGTAACTTATTTCGTAATTGTACGCTTAAGATTGCTTTAAAAATGTCGCAGTTAGGTACGTCGCGAAAACGACCAATGGCAGACACAGTTAAAAACTTTAGAGTGGATGTGCCGGACTTAATTTTTAATGGCGCTATAATTCAATGTCTAGTTTGTAAAATCCCTTTAATGTGTTGGTCCAGGAGCCATTGTCAACGTCACATCGAAAGTAAACAGCATTCTTCTGCAAAAAGTGGCATACGAGACCAAGAAAAATTTACATTTGATTTATGTGTTACTCTTATTTTATGTAATCTATTGTTTAGTTTTTTACTAGACGCAGCAGCATTCGTCCCCTTCCGGAATAAATATGGGGACTGTAAATTACCTAGTCGGACATCGATACGAAATGTATGCCACTTGCTCGTGAACATATAGAAAAAAGAATGAAAACGGAATTGAAAGATAAAAAACGGTGGTTATGTGTGGACGAAGCAACAGATCGTCAAAAATAGTCTGTGGTTAATGTAATGGTATGTACAATGGAACCACATCGACCGTCACCCTTCTTCTCACTTGCTTCCAAAAGAGTTATAAATTGTATTGCCGACGGGATTTTAAAGGTGGTGTTGAACTCATTGAACAAATTTGAAGTTTCAACTAAGCAACTTTTAATGTTTATGAGCGATGGTGCCGCAAACATGTGTTCTTTGGGCCGATCTCTTAAAGGACATAGTGGTAACTTCTTACATGTAACGTGTAAAATCCATACTCTAAACCTTGCGGCACAAACGATTCCTACATGTTTTCCACTAGTAAATGCATTGATTGCTAGTATAAAGGCAGTGTTTCTAAAGTCCCCGAAACATACCCGACTATTTCACAAACTATGTCCTGATTTACCTGAACCACCACAACCGATTGTTACACGTTGGGGAACATGGTTGCAGGCTGTGTTTTACTACAACAAATATTTTGATCAAGTAAAGAAGGTAGTTTTAAAATTCAATCCGACAGAAGCTGCAGTAATCAAGAAAAGCCAGGAAATATTTAAAGATAGGTTAAAACAGATTTACAAACTATTCACAACAATTACTTCGGACTAGTGGAGGGAATAGAAAAATTACAAAATGTTTCGATGTCGCTAGTGGATTCTGTTCAAATTGTGAATGATGTTCACGCACAGTTATGCGCTGTAGAAGGCGAAACAAATTGGTGTGTAATATGAAAATTTGAAAGTGTTTTGGAGAAAGACTCCGACTTCCTTATATTAAGACAAATTTGGGAAGGTGCGTGTGAAGATGCATTAAGTTGTTTCAAAGATTATTTTGAATATGCAAATATAACATCGCTAGATGTCGAAAGGTCATTTTCGGCATTAAAAAACATTTATTCCGCACGTCGTACTCACTTGACTGAAACAGCTGTGGAAACATATCTAATGATTCAAATATTTAACAGATGTTACCCAGCTTGTGATTTCACGGAAGACTTTTAAAACGGTAAGTGTTTCAGTACGTTTTATAATTTATTTCTTACCTTCTATTTTATGTGTAAACTTTTATGCGCTCGCCACGCCTGTAGCTGTTACCGCATATTTGCCCAGGTTAATACCTATTAATGACACTATTCAAGAAATAGTATAAATACTAATAGTACCAATGATATATTCTTGGTTTCGGGGTTGGAACAGCGACGTTGTCGTAGCTTTTGCCGACGTTTCATCCGCACTCTTATGGGACATCTTCAGGGCTGTTACTGTACACTGACTGGTACCAGTACCAATATCTAATAATTCAAATATTTAACAGATGTTACCCAGTTTGTGATTTCACGGAAGACTTTTAAAACGGTAAGTGTTTCAGCACGTTTTATAATTTATTTCTTACCTTCTATTTTATGTGTAAACTTTTATGCGCTTGCCACGCCTCTGGCTGTTACCGCATATTTGCCTAGGTTAGTTACAATGTATTTGTTCCGTGATGTTTTTATGTTGCATGCGTTTAAAACCATTTATCGTACAGTTTTCCGACCAGGAATCTAGCTGCGTTCGTATACAGTTGGCACATTTTTTAAAATTGGGTTTCAAACAAAACTTTTTCTGTCGTTTATTTCCATTGTATTGTTGCTACGGAACGTGTATAGTTAATATTTGCTTTGTTTTAGTATTCTTTACATTAAAGAATCCTGTAACAAATTTGCATAGGTTTTTGTTCTTTACACTGTAGCATAATTACAGTTATCGACTTTAATCCCACATAGTAATCCTTTTAAAATTAAATTACAAAGTGAGAAAATATGAGCTTTTTAGAAACGTAGTTGTTTGTAAGTGGCGCGTGGCGTTTTATTTTTAAATTTAGACACGAGACGGCGATTCGCTAACCATTGGACAGTATTTTAATGTGAAATCGATACATTTAGCGTTCCTATTAATATTTTATTATTTTGATACACAGTTAGAAACCAGATCAAGATACATTTTATTGGTTTCACTAATAACAACGGATAAATTTATATTATCTTCACCCAGTTCATAAAGGAAGTGAAATATAAAGGATGCGAGGATGGTATGAGAGGGATCCGTGTTGCGAGACACATAGGGCCTTGTGCCAAAATATGCATAACCGACCGTGAGTATTATCCTTTAGTCGATGTCTGTCAAAATTTCGGGGAGATTCACCAAGTGGTGTTGTTTTGAGTGCTGTTAAAACTGAGCAAGTTTATATACATGTGGAATCCTGGAAAAAGAACAATACCGGTCAATGATTCGATTTCTTTTTTTTGATGGGAAAACATGTGCCGAAATTAAAGAGAAGTTGGATGTGGTCTATAAGGACCATGCACATTCGATGGCTACCACCAGATACTGGTTTAACGAATTTAAACGTGGCCAAACATCCATCTTTGATGAGGAGCGACCAGGTCGACCCATTGGAATGATTACGGATGATGTGATGTACGGACGAAGTTCATGATATCGTGTTAGCAGTCCACCGGGTGGAGATTAGAGAGATTGCTAATATGGTGAACATCTTAATTGAACGTGTTCAAAACATCCTGCACGGAAAATTGGGTATGAGAAAGCTATCGGCGAGGCGGATGCCACGTCTGCTGACGATCGATCAAAAACGGAATCGCGCGATAACATCGAAGCAGTGTTTGGACATGTTTAAGTGCAATTCGAGTGAATTTCTGCGGCGTTATGTCACTGTAGATGAAATGTGGATACATCACTAGAACCCTGAAACCAAAGGTCGGTCGGCAAAATGGGTTTTTTACGTCGAACTTCTAGTGCTGCACGGTGTTCCTCAGGGATCTTTCTTGGTGCCGGTGCTTTTTAGTCTATATACCTATAGCTTATAAGTGTTTCTCATGGGATTTTTGGGAAAAATTGGTGATTTTCTTAATTTATCTGAATTTTTAAACTCTTAGTGGGATCGGAAGTATTCCTAAATACTCTTTGGGTAATTTTCTTGAGGATTTTGGATTAAATGAATTGAAATTAACGAATTCTAGAATTAAAATATAAACTAACATTGAATTCGTATGATGCTGATGTCATATAAACACTATGTATACAATTACCTCTACAGGAATCTGCCTGCTCTAATCTCTAATCTTTTTAATTTTTAATTTCACCATCGAACACTTTGAAATCGAGACCGTAGTCAAACACTAGTTAACTCAATGAAAGTTTAACCAGAATTGATGAATTTTCTGGCGTCCCTTCTTCCTTTATTTAATCGCGATTCAATTGTTTCATTCCACAACAAATTTTGATGAATTAAATCAAAATATAAATTTGTTGATGCATTTCGATGAAAGGAAATTATTTATAGAAATAGTATAAAAGAATGCATGCAGTAATGCTACCAGCTGACAGAAATTAGGCGAATCTATGACCTAAATTCTGACTGACAAGGTTTAAACGTGAAATTTTACCAACGATTTACTTAAAAACGTTCGGACAAAGATTTAATTTATAAAATGATGTTTGAAATACCTCTGAATAAAACCTGTTCTCTGTTTTAGATGAATATTGCATTAATTTTGACAATTTACAAGATTAGGAGAATAAAAGGAAGAGTGGATTTGTCAGTGTTCCATTGCGGTCGTCGTTTTCTGGACTTAAATAAAATTTAAGTCAGGTACACCCCCGCTCCCAAGCAAGTTGTCGTGGTGGAAATTATGAATTTGAAAAATTACATTTTTACCCGCAAGAGGGATTTTTCATTACCAACGGGTGGCTAACCTGAATACCCTATACGTTCTGAGATTGACAGTTGATCTCGTTGTAAATATTGAACATTACATTAATGAGATTGTTTTGTTTTTTCAGAACTCTATGTAACTCTTTACGCAGATGATATTTCTATTCTCGTTGTACCTCTTGTAACTGACTACAACATTGAAGACCTGTGTAACAGATTAATGGTTGTCTCGAGTACCTGGTTCTCTAAGAACAAACTTGCTTTTAGCCTCGAAAAAACAAAGTTCATCGTTTTCCATAATCGTCAGAGACTTATTACACCGTTAAATATGCATTTAGGCAATCATTCGTCAACTGCTTCACAAAGTGTAAAGTTTCTTGGTGCGTCGCTAGAGGCAACGTTAGGATGGGATGAGCATCGTAACAAGTTAGCGTCTAAATTGCATAGTAAAGCCTATTTATTTAAAATCTTACGCTCCGAGGCTTCGGCTTCTTGCATAAGGTATTTGTACTATGCTGGAATACAGACAAAGCTACAATACTACTGTGAGGTTCATCATCTGGCGTACAACTTTCTAGCTCAGAAAGCAATTGTACGTTCTCTCATCGGTGCTAGATACGCTGAATCATTCCGACCTATCTTCAAAAAGACTTGGTATACTGCCTTTGGCCTGTTTATTGGAGTGTGGCTGCTATATTTTCAAAGAACGATAAACTGTATCTACAAACATGGATTTCCACAGTTATAATACTAGAAGTAAGGGCGATTTACATTTACCTGTAACCACGCTTTGTGTTGCGACTCGTAGTGCCTACCATTTGAGAATAAGAATATTCGATCACCTACCTGTTGCCATTAGAACTGCATCGTCATTCAAACCATTCCGCAAAAACTTGAAATGTTATTTAGTAGACTGTATGTTCTATTCGATTGAGGAATACTTTGCTGCTTAATGTAATGCCTTGTATGAAATTTTCATTTTTCAATTTAGATAGCATTGCTATGAACCTTGCATATCATATAGGGGTATCAGCATCTCCACAGACAAAACACCAAAACAGATCGAGCATTATAAAGCTTTACGACAGGAATTGCAACATCGCATTGATGGTGGCGAAAGTGGATTGAGAATTAAGTACATTCACGGTGTCCCCAGGATCGTTCAGGAAAACTAATAACGTCCAGCAGATCGAACATATCTACGTGCTATTATCAAAATGCAAGAAGTTTACGTCAGAAAAGTGTGGAGTTTTACACGTCACTGTACGCTGAAAACTACGATGTTATTGGTATAACGGAGACCTGGTTATCGACAGAAATTTCAAACTCAGTCTTATGCGGTCTACAAATGCGACAGAAGGCTGGAAGCAACATCAAAGCGGACAGGCGGCGGAGTTTTGTTAGCTGTTAAAGATCCAGTGATTGCCTCTCCAATTGACTTGTCATATATGCTAAATGAATGTGTTTCTATTGATATAGTAGGCTTACAATGTATATTTAGTAACTCTTTCACTATAAGTTGTTTATATACCACCTGATGTATCTACTGAACTATTTCAACACTTTTTAGATGAATTCGAGCAGTTTAACATTGAAAGGTCCAACATCCTTATAATGGGAGACCTCAATATTACAAATTTCAACAATCTCACTGTGGACGATGTTCGTAGCAATATGATGTATAATTTTATTCAATTTGGTAATTTACTTCAATATAATGCTGTGGTGAATGCTAATAATCAATTGCTTGATCTAATTCTAAGTAACTTAAGTCTTGAAATAAGGAAAGATGAAGTACCGCTAGTGCGCGAAGATTCTCATCATCCTGCTCTTATAATTAATCTGCTTCATCCAGAAGCTGCAACCACTTTTGCATCAAATTCACTAGCAAGAATATATGATTTTAAAAAGGCTGACTTTATTAGTTTATACAATGCTCTTTTGCAAGTAGACTGGTCATTCTTAAAGCAAATTAATGATGTAAATATAACTTGTGAACATCTCTATAGTAAACTCTATTCATTATTTGATCTCCATGTACCACTACAAAAAAATAAAACTACTAGCTACCCTCCATGGTTTAATGCAGATATAATTAACAATATTAAACTGAAAGCACATTACTTCGAGGATTATAAAAAAACTAACACCACAAATTCTTTGAATCAATTTAAAATATTCCGAACTTTAGTGACAAAACAAACTCAAGCTGCATACAAATCTTATGTGAATAAAATCGAGGCATCTATTGTCAACGATCCTCAAAAGTTCTTGTCATTTGTTCGAGATAAGCGGAGCCGCACTCGTATTCCTGGTTTAATGAATTGGAACAACAGCAACCTTGCTATTTCGCTGGATATAGTAGACGGTTTTGCAAGTTATTTTAGCAGCGTATATGTCGCCGATGAAACCTCCATGTGCTATGATACTCCTATGGGTACTTCTGCAGTTAATATGTATTTTATTACTGAAACGGAGGTTCATGATACCATTAGAAAATTTAAAAAAAATGACATCGGGTCCAGATGGAATACCAAGCTTCTTGGTCAAGGACTGTGAAGCTGTCCTTGCGAAGCCATTGGTTATTGTCTTTAATTTGGCACTCACAAGTGCCGCTTTTCCTGATGTGCGGAAGATTTCAAAGGATTGTCCTATATTTAAATCTGGGTCACCTGAAGATATTGTTAACTATCGCCCGATATCGCTACTGAATAACTTCGCAAAGATATTTGAAATGATATTACACTCGCACATATATCCGCAAGTGTGTGATTTTATATCACCGCATCAGCATGGCTTCATGGCAAGGAGATCAACGGTTCCCAACTTAATGTACTTTACCCAGTCAATATCAAATATTCTAGACAGTCGTGGCCAAGTGGATACAATCTACACGGATATTTCAAAGGCATTTGATAGGATAAACCATACCATACTGATTAAGAAAATGGATTCGTTTGGCTTTAGCAATCTTTTGCTTCATACTTTTGTGATAGAGTCCAATATGTATCCTACAATGGATATAAATCAAAATTCTGCACAGCAACATCAGGTGTATCACAAGGATCCAATTTAGGCACACTTTTCTTCATTTTGTTCATAAATGATTTGCTCGACAGGATCGATTGCAGTGGATGTGTGTTTGCTGATGACCTAAAAGTATTTAAAGAAATTAATACACTTACCGATTGCATTTATCTGCAGGATCAACTTAACAAAATTTCTCAGGGGTGTATGGAGAACAAGCTACAAATGAATATTAGCCTCGACGATGTTCCTCTTGCTCGCTGTTCCTCTATTAAGGATCTTGGCGTCTACTTTGATTCAAGTCTCAGCTTCGCTCCTCACAGAAATTATACTTCAACATCTGCGCTAAAAATGCTGGGGTTCGTCATAAGAAGCTCTAAGCTATTTCAAATAAACACTGCTATGTCCCTATACAACACATATGTTAGAAGCAAGTTGGAGTACGCGAGCGTAATTTGGAGCCCGTTTTACAAGTCTCACATAATGATGATCGAGAGGATTCAACGGAAATTTCTTAAATACCTATCTTATAGAGCACAAGGTGTTTACCCGCCGTCAGGAATTGACCAAAATGTTCTCCTTGAAATGTTTGGTATGGAGTCTCTGGAAATGCGACGCAAAATTTATAGCCTAGGATTCTTATATAACGTTGTACATAATAAGATTGAGTCTACTTATATAATATCCCAACTCAGCTTCCTTGTACCTAGAATATCATCTCGTCAGCTCCTTACATTTTGCATGCCAACTGTACCAACAAACACCAGTTTACACTCCCCATTAATGGTTATGCAGAGAAATTTCAATTTAATATCTAAGTTTTCTGATTTAAATCACAGCTCATTAACTGAAATATTGAGGGTAGCTAGATCGTATTTGTAGTTGGTTCCTCAGCTAATCTGTTCTTGTCTGAGCCTCTACTTCTGCTACTTTTGTTACTTTGTTACTCTGGTTACTTTTTTGATTATATGTAGTAAATGTAATTAGTTATTTTTTTCCAGGATGTACATGTGTCTGCATAAAAATGTTGTCCTTTGTTTAGATTTAAGTATCTGTTGGACAATAAAGATTATGATTATGATTATGATTATGATTATGATTATGATTATGATTATGATTATATGCGTATTATGGAAATTAAAAGCTTCATTTCGTCAGAACGGTCAGTATTGGCAGCAAAATTGGCGTCCTCAGCGTCACTGCGTGGAAACCAGCGGCAAAAATTCAAATGTGTTGGGTGATCAGGTAGATCTAGGACTTGCACTCGTATTTGATAGAGCTCGTGAAGGATTCTCCAAACAAGAGAAGCACTAATTCCTATCTCGGCTGATATTATCCGGGAAGTCGTCTTCGGATTCTGCTCTCCTCGTGCCAAAATTGTGTCTTCTGGCTCAGGGGTGTACACCAAACTCTCCTGGAATCATGGGACTGTTTCCCAAATGAACCGGTATTATGCAATCTTTGGTGCAGTCTTACAACAACACGAACTGAAGGGATCTGGTGACTGGTATGAGTGTCAACATCCAGATGCTTTTCTGGCGTTTCCATTAGCACGACGATACATGAAATTCATGTCGGTTAATTCAATGTTGGGATCAGCAACCATAGTGACTGTGGTTAAAAATGTCATTCGCCAAGTTCATGCCGCGTTCCTGTTTAGTTTTGGACGTTTGTGTGTGTTATGGTCTGTATTTTTCAGTGAATTATAATGGGTTTCTTCATTTCGTACTCGTTTAGTTCTGTTGCTTGATGTTTCCCTTTATGAATCGGTCTTTTCAAGGCTGCCTGTACCCGAAAATTTAACAATTACAAGTATTAGATTTACAGCAATAGGTACGTCTATTGTTTACGGTATTTGTAAATTATGTTACTTAAAAATATATTTATAGACCCCGATTTAATGGGCCAGCAAGTTTTTTAGCTATCTACGGAAATTCGCAATGCAATATTTTTGCTTTAACGTGAACGATGTATTTTCTCTATTGAAAAACTCACTACATCCAAGGGCACCCATACACCCTATAGGTACTGTGTCATACCTAGTCTTGAATCCTGCTAATAAATGTATATGCAAATGAAAACTTGTGTTTTGTGCTCTAATATTTGTATTAAGTACAGAATTTGACTAAAATTGAAGAACATTTAAAATAAGTAGACCGCGTATTCTGCTGGTAGCTTTCGGTATGTCTACTAGAGGCGCTAAAACGGTAGCAGGTCCATGGCCAAAGTTGCCTTTCTAGTAAGTTATTCTATGGTTGCGATAGCGAAAATTCGTAAAATTGTGCATTAACCACTGAATGTCAACTACAAACTGTGTCCAAAAAATAAATGCTAATATAGCTCATGGTATTGGTGGAATCATTCCCGGCAAAAACAATGTAGCAGAGAAAATAGCGCTAACACATGGACATGTTTCTGCCTACTCGGCGTCATCAGCATGGTTCTGAGGACTATCTTCTGCCGCTATCATTGCGTTTGCCTCTGAGTGTATGTTGCTAATCTCCAAAGCAGCACTGAATATGTCTCTCGGCGACACCTATCGCCAAGAAACACAGTCACGCCGTCCCAGAGGGTAGCAAGACAAACCGGAGTGTAGATGTCCACCACCTATCGGGCAGCTCCAGGGCTGCGAAACGCAAGGGGGCGTTGTGCCTAGGCACAGCGACATCTATACGTGCAAATGATTCCTCAGGCTTACCATGATGTATAGAAATACACGTGGAAAGAATGCCTAATAACAATAACCACAAAATAAATGCTAATATAGCTCATGGTATTGGTGGAATCATTCCCGGCAAAAACAATGTAGCAGAGAAAATAGCGCTAACACATGGACATGTTTCTGCCTACTCGGCGTCATCAGCATGACGCAATGATAGCGGCAGAAGATAGTGCTCAGAACCATGCTGATGACGCCGAGTAGGCAGAAACATGTCCATATGTTAGCGCTATTTTCTCTGCTACATTGTTTTTGCCGGGAATGATTCCACCAATACCATGAGCTATATTAGCATTTATTTTTTGGTTATTGTTATTAGGCATTCTTTCCACGTGTATTACAAACTGTATGTTTGACAGAACCCATGTCAACTACGACAAGAAAATGCAAGTTTTTGCGAACGCAAGCATAAATAAGCGAAGAAATCTATAAATGCTACAAAAAGGAATAATTTTTTTTAGCACCTGCTGTATATGCTTATTTATAGCGTGTTACATGCGGTCTGTATGTATGTTTTGTGTCTCTTCTTATATGATTCGCAATTAAATGTATTTTCTTCGTATACTAACTTGCTTTCTTGTCCTTGTCTATTTCGTCTGGAACTCGTTGTACTTTCACGAGGCAAACGTTCTGTGTCACCCACCGGGTGTCATCAAGCATTTTGTTAATGTTCACCATCCTAGCGCAAACTTCAGAAAATATTACTGGAAAAGTGCGATAAATATTTTGAAAAAGGGAACATTAAAAAGGTTGACGTGGCGAAGGTATTAATAAATCAAAAAAAAAAAATAAAAAAAAACGTTTTAATTATCGCGTCCGACAACGGCGACGTACCGATAATAATATTAGCGCAATATTTGCAGCGCTTTAAACTGCTCAGCCATTCCTCAACTCCGCTGTTGACATAAAGCGATTATGAATATTCATCTCAAGCGTAATTAATTTCTTTCTGTTAGGTTTTCGAGTGAGCGATTGTTTGTTTTGTTCTTGACGTAGCTGTTATGAGTGTGCGAGCGAAGTTATTTACCATTCATGCAACTGAAAACTTCTATGATTACCTACTCCCGCCAGGCCGGCATGCACATTGATATAAAATGTGTTGCATGTTCCTGGTACGTGTATTTTGCGAAAACTAGGTTGATGGTGATGTATGAATGTGTACTGCGGAATTGAGGAACAGGTGTGCGTTTGCACGTATTTTCTAAAATTACCGTTACTGAAGCACTTACCACTATAACAGTTTCATATATTATACAGGGTGACTGATTGAAACAATTCGTTGAAAGTATTATGGGTTGTAAAAAATCCTTTTTTTATGAAAATATTTTCACGGTAGTTGATTTTCCAGTTATACCAATCGTCAGCATCAACTTTCTTACTTTAAATAGAATGGCGCACTTCTTATTGCATCTTTCATTTCTGCATATTACTTTAGATAAAGTTTCATTAGGTATCCCTATACTTTTACTGTGTTTCAGTTAATTTGAAATTTTTGAAATCCTTTTCCGTTAGCGCAATAGCTTTTGAAATCATCTGTAGCAATGATTTTAAAAAAGTAAGTATCAGTAAGAGATGCTAGAAGAATGGGAGAAAGCAATAATACCCGTCTTGAAAAGCGGGGATGAATCTGACTGTAATAGTTATACAGGCATATCTTCGTTGGAATTATTAAAGCACAGCTGGAAAGAATAGTCGAACCACAAATAGGGGAATACCCAGCTTCATGCTACAACCGCGTACAACGTTCGCGCTCAGTAACACGAGTGCTGACCGATCGCTTTGTTTCACCAATGTACACACAACCACACGAATATGGAATCTGGTAGACACCAGGAGCTTCCAGATGATTGCGGTCTTTGATGGGAAAGTAGTCTGAGAGTTTGAAATTGGGTTTAAAATGGGCTTTTATGTTGTTCCTGAAGAGAATCTTGCTGATGCGATTAGTGACACCTCGAATGTAGGGTAGATATGCTTGCTTACGGAAATTAAGGTTAGATGAGGGGAATTGCCGTGGAGAGAGATTTGTGTAGCAGTTAATGGTAGTTTGAATATCTTTCCTAGAATAATTATTGCGAATCAGAGTTTCGGTGATGTGGTTCAGTTGTTGAGGAAGGGAATTGGGTTTAGATATGGAAATGACCCTTTGGATAAGAGAATTGATAACAACATGTTTTTGGGCTGGATGATGGTGTGAGAGGCCATTGAGATATCTATCCGTTTGCTTCGGTTTTCGGTAAACGGAATGGAAAGAAGTGGATGTATTCGTTTTCTAAAATGATGCGGCATGATTAGGTTCCGAAAATGTAAAAATATACAAGGCGTTCCATTTCCAGTGAACTGGTACAGTCAATTCTTTTTCTGATACGGTATTCTGAATCTACGGGAAAAAATTCAATTATTTTGTAATTTAATCGTCTTTGTGTCTTTAGAAACAAAAAAGTTACCTATTGAACGGCGTTTAAACTGAACACCCTGTACATGTTCATAACTGCAATTTGACTATACTGTCCAAACTTAAAAATATATCCTAATTTGTAAATTTCATGAACAATAATAATACTAAAGACATAATTATTGCTAATAATCCTTTTTCTTGCAGGTAAGCCATTCCAGAGCAGAGGTAACCCACGTGATAACGTCAACAACTATTCGCCGTCTCAAGGCGTTTTGGGAAATATTCCCAATTTCACTAAATTTAGGTAATGAAATTCACAAACTGTGATAAGCTTATCCTTCCATCTTTCTTCGAATAGGGCGCATTTCGTAAATGTGAATAACGGTAAAGCAAACACAAATTTATTAGGACCATCTTAACTTCGGCAGTACCCTCGAAATCAAAATATCCCCAATAATTCCCTTAATTCAGCTGTAAAATACATAAATCACATGAAACGTCCATCAGGATAATTAGTTAATCCTTTTAGCGATTGATACCCTAAATAAATACTGCAATAACATTTATTACGTGTTGGTATCCCTTCTGGGACTAAATAACGAAACCTCCCACTTCTTTCTCCTTTCTCCCTGCCCTAAAAAAAGCTGTATTTGATGGAAAGCGGCTCGTAGTTATCATTAGTCAAATTTATTGAAATACAACCGAGGCTTCGAAAACAAACACAATTAATAATCCCACGCCTCACTCACAATATCATCATTAATCACCTATCTCATTATAGTCCATATATGTAAGGTTTTTCGGCGTATAAAGCTAAAATAAATATAAGGATTTCTGGAACAGTCTAACTAGAAGTAGAAGAGAACTTGATGCGCTTTCCTTCGAGCGGAAAACCTCCTATGAAATCAATTTATTGTCTTAAACGAATGAAGCTTCTTAATATATTAATTGTCAAAGGATGGCCATTATTTACTGTAGTAAATTAGTGAAAAAGATGAGTGAAGTATCGTAACGTTTAGTAACGTTCTATGATCGATATAGCATTATACAGTGCGGGGCTACTGCCAGTCACCCCCACCACCGTCTCCGCTAACTTTTCAACGACAGAAGCTAGCGTTTTTAGAAAAAAAAATGTGTCGATTTCCGGTGCATTTCCGGTTTCACCGGACGATACGCAGCAATATGGGTTTTAGTAATCTGCTTTTGTTGTTACGCAAAGTTGGCTAGAAGAGAACGCCAAATTGTTTCTTGTGACACTAGACTGATCTCAAGAGCTCGCTGATAAGCAAAGTAATCATAACAATTGTCAAACTGTCAAATCTCAATTCTAACTGCGTAAATTATTATAGTTATTTATTGTTATTATGAACCTGCATTTGTCATACTTTCTTGCTATATCATGGCTTTTGTACTCGTCATTATTTTGTCTCATTTTAACTTGGTTTGTTAATTGTTTCAATTTTACTTTATCGATCTTTATTGTACTTAATTAATTGTGGTAGGTTTGTTTAAATTTGTTAGTTACCATAATTAATTAATTGCAATAAAGTTCGATAAAGTAAAGAAATAGCAACAATTAACAGAACAAGCTAAAATGGGTGAAAATAATAACGAGAACAAAGAAGGAACATGCACAGATGCAAGATACAATAACAATAAGCAACAAGAATAATTTACGCTCTTAGAATTGAGATTTGACCGTTTGGTAATTGTTAGATTACTTTGCTTAGCAACGAGTTCTTTAGATCAGTCTGGTATCACAAGAAACAATTTGGCGCTCTTTTCTAGCCAACTTTGCGTAACAACAAAAACAGATTACCAAAGCTTATATTGCTGCATATCGTCATATTTCTTAAGTTAAAGTATAACATATGCGGTATCGTTGGATTCATCTTTCATTTACCTTTTTAAAACCGTAAAAATATACAGGGTGTTCTGTTTAAAAAAAGAAAGTTGATGTCACTTCCGGTGAAACCGGAAATACAATTGAAATGCTGATAACGGAAAATTTAGTTTACAAAAAATAGAAATCGACCTATTTTTTCCAAAAACGCTAACTCCCGTCGTTCAAAAGTTAGCATGGAGGGGACATTTTAGGACCGCACTGTATAAGGAAAGTCTTTTACTTTACGAACATATCTTTACACTCTAACGGAATAAAAGGGGAGTCAGAGTTAAAAGTTTCATTAAAAGCGTTGAATTTGACCTTAGAGTTAGTTAAAAACTTCTCCGATATGCCTTCTAGCAAATTCTAACAAGTAATTACATTAATTACATCTCTTTTAGTCTTTTAATCCTTAAAAGTTTCATTCATAAAATTAGAAATAGAGAAATTATTGAAGCTATGAAATAATATCTTTTCTATAAATTCCAGATAAATTTGAGGAAAACTACAATTGCGGATCAACATTAACTTGATATATTACAGAATTTTACCACACTAAGCTTAGGAAATCGCAATATTCATAACACAATCTTCAGAATTAACAATTAATCAAGACGTTTAGTAATGGCGCAGTCATCTTCCTAATATTTGGCTAACACGTTCTCTTGGCTTTAGGTCTGTGTATCTTAAGCAGCATGTACTTTCCACGAAGACGGCAATTTTTTTTTATCAGTATTCGCTTTTGATTTCAAAGTTTCATCAGTCAAACTGCCTTCAAATAGAAGTTTATTTCTAATTTTAAACTTGAAAAAAATTATGACAGTGACACGCCACGATCAAAGGAAGGTGCGATTTTTCAGAAACTTATAGTAGCGATAAATTTAATAAGAAAGAGTTGTTTAGAATCCCAAGCGATGTCCAACTATCAAGTTTTGTCAGAAAATTTCAATTTTGAAGGTTTTCGAAAATTTGCGATTGTTTTAATTAAGTGTGCTTTGAAACAAAAGAAAACAATTTAGTCAACAGTCACACAAGTTTTTTGATTGTTGTCGAATAATGGTTAATCAAAAATTAAGCTCAGCAAAGATAGTGGGAATAGTCAGATTAACAAACAACACAGAGTATCGGCACACTCCTCACCACACAAACTATTAATTAATTCGCAACAGCTCGCTGGGCCCTGATTTTCAACCGAGTTACCGAATAAGTCTGTTAAATTTATTGGTAGTCAGATTAGTTGGTGATAATATGCGTTCAACGAGAGAAGCTGTACGACATCCCAAACGTCTATACATCCACCATGGAGCTGTTGCGGCGATAAATAACCTGTTCAATGCAACAGGGGCCGTTACGAAACCACGAGATCACAGAGATCATCAGAGGTATGTTATGGACGAGGTAATGTTGGAAACGTACCACAAAAAGCAATAGTAGAGACATGGCTTTAACAATTTAGAAAAAACAGAAATTTTTTGTTTCAAATTAATCTCTAAGTTGTTTAAAAATAATTCAACTATAAATGATATTTGCCATCTTGGATAGCTCTTTGGATATCAAAAATTTTATCGCTACCCTTAATGGTGAATATCCGACAATAAAATTTACACTTGAATTGGAAAAGAAAAGTTTACCCTTCTTGGACATTTTAATTTCGATGAAAGGTGACACATTAGAATACGACACTTACAGAAAACCTTCCCACACAAATAACTACATCCGTAATGATACAATTACTTTCCACAAATATAAAAGATCAACCTATTTCACAGACTATTTAATATACTACTATCTAAAGACAATTTTAGTAAAGAACTAAATTTTATCTATAATACAGGAGAAAATAATGGGTACGACAAAAAATTCATCAAAAATATATATAAAAAATGTAAAAGAAAACATACTTCTTTAAATAATACCACTTTACTACTAAAAATTACGTTTTGAAGAAAAGATACGTAAAACTTACTTACCACCCCAATTTAGAAAATAAATTTACAAACCTTTTTAAAAAATACAATTTGACCCTCGCTTTCTCTAACCATTATACTTTCAAACACCCTCTACGTTCAAAAAGCTTGACATAATAGACAAAAACAAAAGATCTGGTATCTATAAAATTAGTTGTGATAAGTGTGAACTTTGTTACATTGGACAGACCCAAAGAAACACGATTGTATGAACACAAATTACACGTTAGAAACAGAAATATCGAAAAATCCGCATTAGCTTTACATTTTTTAAATACTGGTCACAACTTCATGAACAGCGATATAGAATTATGAAAAAACACAGAGATCATTTGTTAAATAATGATCTGTCTTCAATTAGCAATAATATCACGTTAGAATTAATTTAATATTGAAACATTTTATATACATGCACCTTTTATGTCTTATTGGGATTTTTTTGCCTCCAAACCTCTCTTTTTTACGCGTTTTTTGTTAGACATATGTTGCATTTTATAGTATAGTGTGTTTAGTATTAATTTGTCTTATTGAAGACGCGGTGATATAGCCGCAAAATGTACATATAAGTAGAATTTCGCAAATCTTATTTCATTAGACGCTGAACGATCATTTGCAAAGTATACGAGAACATTTTCAAACCGTCGTCGAGGCCTGACCGAATCGAATTAGTAATTGGCAATCAATGTACTTTGTATAGAACGTTATAAGTTATAACTAGAGTAACCTAAACTTGCGGACTCGCATAGGCGTCGGTATTACGGGTTAATATAAGAATACGAAAAATTCATAAATAAACTAAACCGGTAGAGAAGCAGGCATGTAGTGTCGACCTTGAATATAAATCATGTTAAACCGCGCTGAGAGAGATTTCGTTTTAGTACCGGTTGAGTTGTTGCAGAGATTAGTCGAACGGTCAAGGTTATGTACTTACGTGTCGCTTTTGAAAATATAGCTGGTGTTTTTTGTGTGTTGTAGTATTATACCAAGTACATAATTAGTGTATCGTTTCATATAGAACTAATATTTACATACCTAAGAAAACAATGCCTCGTAATAGATTTGCTACTAATGTACATAAGTATGTGTCACTTTTTCCCCATTTAAAATATGACGGTAGTGCAGTTTTTTGCTTAATATGCAATGTTCGCTTGGCTGCATTGGACAGAATTGATTGCCAGAGGCATGTCAATGGTATTAAGCATATGAGAAATGCAAGAACTGAAATACCTTATACACTATTCCTCATACATTTATTAATTATGTTTACCTCTTGTAATCTTCCGTTGTTGTTGGTGAGAAAAGCAGCTTTTAAAACGTTTTGGGGACAATACGATCCAAAGTACCTATCACCCTCACAAACGCAATTACAGAATCATTTGCCGCGAATGAAAGAGATGCGAGAAAATGTGTGTAAACGTGATTTGTGTTCCAAAAAAATATGGATTACCGTGGATGAGACGACCGATATAAAGAAA
Organism: Dynastes maya; assembly: GCA_029619315.2. NCBI lineage: Eukaryota > Metazoa > Arthropoda > Insecta > Coleoptera > Scarabaeidae > Dynastes > Dynastes maya. The sequence goes on from JAROYE020000028.1 coordinate 749,864, forward strand.
AACAGTATTGTGAATGTAATAGCTCGCGTTTTATCTAGCGAGAACACAGCATCTCGATATTTGTTAGCTTGCAAACGTGTTCAACAATGTACCGCGGAAAATATTCAAAAAGTGATAATGAACGCTTTGAAAAAATGTAAAATTGCCCAAGATCAAGTTGTGATGATTGTGACAGATAGTGCAGCAACGATGTTAAGTGTTGGGCGATCCTTAAAACATATATTTCCTAACTTAATACATATAACCCGCGTGCTGCATGCTTTGCATTTAGTTGGAGAAGTTGTTCGACAACATTACGGAAACGTTGATCGGATGATTGGAAGTACTAAAGCAGTGTTTCGTAAATCTCCTAAACGTTTAAAAGAATTTCGTAAATTTTGTCCAGGTATTCCAGAACCTCCTGAACCAATTTTAACGCGATGGGGTACTTGGCTAACAGCAGCTTCTTACTATTTGATCCATTTTCAACAAATTCAATCAGTTATAATGCGATTTAATCGGAATGAATCCAAAGCAATTAGAGAAAGTCAAAGAGAATTTCAAATTCCTCAACTTTTAGAAGATTTAATAACAATATGTACCAATTATACAGTATTACTAGATGCCATCAGAAAACTACAATGTACTGAATTGTCATTGCAGGAATCATTAGACATAGTGGAGAGTGTAAAAAATAAATTACACACATTAAATGATACGCAAGGATTATGCGCTAGTCAAAAGTTGCTAGATGTTTTAAGGAAAAATCCCGATTTTAGTACTTTAGAGGCCGTTTATAATAAGTGTAAGAATAGTGAACTTTTAAGTGATTTTGAAAAACAGTTTCCACATGCAAATGTAACTTCTTCAGATGTGGAGAGATCGTTTTCTATGTATAAGAATATTTTTTCTTGTCGACGCACAAGGTTTAAAGAAATAACTGTGGAAACATATGCAATGATGCAAGTTTACAGTAGTTCACATCCTGATGCCTCTAATTTGTTGAATAATTAGCAAGTAAGTTTATTTATGAATTTTTCGTATTCTTATATTAACCCGTAATACTGACGCCTATGCGAGTCCGCAAGTTTTGGTTACTCTACATATAAGTTTAAACTTGCAATTTTTTTGGGGAGACGGGTTTTTATTTCCTTTTATTTATCAAATACTCCACAGCTCACACTTCTATTTATTGGTATCTTAAATTACAGTATTATTGGATCGTTTTTCTTTTTTGAAACTTTAACCGACAAAATTTTTGGAATTTTTAAATACTTCTTTATAGGACGCAATCGAAAATTTGCCACTTGACATCAGACAAGGTGGTGCGCCAGTCCATAGTTCGACAATGGTTCGATGACCACTTTTCTTTCAAGTTGGTAGGTCGCAACAATCCATTAATCGAACGGCCACCAGGATCACCTTTCATTCCGCTAGATTTGCTTTGCGGGATGTTATTAAACATCAACATAAAGTGTACAAACTTACACTGCAAACTAGAGAAGAAGTATGCCAAAGAATTCGCGATGTCTGTCAAGAAATTACTCTCCAAATGTTACGGAACGTTAGACGAAATATGAGAAGACGAATCGAAAAATTAGACTTGTAGGTGGCCAAATTGTTATCTAATTTTGTTTGTTTATAATGTTTCGATATTAAGTTTTCGTTTGTAATTTAGAACTACGTGTAATGTTGTTGTATTCCTCTCAAATTTGATTATTAAAAGTATGTATTTGTTTCTGTTTGCTTTTTGGTCTTCTTAATTAAAATGCTGGTCAAACCATAAAATCGAAAATGAAAATTTTTATGAAAGGTATTAGTAACTGTATTAGCCTAAAAAACTTGTCTGACAGTTGACTCTTTTGCTTCAAGGCACACTTCATTAAAATGATCGCATAATGGTACAGTTATGATTTCCAAAAACCTTAAAAGTTGTAATTCTTTGACGAAACTTGGTGTTTGGGCATTTCTTGTGATTCTTTTTCTTATGAAATTTTCTTCGATCTTTATCGCTACTGAGTTTCTGATTAATCGCATTTTCCTTTGCAACATAATTAATATCATAAGGGCCATAACAAAGAGTTTTTACTTAAAATACAGTGGAATATAAAATTTAATTCTAAAAATATAGGGGAAAATAGGTTTCGAGGGGATATATTGAAATGATGATAACTTCCCTAATGGAAATTCAGAAAAAAATCCAAAAACAGGTAACTTTTTTTGTGTAGTTTAAAGATGGAGGAAAAATAAATCAATAATACTTCTAGGCGGGGGCGAAAAAAAGAGATTTTTTTTAATCCCCTAACGACTTCATGGGAACGCCACTGTTTTTCCTCATCTGAAAGGTAGCGCCAGTAACAAGGAACAACCCATTTTTTAAATGAATTCGATATCTCGTCTTGTTCCTGAGATATAGCAAAAAAATGTGTTTTCGGTGGTAACTTTGGGCGTCAATTATACCCTCTTAGAGCGAAAAAAAGCAGCTAGAAAAAAATACATGTACAATATTTTTTGGTGTACCACATTCCTGTAAAATTTTATCAAAATCTTCCTCTTCCGATTTTGATAAAATTTTACAGTTGCCTACGTTTGGTTGTAAGATTTAAAAGAAAATAAAAAAACATGAACAGTATATTTTTTCTTTGTATTAGGTTTTTAAAGCAATAAATAATTGAAACAATAAGAAAAATAAAAAAAAAAACACTCAAAACTATTTCAAGAACGGCTAAGAAACCTTCAATTGAATTTTTTATGATTATCCCACTAAATATTTTTTTACGTTCTCGTAAATTTCAAGTTGTTTACATGTATTGTAATATTTTAAACGAGCGAAATTATTAACAAAATAATAATTTTTCGAAGTTAATTAATTGTTGTGCGGTTTGAAGGTTCGGGAGTATCTCTATACACACTTTTTCAATTTAAATTAAACTAGATATCAATTGATAAAATTTAGTATTAAAGACTAACTAAAGAGAAAACTAACCGCAAATTGTGACGGGCTAATATAAACTCTATGTTTATATGTTCCGTACTGGAACCCTGCTTATTTCTAAACCACCGAACTTGATTTTCACTTCGTATTTATGGTCGAATTTAAACGCTAAACCCTTAGAAAATGGGAACACAGCCAAACACATAATACCTGGATGAATATTTTGACTTAAGTGAGAAATTGATTAGCGTCCCTTCACTCCATTATTTTAATCGCGATAGCGATTGTTTAATTACAGCTAATTTGGATAATTATACTTTTCGAAATATAATTTGGTAATAAATTTAAAACGAATGTTCTTATTTTTAAAAATAGCGTAATGCATGCCATGCAGGGACTCAACTGGAAGACTAAATCTATGTTACTGTATAACATTTAACACCGCCAACTGTACGATATTAAAATTTACTAACAAACAAGACGATTACTTGACGAACGATATTTTTTCGAAATTATACTAAAAATACAACTGAATTTATATTGTCATTTGTTATAGGAAAATATTCCATTAAATTTGATGATTTAGGATGTGAGGAAAATGAACAGAAGACCCGTTCCTCCATGTTTGTCGTTGACTGGACAAAATAATCCCCTAGCACCTCCCCTCTAGCGATAGGAGGCCATAAAAGGAGTTACCGAGAAAGAGATAATAGCCGCCAGAAGGATTGTGACGTTGAACAAGTGGACATGCTGAATCCACTATATATACCGCAAATGACAGCTGCGTTCGATATTGTAAATTATAACGTTTCAAACATATTTCAACAATTATAAAACATCCTGTTTTCCATTCGTTTCCAAAATTATGTCAATTGTCCAAAACCATCATCATTATTAGTTTAAAAGAGTTTTCTTACACAAATAAACACATTCCCGATATTTATCGTCGAAGCCGGCGATAAATTCTTCCAGTTAACCTCTAACGAATTCAAAATAGCTAGTGCACACTTGGAGATCTGGTGCAGTTGCATCGGGACGCCGTTCGTCGTTCTCGACATGGCGCTCACGTACCCGACGCGAACACCAAGTTTACACATTTTATTCTATCCTCCCTTATGTGCAGGTGGCGGTTCGTAGTAACGCCGGCAGACGTGCCAACTTTCATAAATGATTTTGCGTAACAGGGCTTTAATGTTTGTCGAACGTGCAGGCACCTTTAAATTTTAGCTTATCCACGACCGATAAAATCTAAATCTGTTTTTCTTGCCTTCGTTTTCCACCTTATTTCTTCTGCGTCCGGATCCGATAATTATTGACTAGATACCAATCGCCGAATGTTTGACTACACGATATTGGCACTGTAAGGGAAATTAGGCGTTCGGTATCAATAGGGTCGATGTGGAAGCAGTATATAGGTGAAAAGGTGGAAGAAAAATAAATCAAAAGTATATACACTAGGGGAGGGTAATATGAGGTAATAAGATGGATGAAATACTTGTATAGCAGTTATTTTTAGTGTGAACCCTACAACTGTTTTTATATTCTGAACCCTATATGTGAATGTTTTTATGGACAAAATTTTATTTGCTCTCAATGAAATAATGAGGAGGAAATCTTTTATTTCTTATTATCCCAGTCATGAGTATCCTAATTCTTTGCTATCAGTTAAAATTTGGCAGGGGTTAGAGGAAACACCATACAGGTACGAGGGTGTATCAGATATAAACGGGACTCGTTTTTTAAAACATTCTAACATACTCTACCGCCCTAGAAATATCGGATTGGGAGATTTTTTTATTCCATCATCGTAAAAACTCTTGGGACGTTCGTGTAGCCATTGGGGCACAAACGCTTTCACCGCTTCGTTGTCGTCAAAACGCTGGCCCCCAGGCGCTTCTTTGAGGGCTCCAAAAAGGTGGAAGTCACAAGGTGACAAGTCTGGACTATAGTGTGGATGTTCCAGCGTTTCCCATCCTAATGCATCCACTTTTTGCATTGTGGCGTTAGCCATACGAGGCCTGGCGTTGTCATGCAGAAGCATTACACTTCTGGCCGATTGCTTCTTCCTTTTCCTTCGAAATTACAATTTCGCGGCATCTACTACTTCACAATAATATTGCGCATTAATTGTGCGTCAATCGTGGAGAAAATCAACGTGAAAAGCACTTTGCTGGTCAAAAATAAACTATTGCTATTACCTTCCCGGCTGACAACCGCGTCTTTGCCTTCACCGGAAAATTTTTGTGCCTTGCAAACACACGGGTTTTTGACAGGGTCCCCGAGCTGTGTCTGTAAGCGCCGCAAAATTTCGATTGGGTTCACCCTCTCCTTGGCCAAAAATTTGATGATAATCCGCTGCTCCACGGAGACATGCACTTCTTTCTCGCTCATGGTTTCTTTTGATACTAAAGGGACCCCAGAGAGATGCGGTCGATTCTTCCCTCTCCCTAACGGTACAAGCTACCTGTGCATCAACCCCTTCCATGTCTAGAAGCCCTCCGGAATGTTTAAGAAAATCAATTCCGTTTATATTTGATACACCCTCGTATATACTATTATATCCGTACTTTCGAGATTTTTACCTTTAAAATTCCTTTTATATACAGGTGCAAGTGAACGTGATAAATACCATATCGAAAATTTTAAACACAAATTTATTATCTATAAACAAATTGGTTATATAAATAAAATAAAATGTTAAGATATAAAGTATACTAAAATGAACATCAGACAAACATAAAACACTGTTTTGTAAATTTAAAAAATATACTGTAATGTTATGATTTACAATCAAACATAGCCATCACTAACGATACTACAAGCTCTTTCTTAGTAGCTCCAACTTCTTTTAAGGCATGCTAAGAGATTATTTTAAGTCCAGTCAACGACGATCGCGGTGGAACGGATAACTTGTCTTCTGTTCATTTTCCTCTTATCCTAAATCTGCAATTTTAATGGAATATTTTCCTACAACAATTGTAAATTTTAATATTGTACAGTTGTTGGTGGCACCAAATGTCATAGAGTAGCATAGATTCAGTCTTCTAGTTGAGTCCCTGGATGGCATGCACTATGCTATTTTGAAAAATGGGAATATTCGTCGAAATTTATTATCAAATTATATTTCGAAAGGTATACTTATCCAAATTAACTGTGATTAAACAATCGCTATCGCGAATGAAATAAAGCAGTGAAGGAACGCTAATCAATTTTTCACTTTTAGTCAAAATATTCATCCAGGTAACATGTGTTTGGTTGTGTTCCCATTTTCGAAGTGCTCAGCGTTTAAATTTTACCATAAATACGAAGTAAAACCCAAGTTTGGTGGTTTAAGAATACGTAGGTTGCCAGTACGTAACATATAAACATAGAGTTTATATTGGATCGTAACAATTCCAGGTTAATTTCCTCTTTTCACGTTTTAATACTCGTAAAATTTCATTAATTGATATCTAATTAAATTTAAATTGCCGAAAGAGTGTCTAGGAACATTCCCGGACCCACAGACCGTACAATTAAATTCGAAAAGATAGTTTTTTTTTAATTTTTCCTTTGTTTAAAACATTACGATACCTACTACGTTGCTTTGGAAAATTCCTCTTTCTTCGCGTTGTACATTCCCTTGATTTTTAATGTAGTCAGACCTTTTGAGATAAAATGGTCCATTGCCAATTAAATTCAGTAGTCCACCTACTTGTGAATAACTTCGTTGATGTTATCATGCTGTGCCCAATTGAACTGTTCTAAATTTTCTTTTAAAAACTAACCACTGAACATCGTAAAACACTGCTCTCCATACTTCAAAGTTAACCTCATCTAGTTTACCGTTACCTTCTCTTTTTTTTTTGCTTTTCAAAATCAGTAATTCCTATAATCCAATCATCATCAACAGACTAACAATTTAGTATCTACTTCGATTTCATCTTCAGAACTTGATATAAATGGTTGTTCGCCTTTCCCTTTTAGGATCATTTCATTTTTGTTTTTAGAGATTGCAAATGTTTGCTTTATTTTTATTTCTCCCTTTCCTTCTTTGTCCTCTTTTTTCTTTTGGGCTCCATTTCTTATTCCTTCAGTTGTTTTACAATAACTTCTTTTAACAAATTTCACCCACACCTTCAGACATTTTTTCCTTTTCCCTTGTTTACTTGAACATTTAGCAACTTCTAACATAGTTTGAAACATATTTTTCCCAATGACTTTTAAATAAAACAAGAACAAAAAACAATGGTTTCAATCACTCCAAGATTTTTTTAATATACTGTAATAACACTTACTGTAGAAAAATTGAACTTCTGAGAGACAAAAGTTGAAATAGTTGAATGCGTGGGATCTAACTAAATCTTGTTATTTTTCGAATAGAGTTGAATGAAAATCAAACAATTTTTAATGCGAACAGAGTTTTATTACGTAATCTTGAAATGTATTAATTAAGTAAATGCCATGACGACGATGTTTACAAAATTAGATTTGGAACACAGACAAAGAAAGTAAAAAATATACAGGTTTCAGTATAAATCGTACTAATGTATTTCAAGTTGTTCCACTTGGGCTGAATACATCTTCTTCCACATTGATACCATGCCAATCTGGTGCCATACCAGACTAAAAATATTAAGAATTAATTTTGTGATGGTTTGCCCTAAATACATCCAGACTTTAATAAGAACTTTATTTTAAGAACAAATGCATCCTATGGAGCAGTATGAGAAGTTTCATTACAAGATTTTAATTCCACTTACATCTGTGTCCTCATTTATATTTCTTTGGCTTGTATTTGGATCTTTAGTAACTGCCAGCAGAACGTTTAACTCATTTTCTTCATTTCATGCTCTTTTTGTCCTTACGCACCTCTTGTGTGTCAATAATTGTCGTCGTTAGTTTTTTAAAAACTCTTTTCTCTCGATGTTTCATGTCTGGATATCTTTCGCTGTAAGTTCTATTAATTAAAAAGGGATTCCTTTCTGCTTTATCCATTATGAAAATCATATCTACATATCATTTTTTGAGTAATTTATTTTTATGTAAGACTAACACTCTTTAGTGTACCTTTTATACTTTCACAACTTGCTATTTGTTTCATTTCTTATTACTCCCTAACTTGGTAATCGTTTAGGTACCTACTATAACTTTATTTTTCGATTTTTGATTATTTGGATTATTGTAGAAACCGCTAAAAATAGGTATAGAGAGATCTAATTTGGATATGAACCTCTAGTTATAATATACAGGTGTTCCGTTTAACAAACTCGAGAAAAATCATTTTGAAATTGATAAAGTCAATACTTTCCTAATGACTAGACTGTACATCCGGTGATAAAAACAATTTACTTGACATAGTCACCTAATCTCAATCAATCCACATAACAAATTTTATTGGTAAATTTGAAGGCGTTTGGACGTAGGAATACTTTCTTTGTGATATTTGATTTTACAAATTTTTTAACAGTTGTAACTCGAAAACCACAAAACAGGTTACTTCCATAATCTGGGGATGAATGGAGTGTAGTACGGAATCTTCAATAAAGTAAAAATATACAAAGTGTTCCATTCAGAAAAGTGAATTTTTTTGTGCCACCTTTTTCATAAAACATATTGTATATCGGAATATATTTTATTATAAAGATGCACAATTAACATTATATTACATCCCCAAAATATCAAATTGCTATCTAGCATACAGCCCGAATAACAATAGACGGACGTATTATTGCTGCATCTTGTATAGACATCAAATGCTGCGCGATCTGAGAATTGTATTAGGGACCCATCAGTGCAAAGAGTCCAATCTAGCAATTTGCAGTTGAGACAATGCATCAAGATTGCACCAACCCTTGCTTTAGCTGAAGGCAATTTCATTACGATACTGTTCCATGCTTGATTGCAGTCAATTATGAATAATAGGGAGCCATAATAGAGGAAGGCATCAAATGCGAGCAACTTGAAAATCCTATAAACCTACTTATAATCGCCATAATCAATCTACATACACAGAAGTAAGCTGCTGATTTAATATTTATGGTTATGTAACTATGCCCAGTTCACCCTTACCCGCGTCTATTCGAGTTGCGTCGAACTTATTGCTTAATATGCGAAAATTTCATTAGCGGCAATCGCGTAAAAAAGGAATTACCGTGACAGAATTCAATTAGTGGAGGTGTCGGAGGTTAATTACTCAGTTGCGTGGAAAGGATTATTCGAATGGTTCAGAAACGAAAGACTAATTATTTAGAATTACATAGAAACAGTCTCTAATTCGAAATCAATTATAGAGAATTATGTATTGGAACGTATTGAACGAACAAATAATGGAGCATTAGAACTACCTTCAATCGCTAACGAAGCTGTCGAGGCTAAATGCCGATGTTTTATTAAGTTGAATGGCACTAAGAACGCTTCTAAGTAATGAATTTGATGCTCAGCAATCGACGTACAAATTAGTATAGAATTGCCTTTTTCATTATGGGAAAATAGAATAATATCTGTCGGAGTTCTTGAGTTTTACGCTTTTGTATTTGATAAATAGCTAATAAAACTGTTTTAACAAATACCGCGACGTTGTCAATTCGAAATTATATTCGCTCTTTTACTTAAAGTTTCAATATAAAAGATAAATTGTGTAGCTTTTGTAACTCTGCCGAGTACCATGGAGACCTTGCCTATTGTAGGAGGTGGAATACAAGTTAAAAATTAGCAAGGTTGCTGAATTTAATTTTGACAAATAATCAAATAAAACAGTTGAATTATTTGCAAAGCCTACACAGAAAAAAAAATCCTGTGAAGATCATTGCAATGACGTTGTAGAAACGATTTTGCATTGAAAATTTACGTATTTGTAGAAAGCTGCACCATCGTTAGTAAGAGTAATTTTCATTAAGATATTGGAGTAACTTTATTGTAGTAAAATGTACTTTTAAACTAGCGAGAATTCACAAAAGGTAAGTCTAATTCTTAAAATTAAGTAAAAGAATATGTTGTTTTGTAGTGTAAGTAAGTTTATCCGACAAAAATTAAGAAATTTGCTTAATCAGCATTGTTTTATTTATTTATTTTGTACAATTGTAGGAGAGCCAAACAAATTAAGGGAGTTATTATTCTTTCATGTATTTCTGCCTTACATTTTTTTTAATGTGTGAAATACTAAGTAAAACCCGGGAATGGCATTGAGTCATTATATCATGTGCCTCTACGATTGCATATTGTGCAAAATATTATGTACAAAACTTTGGGTTTTTATAGTATTGTATCTCATTACACTGTACCGTGGAGCTTGTATGTTCGTTGATGTATTTTCCTAACTTAAAATAGATAGAATATAAGTGTTTGTAAACTTCAAACTTATAACAGAAAGGTATCAATTGTTAAAGATTGCGTATAATGCCCATGGCTGTTAAATATTGGAGTCTTCCAAAGATCTATTTTGATACCAATTCTGTTGAATCATTTGTCAACGGCATCATAGAGTTTACCGTCTTAAAAGTCTTACGTAAAATCACAAAGTGAATAATGTCTGTTAAATATCTGCAACATTAGATATGTTTTCACAGTTGTTTCGGCAAACCGAGTGCGGCGTGAGGAAAAAGTGTGTTTATATGCAGAAAACGAACGTTCTACATCTAGTGACGTTAAATTTGCGTAATTAAAATAATCCTTGGAACAACTTAACGGTTCTGTTGACGCACCTTCACAAATTTGTCTTAATGTGCTAAAATCAGAATCTTTCTTTAAAACACTTTCAAACCTTCCTAGAACACAAACATTTTTTGCGTCTTCTACCGCGCATAGCTGTGTGTGAACATGCTGCACTATTTACAGAGATTCCACTAACGACACTGAAGGATTTTATAATTTTTCTATTGCCTCCACTAGTCCGTAGTAATTGTTCTGAATAGTTTTTAAATCCGTTTTAACCTGACTATCTTGAAATTTCGATTGGCTTTCCTTGATAGCCGCAGCTTCCTTTGGATCGAATTGTAAAACCACGTTCTTAATATTCTCAAAATATTTATGATAAACCGCGGCCTGTAACTATGTTCTCCAACGTATAAGAATGGGTTCTGGTGGCTCAGGCATACAAGGGCACAGTCTATGAAATTTGCGAATACGTTTTGGGGATTTAACAAACACTGCTTTTGTATGCGCTATTAAAGCGTCTACCTCCGGATAGCATTTTCTAATACTATCTGCCACATGACTGAAAGCATGAATTTTACACGTAATATGTAATAAGTTAGCACAATGTTTTTTAAGAGACCGGCCTACAGAAAGCATGTTTGCGGCACCATCACTCATAAACATCAACAGTTGGTTTGTTGAAAGTTCAAACTTTCCAATGTATTTAACACTAATTTTGAAATTACTTCGGCAGTACATTGTTGTGCTCGTCTGGAAGCTAATAGAATTGAAGGTGACGATTGATGTGGTTCGATTGTACGTGCCATTGCATTAACCACAGAATGTTTTTTACGATCTGTTGTTTCGTCCACACATAACCACAGTTTATCATTCAACTCCGATTTCATTCTTTTTTCAACATGTTCACGAGCAGATGGCACAATTCTTTGTAACGTTGCCCGCCTTGGTAATCTGCAGTTCGAAATTCCAAAAGAAGACATATGCTTCCTTGTCTAGTAAATTAAACGGTAGATGACATGTAATAAAGGTAACACATAAATTAAATTTAAATTTGTCATAGTGTCGTGTGCAATTTTTTTTTTTAGGAATGCTGCTTACTATTTAGGTGACGTAAACAATCCCTTTTGGACCAACACATTAAAGGGATATTCCAAACTACACATTGAATTTTAACGCCATCATAATTTAGGTCTGGCATTTTTGCTATAAATTCTGTAACTTTATCCAACATTGGTAGTTTTCGCGACGTAGGCAACATTTTTAAAACAAACGTAGAACTACGAAATAGTATTTACGGCAGGGTACATGTATGCGCAACAGACCGGATTGTATCGAACCTCCGCCACTGCTCGTGACGCTAGTGAGCACCTTTACTGATTACTTCGTTATTAGTAGTCTGGGCAAACAGCGGTAACAGTCAGTATGGTAGATATGTGGTGCGGAGTCGGCGGTTATTTATTTCACGCGTTCATAGCGTGTGTATATGTAGGCTGTCGTCCTAATCCTTATTGTTCAAACACTTTCTTCTTTCAAAATCAGATATTTTACAAAAGAACTGCATCAAAAACCGCAAAAAAGACCCGATATCAATGCAAGTGCACACGAGTTACGTTTCTAGCACTCCTTGTTAAAGGTGCACTATTATAATTAGTCTGGGCAAACAGTGGTAACAGTCAGTGTAGTAGATATGTGGTGGGGAGTCGTCGATTATTTATTTCACGCGTTCATAGCGTGTGTATATGTAGGCTGTCGTCCTAATCCTTATTGTTCAAACACTTTCTTCTTTCAAAATCAGATATTTTACAAAAGAACTGGATCAAAAACCGCAAAAAAGACCCGATATCAATGCAAGTGCACACGAGTTACGTTTCTAGCACTCCTTGTTAAAGGTGCACTATTATAATTAGTCTGGGCAAACAGTGGTAACAGTCAGTATAGTAGATATGTGGTGGGGAGTCGTCGATTATTTATTTCACGCGTTCACAGCGTTAGTACTAAACGATGCTGTATGCGAGTAGTTCTGTGTATATGTAGGCTGTCGTGACTTATTTCGTAATTGTACGCTTATGTTTGCTTTAAAAATGTCGTAGTTAGGTACGTCGCGAAAACGACCAATGGCAGACACAGTTAAAAACTTTATAGTGGACATGCCGGAACTTAATTTTTGATGGCGCTAAAATTAAATGTTTAGTTTGTAAAATCCATTTAATGTGTTGGTCCAGAAGCCATTGTCAACGTCACATCGAAAGCAAACAGCATTCCTCTGCAAAAAGTGGCATACGAGACCAAGAAAAATTTACATTTGATTTATGTGTCACTCTTATTCTATGTAATTTATCGTTTCGTTTACTGGACAAAGAAATACATGATGAAGATGAATATATGTAAATCTTGGCCAGACGTGCCAAATCAAAATGGCTGATACAGACGCAGCATGCAAATCCTGATTGGCAGAAAACTGAAGCCATCCTTTCCAATATTTCCCAACCAAAATCCAAAACCAACTAACGGCAACGGAAATTACATGTAGGTTTCCATAAAAATCCACACAACGTGAGAAATTCCAGCTATTAAATAAGAAACACAGCAGCTAGCGTCTCAACAACTTCGTAACAAGTAGTAAAATTCAACGACAAAGGATCGGGAATCAAGTCGAAAATTGTATTCTCCCAAACACACAATTTTTTGCAATATATATATATATCAATCACAGAATTTAAATTAGAATCTATTAGCACTTATTGCCTTCCTTCTTTTCCAAAATAAAAAAAAAGATTCGCAACGGCAATTTTCGCTTCGCTTCATTTTAATACACACAATTTGCTGCTTATCGGTCAAACTGTTCACCAAGATTGATGTTCTTATTTAAATATTCAAACACAGGGCGTAATGCTACAATCCGCTTCGCGATAGTTATTTATTCCGAATGTTGCATGTTACTAGCATGTTTATTTATGTTCGGTCGGAAAGCGTCGGGAAGTGGAATCCTTATCGATACGTACGCGGAAAATTCAGAAAAAGCTCCTGTTTCTCGAATGTATACTTAAGTCGGAGAATAAGAGTCAGTAAACTATAACACCATAAATATTAGCAAATGAAGTCGTAAATGTCCAGCGGAAAGTAAACACGAAGCAATATTTCTGGTTTGAGGTATTGATTCGCGGTATTCGCTGATGGTAGGAGTAGGTCAGCTAATTTATGTGCAGTATTGGACATAAGTTATCGGTCAGCACCGAAGTAATGTACAAACGCAGTTAATTCAATTTTTGTAAAGTGGATTACAAGCTATTGCAATGCTAGTCTTGCAAACACGTGTTTACTGTATACTGCGTTTAGGCAGGCTAAAATGCATGGCCACTGTTGCAAAATCTACCCACCATGGTACAAGAAAACTAGGTAGCTGCGTTTACTTTCGGAAGACACCCAAGCTGTGCGAAAATTGTCAGCTGATATGTATTGACCGTCCTAAATATGTTGATCAAAATACGCGCGCTTTTTAAAAGTATACGAGAAGGTTAAACGAGTATTAAATTGTATATAATTGTAATTTTTTATACGAAACAAATTTAGATTCTGATAGTATTAACAGTTTTATAATTTATAGTATTTAGTAATAGCATAAATCTTACTTATGTGTATATTAATGTTTTTTTTTTTAATTTTTCATTTCACTTTATGTATTAAATAATTTCCTTAAAAGAAAAGTAGGAATATTCAGTGTTCAAAAAAAAATAGGAGAGAAATGTTTGGTCTGTTGTTTATAATAATTAATATTTTTACTTAATAAAAAAGAGTAATCGGAATGTAATTACACCTTTATTTATTATATATTTAAAAATAATATATACATATTTAAATTAACTATAACAAATATAATATTAATTTAATCATCATCAGAAGAAAAATCAAAATCGCTGTCTCTGTCATCATCAAGGTTTATAATAAGTTCATCGGAAAGCTTATCCATTATGTGTTCTTTAATGTAGGCCTCTGTTTGTCAGTTATGTGAAAATTGTGAATAACCTGACGTAAAACTGCTTCCCCAGCATTATCCACAGTAGATTTCGGTGAATGTACAACATTGTCTTTTGAAGAACTGCCACTTTGCTCTGCTTCAACAGAATTACTCTGTGGAATAATGCTAACAACAGTACTTTTAGATATTCTCGTAGCTTCACTAACAATATCTAAAATGTTACCTGTAAACAAACATAATGACTTCACTGATATATGAATATGTAAAAATAGTATTAAAAATACTTATCATACCTTGTGTCATATTTTTTAAAATAGTTGTAGACATTAAAAACAATGTTTCGTGATTGCTCATGCAAAACTTGTCTCTTCTTAGCGATGTTCGATGATCTGTAACTTAATTATTTAATACAACTTAATTAAAATCTGTTTAAAACAAAATACTTACTGTAGAATATTACCCCTAATTCAATATAGTTTTGAGAAAAAACTGATTTTTTAATAAACAGTTCGCCAATAACAATATTAAAAGTAGAGAGCACGAAACGAATTCAATGACAACACATCAACAACTGACGCCGAAATGAGGTAAATGTTCGTTGGTCTTACTGTAGGTAAGAAATACATAGCTATTTATCTCGGTTAGCACCAACTTCTCTTTCTAATCCTAAAATGTGTCTTTGCGCTGGTGTCTTCCGAAACGGACTCTACGTTCACACGCAGCTAGTAGTAATGGGTCAATCGAACCAATAGCATTCGAGATTATAGAGTATTAGTAATAGACGGACCGCACCAATAATGTTCGAGATCATAGAGTACTAAATGCGAAAGGAAGGTTATGTTATTTTACTTTTACATTCAAGTAAAAATTATAAAACTGTATACAGAATTAAACAAAAACGCTAAGAATTAATAAAATATAAACGGATAACGAACTAAACACTGCGACGGTGTGCTCTCTCTAGACCGCAACATTCACTAAATTGCGAATAAACAGTTCTACTTATTACACTGTACAACAAACTTGAACTTTTTTTCTGCCCTTTAGATGAAACTATGTGATTCTGTATAAGCAAAAGGTGATTGATTCATATATGAAAACCAAAATGGTCCACCACTCATATATGAAAACCAAAATGGTCCACCACGTACCATTTTTCTAGGAGAGCCACTTCTCACATTTATACAAATTGGTTACAGAGAACTGTAACAGGGGCTTGATGATAGAAAACACAAAAACACACTAAAAGGAATATTTAGGCCGTTTCCTCTTGTAGGCATCTGTTGGTGTGTCCCTGATAACAGTCCAGCAATATTCAGCTAGCATGCTTCCATTCCATCGTCCACTAAAACGGTTTTCAAACATACAGATGTCCTGGTGAAACCTTTCCCCATGCTCATCACTAATTGCGCCAAGGTTTGGAGGAAAGAAGTCCAAATGTAAGTTCAAAAAGTGTAGTTTTAATGACATATTGCAACCTATAACACGAAAGCATTTCACCATGTCACCAACAAGATCTTTATAGTTTTCAGCTTTCTCATTTCCAAGGAAACGTGAGCACTGATTTGAATGCCAGCCAGGCTGCTTTTTCTGCTTCTGTCAGTTTATTTTCAAACTCTTCATCATGAATGACTGCTTTAACTTGTGGGCCAATAAAAACCCCTTCTTTTACCTTTGCCTCACTTAATTTTTTGAATTTGTTCCTGAGATGCAAGAAAGCCACTCCTTCTCTGTCCAGAGCTTTTACAAATATTTTCATCAAACCGAGTTTAATGTACAATGGTGGAAGAAGGACACATTGTGGGTTCTATTCGTAGAGAAAGCAGCAGAATTTAATGTATCCCTGTTGCATGCCTGTTAATATCCCAATGACTTTTGAATCTCCACAAATGTGCCATTTGAATGAAGTGTATTCAATTAACTTCAGTATAGCACTCACAACTTCGTAAGTTTCCTTTCTAATTGTATGCTACACGACCAGACGGACAAACATTGCCTGTATGGAGGAGTACTGTTTTGAGACTACGTTTGGACGAGTCAATAAACAGGCCACTCTGCTGGATTATGTTCATGTCCCAATGCCTGAAATAGGGCATTCACATCACAGCAATATACGATGTCTTCTTTCTGCGCAAAATAGCCTCTAAAATCGCTTTTTCGTCTTCTAAATGAACTTATTTTTACGCCTTTCTCTAACAGATTCCAACCTTGAAGCCTAGAACCCGGTAATTCTGAGTCTGTTTGAGGGAGTTTTAAGTCCAATACAAGATCGTTAAGCTCTACCTTTGTGATTTCATAATGTGAACATGTCATAGATGTAGATGGTTGATAGTCAGAATCTTGATGGTTTGGGTCATCGGTGGTGTCTTTCTCTGAATCAATTGTATATTTATCTGGAGCTGTAGGTACAGGAAGATCTTCAAAATGAGGAACTGGTCGCATAGCAGAGTGTAAGTTTGGATACTGAATACAATGTTTGCATTTTGAAGAGAACCCCTTGACATCTGTTATAACACTTGTACACTTCACACTTAACGTCACTAGAATCTTCGAACCAGCAACACTTCAATCAGCAACATAAGGCAGTGGGAGGAAACATCAGAAAACAAACAAAAACAATACGTCAAAAGCTAAAATGTGGACTTTGGGGAAAATGGTGCGTGGCAAACAAGAAATAATTACAGATTCATTATTTTCAGACAAAAATATACCAGAAACACATATTTTCATCTAAAGGGCACTTTTCATGTTCTACAGTGTTAACATCTTAAGGTTGTATCACTGAAGTTGTCTTCTTTGGAATTGTGAAAATTGTGAAAAAGAATCTTTAAAATGCGGAGAAGTTAACTTCCCGGACGTTGAAGCGAAGATGTATATATTAACGAGCTTCAAAATTACTTTCTGCACCTGCGGTTAAAACCGAGCTGTTGTTTCTTTTAACACAAAGAAGAGGAGAAATTGGAGGCATCCATTTGTTGAAATTGTTGACATGACTGTGTAACTGTGCGTACTAGAGGATAATGACTACACCACGGCAGCCACTGTTTTTGTTCCCATGGCGGATAAGGTAAGGCTCGACCCGAATGTATTTCGATATCAATCATGATACTTTCTTCCCAGGGAACACAGCCTTCATGTTCGTGATCATCATATTCACATATTTCGGTTTTTGGTGCAGGCACATCGTTGACGAACGCTCACCGAAAAACTCCAATACAACCAATCAAAGTTCGAATAATCCTTTTTTTTTTGCTAACTCGCTCGTATTTAAATAAAAAAAAATGTTGTATGCGGCAGTCCCGCGGTGTAGCATTCAACCATATCGTTCCGGTTGTTTCCAACCCTCCGGTATATTAAAACGTTTAATATGTTGTCGTGCTTGTGAACTGACTTTTAGAGATCATGATGGCAGCGAATTTCGTCGTATATTTAGGGAATTAATCGATTTTTCTACTAATTTGAATCTGACGCTTTGAGAACATTGAAATAATGCGATTGTTTTTAAAGTAACTTCAAATACAATCCAAAATAGCATTTTAGATTCTACGCTTGCTGTTTGCGGAATCGAAATTTCAAGTCAAATGAAAAATTCGGATTTATTTATAAATTGGTGTCAGTTGGTCATTATATTTAGATGTATTTTTAATGGCAAAATTTTTGAGCACTTTTGGAGATTTAAACGAAAGGATGGGCGGCGTTCAGACGCATATTAAAAATAAATGTCCTTGTGCACATTAATCCCTGCTTTTTTCAAAGAATTGTAAGCTGAAGGTAAGATTTTATCACATTTTTTTACAATCCTGCTCCCTTGTCAAAAAGTCACGAACCGCCACTGGTAGTAACGTATACTTAATACAACGTTTGTGCTCAATATTCAGGGCATGTTGATCCTAATATACTCCACATACTCACATGGACTTGAATCTTTAAAGTAATTGTAATATATATGTACTATATATTGACGAATTTTTGAAGTGGTCAGTGCACACGGATAACATCAGTAAAAAACTTAATTCGATAACCTTTGGATTTAAAACTTTAAAAAAGATACTTAATACCCCGGATCTGTTCGCGGTTTATTATGGTGTATTTTACTCACGCATGAGTTATGGTATCATTTTCTGGGGTCAATCTCCAGAAGTATATAGAGTTTTTCTAGCTCAGAAGAAAGTCCTTAGAGTTATTTTCGGTTTATCAAGTAGAGACAGTCTAAAAACCGTTTTTAAACAGCATAATTTACTAACCTTTTATGGAGTATATATTTACAATTGCATAATTTTTTTGTTTCAAAATAAAATGAATAAAAATGATTCTAAATACAATCACGTACATAATACTCGTTTAAAAGATGACTTTTATCAGTACCCAATACATAGGTTAACATTAACAGAAAGGAATGTGTATTATTCTAGTCTACGTTTATATAACAAACTACCACTGTTCATCAAAACTAGCAACAATTTAAGAATATTGAAAAGCAGATTGTTTGAATATTTAGTTAATTTAGAACCGTATTCGTTAAACGAATATTGGAATAATTAAAATTATGTGGTTTTGTTGACTTTTCTTGTATACCTTTGTATACTTCGAAATAAATATAAAAAATAAAAAATAAAAATAAAATAAAATAATACTTCGTGGTGACAACAATTAAAGATTGTTAATTGTTTATTTAGTCGTAAATCGTATTTATATTCACCACTATGTAGAGATTCGCGTTTGCTCGTAGTTTTCATAGAAACAGCTTGATACAAAACAAGCTTCAAAGAGCTAAATGAAATACACGGGTACGCTGTAACATGACCAACAAACGGCACTAATTAACATCACCTTTAATTTAATCAACTTCTCTCGCAACGATATAAATAGCTTCTCTTGCACACCTTCATTAATTCATGCTTGCAATGTATGTAATTACATGAACAGGAGTCCAATATTTACAGGAGATTCGTACTTACAGTTGTTCCAATTCATTATAAAATAGTCCATCTAGACTGTAAGAATTAATTTTTCACTGCATGCTTTTTTATATTTTATTAAAAAAAATACTGAACATCTTAAACATATGTTTTACTAGCGTAAAAAATAATTAAAAAATTTAAACTTAAAAATTGTTCCTTATTTTTCAGAATTTTCAAATGTAACATATATGACACATTATGCAGCTACTAGTCACAATGGAACCTTTTGAAACAGTTATTTGTTTTGTTTAAACATAAGTGCACATCACATTTCTCTCACTTGATGTAACTTACAAGGAAACACAGGCAACCCGCACTTCTCAATTCCGATGAAACTGCACAGACTGAAAGAGTACCTTGGTATAAGAACACTATTTTTTTCTTACCTAGCGTATCTCGCCGATTTGGGGGTACAGCCCCCTCCAAAGATTTTGTTTTTTTTTATTTGTGTAAATATCTCGGAAATTATAACAGATATCTTTTTCTTTTTAGAATATAATTTGAAGTAAATTACATAGTCCCAAGGATAACGCCAATTATTTTCGGAAAAAATTTATAACGCGGGACCGGAGACCCCCCCGCCCCCCTTTTTTAATTTTTTTTTCTTTATTTTTCACAAATAAAGTATATTACATAGTCTAAAGGATGGTGTGAATTATTTTCGGCAAAAATTAATAACGGGGGACCGGGTACCCCATACCATTTTTTTTTACATTTTTATATTTTATTTTTTCACAAATAGAGTCGGTTTTATGTAGAATATGTATGTGGTCAAATTGAGACAGTTAATAATAAAGATATTAAAGACGATAATGAAACTTTACCTGTCATTGATTGTCGTTATAAATATATATTTATTTAGAAGTTATTTATTATTTCCAGACATGCTTTAAGAAATACTATAATATAATGTGATTGAAATGACCACAGGTGGCCGTTTAAAATAATGTATGAGAAACGTTCTTTCGTGAGTGTAAATTTACAGCTCGGCATATTCTATAGAGCAATATTCATACAACTAACTTGTTTGTAACTAACACATTTTCGGAAAACAGTGGAGCAGAATAAAAAGGTGTAATGCTTATGAAACATTCAATATACTACACACTGTAATGTGATTATTGAAATAATAACTGTGACTGGTAGTATTATACATATAGTAATTATGCTACGTAATGATTACAGTAATGGTAGTCAGTATAAAAGTGTTCAAAACACACGTATTGCTTGCACCACGAACAACGCACAATAGCAGGTTTTTCACAAACACTACACAAGGGCGTAGACTCCGCATCTTTAGCAAAACAAAACTATACTGGATTGTTAAAGGATCCCGGTCTTTCATCCACGTATACACTCTTACATCACGAGTATTTGAAGATATCGAAAAATCTCGATGAAGAAAACTGATTGTGGGTCAACGATTGCAGCTTAATAATACTATTTCTCTGATGCAAATCTATGTCGCAGTTCATAAGAATCACTGTATCAGAAAAAGTTCTAACAAAATTTTTCTATAATCTGAAACCAAACACATCTAGAGGTTGTACCATTGCTGTTGTTTTCTTAGGGATATTTAAAATGCGTTAAACGTTGCAAGTAACATGTTCAACACATTAACTACATTAATCGCTGCCATAATGTCAAACTACAAATTTACACTGCACGAAAGAATACTTCTGACATATTATTTGAAACGGCCACTTTGTATATGCTTCAGATAACTGTGTACGTGACACGAACAATCTAGTTTTAGTATATCGGTATCTACTGTAAGCACTTATAATTAATCCATCTCAATCGGATTATTTTATGGCATTTTTTGGAAACGTTTTCGAACGAATTTATTAATATATGTCTATTTAGAACGACAATTATCTATGTACGTCAATCAATGACAAGTAAAGTTTTATTATCGTCTTTTAATATCTTTATTATTAACTGTCTCAATTTGACCACATACATATTCTACATAAAACCGACTCTATTTGTGAAAAAATAAAATATAGAAATGTAAAAAAAAAGGGGTATGGGGTACCCAGTCCCCCGTTATTAATTTTTCCCGAAAATAATTCCCGCCATCCTTTAGACTATGTAATATACTTTGTTTGTAAAAAATAAAGACAAAAAAATTTAAAAATTTCCCGCGTTATAAATTTTCTCCGAAAATAATTCGCGTCATCCTTGGGACTATGTAATTTACTTCAAATTATATTCTAAAAAGAAAAAGATATCTGTTATAATTTCCGAAATATTTGCACAAATAAAAAAACATAAAAATCTTTGGAGGGGGCTGTACCCCCAAATAGGTAAGAAAAAAATGGTGTTCTTATACCAAGGTACTCTTTCAGTCTGTGCAGTTTCATCGGAATCGAGAAGTGCGGGTTGCCGGTGTTCCCTTGTTAGTCGTTTACATTTTAGGAGCTTGCATCGTTGCCTTGAATCTAAAATTGGAAAATGCCCCATTTCATCCATTCCTTTGGTGGAATGTATGACGCTGTGGCCTTCCTGCGTCTCCTCATCCAGTGAAGATGGTCTACCTCGTTTGTTTGCACCTATTGTACCCTCTTTGCATAAGCATTCTGCCACTTCTATTCTAAATTCCCATAACTGCAAAATTTTTACAGTGTTTTCGCCAGATTCGATCCTCTTCTTCATAACCCTTTTGTAAATATTCCAAGCACTGACTATAGTAACATCTAACATATGGTAAAAAATACGAAAATACCATTTCTTGCTTCTAATTCTTATGTTGTAGCGACCCATAAAACTGTCCAATAAGTCGACTCCCCCCATATGTTTGTTGTATTCTTGAATCACTGTTGGACAATCGACTGAAATGCTTTTTCTTTTTGTCGTAACGTTGCACTTGAGAAACTGGAAGTTGTCCCAGAAAAGACGAAGCCAATACCACAGTTTTATTGTCTTTCCAGGCAACAAGCGAAATTTCAACATCATTTACTATGCCAACAAACTCACAGACATATCCTCTCTCCTTCTTTTTTCATATCAGGTTCGGTAGGTAGTTTGCAATTTGGAATACAAATTCGGTTTATCGTTCCAAGGGAATGAATACCTTGTTTTGTAAGGTGCGATATCAGCGGCAGCGACGTGTAATAATTGTTAAAATAAACTTGATAATTTTTATTTCGTTATAGAGATCTGCACAGTCGAACGACGACGCTAGCACTAGCACCTAAATCAGGTTCGTTATTCTGAATAACATTCTCCTTTCCTGTATAAATTTCGAATGCATATGCAAAACCTGATTGTCCACATAAAACAAATAATTTGAAAACCCACTTGTGTGGTTTTAGTGGTAGATATTGCTTTAGGAAATGTCTTACTTTTGTAGAGCACATCTGTTATAAGAAAGTATTTACATAATCTTGTGAAGTCTGTCGTGCTCGGGGTCTTCTCTTGCTGGAAGTTTAGAATTATCATTAAAATGCATATTTTCACGAATCTTTTCAAATTTGTTGATACCCATGGTGGAATTTGCAATAATTTTTGACCAATATGAACGCACGTTTGGTTGACGTGTAACGGACATCATTAGGAATATGCCAAGATACTGTTGAATATCTACATTTTTTTTAAGTTTGCTGGTTTTCCAAGATTTTTTTGAACAGAATACAAATTGCTTTGTTTCACAATATCGTTGACTAGCTCGTCCGTAAAAAAGTAATTTAAAAAACTATAGGGGGTATTTAGATTAATAATTTCAGGTGACAAGTTTTCGTTTCCAGAGAAAGCAAGTTGGTCACTGTTTAGAGCAATATTCTTTTCCTTCCAAACAATATCTGGTTTTTTACTTTTCTGTTTAGATATTGTAGGCTCATTAACAATTTCGTTTCTCACCACATATTCAATGGTTTCCTCGATAGCACTTTCTAAACCAACACTGCTTTGATTACCAATACATGGCAAGTGCTTTTCATCATTCAAATCATAGGTCACAGCTGTAGAGCTAAAGGTGCTAATATTTTGAGGTTCATCTTCGCAATCAGAATCTTCGGGCTCATAATCAGGGTCACAATCGGAGTCATCAAATTCTTCGTCGTCAGTATCGAGACCATCTTCACTCAAACCACTGAAATTTTCCCAAATTTCTTCAAGTTCTTTGGTATGTCAAGTACTTCCTCGAAGCCATACTGAAAGTAACACATTACATGAAGTATCATTTATGATACGTAAAATTCAAATGTCAAATTCTTTTTTAGTTTCCAAAGACTTCTAAATAGCAGTACATTCAGGTACTGAAACTAAACTAAACTTATTCTACATACCTGTAGAATAAGTTTATAACAATAACTAACTATAAAAGAAGTCTAAACATTCGGGAACAAATATTATTCATATGAACACAACTGCTAAATCTACTCATTCGTGTTACTGAAATTAAATTTGTATAAGAACTAAATGGTGCCATCTAGGCTTCAATACTTGCATCATACATGAGTATTTGCGTATCATAAATGATATACTATGCACTGCAAGCTCCTGATTGCTATAAAGCATTGGCAAAAGACTATTTAAGAAAGCGCAACATATATGATACCCGATACAGCGAAGGGTTAAATTTGTGCACGATAGTATTGATTTGACTATCCTTTTTTCCATCATAATTCGAGCAATTTGAATAGACTTGTCAATAACACCTTTTCTTTACAAAGTTCAATCTATGCTTAAAATTATAGGATGCTATAGTTGGATAAATTACACCTTACTCGGAACAATGATTTTTTTGAAGTAACACAAATGTGGTGGCTATTCGTTTGAATTCAAAAATAAATATTGCAGATGCCAACTTCTTTGCCAACTCAAATCAGCATTGAAAGTTAGTCCAAAGAACTTTATTGGTGCCCCTCCCCCTACCCCCATGGTTTTCGTCGTTAGTATCAGGTTTTATATCTTACTTGGGTTCATTTTCAGTTTGTTGGCCTCAAACCAACTTTCGGCTTTTTTTTATTGCAGTTCTCGATTTAGTCCGTAACTCCCCCTAAATACTCCCAGGAAAGTTTAGAAGACGAAACAGTTCGCTTAATTCAAAGAACTAACATCTTTCGTAGAGACGCAGTTCAATTAATGCTAGATTATTCCCTTTACTGCCCAAAATAAAGCACCTAACCAGGGGAAAAGTAAATTTTATGTTTACGAAATGTCTAGAATAAAACCAAAGGCCGTTAGTAAGTGGCTTAGATACCTCCACATACACAGATTTATACACGAAACGAACATAGGTGCCTAAATGAACATGCCAGCCATATCAAAATGTAAGCGATCATCAGCAGAAGTAAAATAAATAAGGAAAGGTTTATTAAAAAGAGACTAGCACGCAGACGAGACGAGTTCGTTCCCTTAGGCCGTGCATATTTAATGACAATTTAATGACTGAACGTCGGGAAATAGACCCAATTAAAATAGGATAAATAAATGGAAATATTCCACATTAATTTCCTTTTAATCTTAAGCGGAGCGGTGTGAGAGAAGGTGGAATACGGAAGGTTTCGTTGGGATTTCTTCCAAAAGACTCGAGGTGCACTAAAAAGAGTTTCGCGAAGTCCTTACAGCTTTGGCTATATTATTAAATGCGTCAATACGTTTGTTTTTGTTCTTATAAGCCTCATTTTGGGGATTCCATATATTCTAATAATCTCTTATGAGTTCGATCAAGGCTGTTGAACCACATTTCCTTTAAAGTACCGTCTCTGGAGCGAACATAATGCAATAGATCGTCAATAACGACTCAACTATTGAGCAGTACGTCCACACTGTGCGAACTCATATGTTGCCCAACAGTTGCTCAACTGTTGTTCAACAATGTTTGCTTGGTTTGTTCCCACCTTTATGAGAACCACTGCAATTTAAATAACTTCAGCGGTTACTATGACATCTTACTTTGGTTGAACTAAACTTGTCCACTCCTGTTGATCAAGTGAATATCTCTATATCATGTTTATAGTAGGTTCAAAGCTGTACCACGAAGAGTGCCCCAAGGTACCGTCCTTGACCCTATCATATTTATTATTTATATAAGCAATATATCTGAAGTACGCAATACTGGACGAATGCTTCATAAACCAGACTTATGAATAGAGTTTGTTAAAAAGGTGGTACCGGCGTGACGCACTATGTAAAAGTAGATACGTGATATAGAATATTAGTGAAAAATAATATTGTTACCTTTTCCCGTCGTCTTGATGTCCACTGTGGCAATTGGCAACCGCCCTGGTAAGCTGCGTAGAATTGCAACATCAGCAATGCTTCCATTGCCGATTCATTCAGCCGTCGACGGTGTTGTGAATACGTTGTCGTATATTTCGAAAATGATCGTTCGACATCCAGTGAAGTAAGATTTGCAAATGACATTTTAACCGGCTATTTTACGTACAACCCAAACCCTCTTGGCTGAAGTGATAAATTACAATATTTAGGAAGTACGGAATTTTCATCAATGCTTGTGAAATAAAAGGACAATGTTTTATTCAATGAAAAAATGTTTTATTCTTACCATTTGTAAACAAACAATCTTCTACTTGTTAGAATATGCCAAACAGTCATGGCATTTCGAATTACAGAGTAACCCTTGCTTCTTACAGCTACATTTTGCTGAAAGACATTTTCCCTTGCAGTTACATCTCTTGAAACCTTGACCACCTATGATTGAAGACTTCCTGGCACACTCGCGAAGAGTCACAATTACATCTGGAACTTCCTCTTGTGAAATGAAATTCCTTTTGCAAATGGCAAACTGGTTCCTAGAATACTTTTGAGCCAATCGTCCTTCCTTAGTGCCAATCTCAGACATCTTGCCATCAGAATTCAATTGCAGAATGACCCCAAGAATGTTCCTGGAGTCACTTCTACTCCTGTCGGCATCAGGAACTCGTATTTTTGCAGTATCCCCAATCTTTTTTGCCTGGCACTGTAATGCACTTATGGCATTTTCCCTCTTCTTTTTAATAATGTTGATTTTGTCTGAAATCATAATTTTCCAGCAAAATGTCCTCTACAGCACTATCTCCGTCCCCTGTTTGTCCATCTTCCTCTTCACCATTCTCTATTACTTCCCTATCTTCTTCGCTACCATTCTCCCAACTTCATAATGTCATACCGCTTCAATCGTTGATAATCCTCAGGTTTTTTCCCACTGGTTTCAGATTTTCATTAAACTTTCATCAAAACGAGCCTCCATTGTGTTAAAACGACCAATATCCATATCAAGATAACATAAGGCATCTGCACTCAATGAACACTTAACCTCAACTGTCATGAAAGCAAGCAATCAGATGCCACGTGCAACTAAGACAGGTTGAAACTTGCACACAGACAGGTTCAAACCTGCATAAGTGTGATATTTATCATACTAACCAGAGGGTGCTGGATATTATTCATAATAACGCGTTAATGTGATTAATTCTTTAAAATATAAAATATTAAATATTTATTACATTAATCAGGTTATTCATTTCGGAGAGATTTATATAGGGTTTATTTTGGGTCACGGGAGGGGAAATGTTATGCATTGATGCAGCGGAAATGTTATGCATCAATGAGATGGAAACATTTCCGCAGTAACAGCCCTGAAGATGTCCCATAAAAGTGGGGACGAAACGTCGGCAAAAGCTACGACAACGACGTGGTTCCAACCCGGAAACCAAGAGAATTATTGTCGACCGCGGAGGCCTATGCACCGGATTGTTTTTTAATTTGTGTTTTAAATAAATAAGTGCTTATCATGATCAGAATCCTTTGACACAAATCGAGCTATTACACGAAAAAAAATATTGTTATATCAGCACTTGGCCGAACAGTGTTAATTTTATTTCAACCCTGAAAAAATTTTATGAGTATTTGTGTTATTTCAGTTATGTACTATACTACGACTATCATAGGCACAATTCCAGAATAACATTTGCTAGAAAAGCCTGGGGTATTAGTAATTAGTTGGAAATTTCTACTGTGAATAAAGGCGAAATTCTCTTTGTTTGGCCAACTAATACGACGTCATTGTTCTATTATGCGTGGGTAGGTTTAAAGTTTGAATATACGTTCGTACACTACACATTTCGGCGGAATAATTTGGAACCGAAAATCTTACACCTAACAGGATAAGTTTTTAGATGGCACTCGGCTGCTGTGGCGTATTGTCGACGCGTTGGTGGATAATAGGCGATGACGCTTCCAAATTAAGTAAGTCTTTAACGTACCAGCAGCTTAGAGATTCAGTTTTAACTACTTTCTTTATATGTAAAGTTTACCGTGAAATTAATATTAATCTCCTTCGCACTGGATAATGTTCCAACTAATAAGCGGAATTTACCCTTTAAATGTATTGCTCTACCATCGGGAAGGTTCTATAATATATGAAATAAGTAGAAGTAATAATAACGTTTTTAAACATTTTGCTGACTGCAAATGCTTGTACAAAAAGGTTCCTTTTTACACGGAGTAGTTTATAATACAAAGTAATATGTATTAGAGCAACGCAAACTGCGCTGAAAGCCGGTGGCTGACGCATAAAAGTTTACACAAAATAAACACGGCCGGTACAATTCGGTATAAGCGTCAGTATAACTGCGACTCGAAAGTCGATCTGTTGTGCATGCATCTATGCTGTCGTATACTATATCGTAGGTCTACGTTTGTTTTGAAAATGTTTCCTACGTCGCGAAAACGACCAAAGTTGGACACAATAAGAGAATTTATTACAGAAATGCCTGATTTAAAGTGTGATGGCGCTAAAATTCAATGTGTAGTGTGTAAAATAGATTTAATGTGTTGGTCGAAAAGTGATTGTCTAAAATATAAATAAGTAAATAGTGCAGGGCATGTTTCAAAAAAAAATTCCACACGAGATTATGACAAATTTAAATTTAATTTATGTGTTACCTTTATTGCCTGTAATTTACCATTTCATTTGCTAAAAAAGAAAGTGTACGTCTTGTTTTGGAATGAATATTCGGACTTTAAGTTACCAAGTGAGAGAATATTACAGAGAGTTGTGCCGTCTGCTCGTGAGCATGTCGAGAAAAGAATTAAATCGGAGTTGCAAGATAAAAAACTGTGGTTATGTGTGGACGAAACAACAGATCGTAAAAAAAACATTCTGTGGTTAATATAATGGTACGCACAATGGAACCACATCGACCGTCACCCTCAATTTTACTAGCTTCCAGACGAATACAACAATGCACTGCCGAAGTAATTTCAATGTAGGTGTTAAATACATTGGAAAAGTTTGAACTTTCAACAAATCAACTGTTGATGTTTATGAGTGATGGTGCTGCAAACATGCTTGCTGTAGGTCGATCTCTTAAAAAACATTGTGCTAACTTGTTGCATATTACATGTAAAATTCATACTCTCAGTCTCGTAGCAGATAGTATCAGAAAATGTTATCCCGAGGTAGATGCTCACATAGCACATATAAAAGCTGTTCTTACTCGTTGGGGAACATGGTTAGAGGCTGCACTTTATTATCTTAAATATTTTGAGAATATAAAGAACGTGATTTTAGAATTCGACCCAAAGGAAGCTGCGGCTGTCAAGGTAAGCCGCTTGAAATTTCAGGATAGTCAAGTTAAAACAGATTTGGAAATTATTCAGAACAATTACGTGTGACTAGCGGATGCGATAGAAAAACTACAAAATTCTTCGGTGTCGTTAGTGGAATCTTTGCAAATAGTGCAACATGTTCACGCACAGCTATGCGCGATAGAAGGCGCAAGAAATGTTTGTGTTTTAGAAAGGTTTGAAAGTGTTTTAGATAGAGACTCTGATTTTGGCACATTAAGACAAATTTGCGAAGGTGCGTCAACAGAACCGTTAAGTTATTTGAAAGATTATTTTACTTACGCAAATATAACGTCA
Source organism: Dynastes maya (assembly GCA_029619315.2). Taxonomy (NCBI): domain Eukaryota; kingdom Metazoa; phylum Arthropoda; class Insecta; order Coleoptera; family Scarabaeidae; genus Dynastes; species Dynastes maya. Next base: position 779,226 of record JAROYE020000028.1, read on the forward strand.
CTAGATGTAGAACGTTCGTTTTCGGCATACAAAAACACTTTTTCTTCACGCCGCACTCACTTTGCCGAAACAACTTTGGAAACATATCTAATGTTACAAATATTAAATAGACATTATCCACTTTGTGATTTCACGGAGGACTCTTAAAACGGTAAGTCGTTGAGCACGTATCACATTTAATTTATTTTGTGTAAACTTTTATGCGTCCGCCACTGGCTTTCAGCGCAGTTGCGTTGGTCTAATATGTATGAAAGGATGTTCCACCTAGCATGAACTAGGATCTGTTCAGAGATTTACAATCAGTTAAAAATACGCATTTGTAATATTTATAATAACACCACATGAGCAGAGCACTTGAGCAGTCGGTTGGGATCGTTATTTTGTTGTACACTTGTTGTCCAATCCTCTTCCTTCCAAGTATTTTGTAGGTTATGACTTCAAGGTATGTTATCGCTTCTGTTCTAGCATATCCAGAACTGTAGACGCTTCACTTTGCACTTAAACTACAGAATTTATAACCACGTCGAAATCACCAAGTAAAGTTGCCTTTTCAAATAATCTTACTTCCAGTGCTCTCTTTCCACTGTTCCTCGTTAAATAATCTTCCACATAAAGTAGAATCGTGACGTAGCCATTTAAATTTTGCAACCTCTGTACGATCCACACCCAGCAATTTGAACTGTACATGTAAGATGTGAATAATTACTCGGAGTTACGAAGCAGGGAAAGATCATAAAATTCTCTTATTCGGCATCTAATTACGAAGGACCTACTTCCATTTTTCTTTAAGAACCAACGTTCCGTAACTGGAACAACAAAGATTTTGCCGGATTGTACCGCTCAACCGTAATATTCGTTTGAGACGGCGGAATTTATTTATGCACGGAAGAAGGAGGGGAAGCGGGTTGTATAAGGAGAGGAGGCACAATGGCATCGGGAGCTGACGGGCAAACGAAAATACACACACAGAAGTCGAGGCGGCGATGCCCATGCCCTCACACCCCTCCTTCTCTACGCGCCCGCCGTACGGTACTTGCGGGGAAAACGTGGAAGGTTTGCGAGAAAATAAGTTGTAGGCGTTTTCGGCTGCATAAATAAGATCTAAAAGATGGAAACGGACCGACCATAAAGAACTAATTAAGTCAGTTATCACGTGAAATGGTTTAATATTTCTTTCTGACTTCAGCTCTTGACTCGCGCAACGATATACTGCATCGTAACATTCAATTAGAACTAATTTATTGCTCTGCGGGAGATGGTTACCGCTACCGCCTCCTTACAATGTAGTTCTCTAGTCTCCGCGCCCGTTATCGTTGTGTGTTTAGTTTCACTGCGAGCGAAAGGGGAGATTTTATACGTTTTAGAACGCTAATTTTATTAACATGGAAGAATTTATATGGAACTTTCTTTATTTCCTTCTACAATCACACCCTGAATTAGACGTAGTAAAATGTTTGCTATAAAATGAGTGAGTTTTCAAAGTTTGTCAAGAAGACCTTCGTCGCAACATTAGTAAGATGTAATGTAGCGGATTTCCAATTTAGTAAATGCCGACTGATCGAAATCTTTTACACAAAGTGCACCGAAAAGAATTACCACATTTGAAGTATTAAAGCTCACAATACACCATCATAAAAATACTTATAGAAATACACGTAAATATACATGAAACAAATGAGACTTAATTTGTCAAAGTACATGTTTATACTTCTTACAATAAAATTTTGGGATAAAAAAGAGAATTAAAATTTAGCTGTTGATAGGTGTATTTTTATTCTTTCTTACGTACTGTTGCTAGCAAAAGACGTTAGAAGATACCCATTCGAATTGTTACGTTCTACCAATTTTAAAAACTAAAATACCAACAAAGGACTGGAAATACACGTAAATGACCTTAAAATTTACGACAGGCTCTATTCTATCGAATTTTTACACGTAAAGATGTAAAAAATAGAGAAGTTGCATGAAATTTAATTTGCTTTCAGAGTTATACTTAATGAGTTAGGAAAACGAGGGTAGCGTCTTAAGTTCCTACAAACGACCACTAGATAGCGCTATTGAGATTTGACATTACTATTTTTATGAAATTTGACATTTGTTATTGTTGTAGCAGTGACAGCACAGAAATTGGCCGAGTAGTTTGTATACAATGAGTGTTTAAAGAAAGCAATTTTGTGAAAAAATTGCATTTTCACATAAAGGTTTTCCTTGGATGATTTTTTTACGATTTTAATAATGACCTAACCCAACAACGATGCTGAAATCGCTTGATCCAGTCAGAATTCTCAAACGAGCAGTATAGTTGTACATCATCTGCGTACCAATGTGCTTCCATATAAGTCAAATTTTGAAGAAAGGAGGTGTATAATGAAATGACATACATAATTAAAACAATTCAATAACGTTTTGTGGTCCCTGTGTATTTGATACAGTCGATGTGACATTTATAAAAGATAAATTGTATGCTTTAGGCATTAGGGGAAACGTCAACGATCTTGTGGTCTCCTTTTTGAAGAATAGATCTTTTTATGTGGTTGCGAATGGAGTAAATTCGGAGACGCAGTCGATTAATCTAGGCGTAGCACAGGGTTCATCGCTTGGACCATTAATTTTTTTATTATATATAAATGACATCCATCGTTACGTCAAGTCTGGAATTACCATAAACTTCGCGGATGATATGACAATACTGTTAGCGTCCAATAACACCGAGGAATTAGAAACCAGAACTAAGGCTGCCGTAAGGGAGATGCAAGAGTGGTATGATCGCTATAAGTTAATATTAAATACCGAAAAAACGAAAATAGTGCACTTCCTCGACAAGACGAAAGGAAGTAGAATCCGTGGAAACAAAAATTTTTGGAGTAATCGTGGACAACAATTTAAGTTGGCCCGGTCATATGACTGCTGAAGCTCATCTTTCGTTTAAGACCTCGCGATTCCTGCCGCCCAATATTTAAGGCACAGAGATTGTTGACGCTCCCGGCGATCTCTGTATTTAAATGTGCGGTGTTTGCGTACCAATACAAAGAGCAATTTCAAAAGAATGGTAACTTTCACACCTATTCGACCAGGGCACGAGAAAACTTCTGTGTACCGACACATACACCAACGCGGTTCGAAGAATCACCGAAATACTCATGTATATCTATATATAATAGTATACCAAAAACCATAAGACAAAGTGCGAGTATTACGTTATTTAAAAAAGCTTTAAGATAGTACTTGATTGATAAATGTTTGTACAATTTTAATGAGATTTTTAGTCGCGATGTGCAAGCATGATGATCAAGTCTGTGACACCCTGTTATATTTTTTGTGTGTTGTTGTTGTGTATTGCTTTTCTGTATATATAGTATTTTAATGATATACCTATACATATATCTTGACGTGACCCATGTCTGTAAAGATCTAGCAGTTAAATATATAAAAATATTCCGTTTCCAATAACAAACTGTTACCAAGAAAATATACAGGTCTTCTAAAGCGAATGCGTACAGCAAGTGCGCCGAGCAAGTGAGAGCATACATACCTACGCGCGAGCAGGAGAGGGCGCTACGGCGCGATTGACTTTTGATCTCCAATCGCTGAGAGGGAGCAGGTTACTCACTATTTTTTGCTGTACGCATTCGCTTTACAAGACGTGTATAGAATCAAATTAAATGCAATTTTAGTCAAATTAAATGAAATAGTTAATAAATATTTAAATTCGTTGATAAAAAAACAGAGACAAGTTATCAAAAACAGTTACAAATTCTAAAGTTGTCTATTGAAACGGTGGCAGAGTTAAAATTTATGAATTTGTTCATATATATTATAATTGGACTAAATTTATGAATTAGCAAACCAAGAGTACTTAAGAGTGTTCATCATACATCAGTACACATATCGTACGCTTAAGTGCTATAAACAATGAACGAGGCTAAAAATAATTATCCGCACTTCGTCTTGGTCAAATCGCAGTGTGTTTATAAATTCTTATAGATTAAATTATTAAAGTGGATGAAACGATGCAAACAAAATGAATTAAATGTGTACGATAATCATAAAATGTGATACCGATGTAACAATGGTATAGGATAAGAACTATTAAATGATTTGCAAAGAATTAAAACATGGTTAAATCCGACCGTAATACTCCAATAGACAAGGTGATTCTTCTATACAACATTGGTCACAGGTGCAATTCTACTTGAAGTTTCTATGATATCCAATATACTTCCAAGGTAGATAACGGAGTGCCTCCATGAAGCAGCTTAATTCCACTAGACGTATCGAGTAAATGCTTCTAATACATCAAAGATCCAAAACAAACGTAGTGTATAACAATAACCAGAGAATCATCAACAAGTAGATCCCAATTAAGATTCTAATACAAAACAGAAGAAAAGAGAAGAAACGAAAAGAAAAGGAAAAAAAAGAAAGGAAAAGAAAAGGAAATAAAAGGTAAGAAAAGGAAAGCAAAGTCAACAAAAGAAAAGGAAGGTAAAGCGAAGAAAAGAAAAGAGAAGAAAAGAAAAGGAAAGCAAAGAAAAGAAAAGGAAAGAAAAGAAAGGGAAAGAAAGGGAAAGAAAGGGAAAGGAAAGAAAAGGAGAGCAAAGAAAAGCAAAGGAAAGAAAAGGAAAGAAAAGAAAAGGAAAGAAGAGAAAAGAAAAGCAAAGGAAAGAAAAGGAAAGAAGAGAAAAGAAAAGCAAAGGAAAGAAGAGAAAAGGATAGGAAAGGAAAGCAAAGAGAAGCAAAGGAAAGGAAAGGAAAGGAAAGGAAAGGAAATGAAAAGAAAGGAAAGGAAAGAAAAGGAAAAGAAAGGAAAGCAAAGGAAAGAAAAGAAAAGAAGAGAAAAGAAAAGCAAAGGAAAGAAGAGAAAAGGATAGGAAAGGAAAGCAAAGAGAAGCAAAGGAAAGGAAAGGAAAGGAAAGGAAAGGAAAGGAAAGGAAAGGAAAGGAAAGGAAAGGAAAGGAAAGGAAAGGAAAGGAAAGGAAAGGAAAGGAAAGGAAATGAAAAGAAAGGAAAGGAAAGAAAAGGAAAGAAAGGAAAGGAAAGGAAAGAAAAGGAAAGGAAAGGAAAGGAAAGGAAGGGAAAGGAAAGCAAAGAGAAGCAAAGGAAAGGAAAGGAAAGGAAAGGAAAGGAAAGGAAATGAAAAGAAAGGAAAGGAAAGAAAAGGAAAAGAAAGGAAAGGAAAGGAAAGAAAAGGAAAGGAAAGGAAAGGAAAGGAAGGGAAAGGAAAGGAAAGGAAAGCAAAGGAAAGAAAAGCAAAGGAAAGAAAAGGAAAGAAGAGAAAAAAAAGCAAAGTAAAGAAAGGGAAAGCAAAGAAAAGCAAAGGAAAGAAGAGACAAGGAAAGAAAAGGAAAGCAAAGAAAAGCAAAGGAAAGCAAAGGAAAGAAAAGAAAAGAAAAGAAGGAAAGGAAAGCAAAGGAAAGGAAAGGAAAGAAAAGGAAAGGAAAGGAAAGGAAGGGAAAGGAAAGAAAAGGAAAGGAAGGGAAAGGAAAGGAAAGAAAAGGAAAGAAGAGAAAAGAAAAGTAAAGAAAAGAAAAGGAAAGCAAAGAAAAGCAAAGGAAAGAAGAGAAAAGGAAAGAAAAGGAAAGCAAAGAAAAGCAAAGGAAAGCAAAGGAAAGCAAAGGAAAGAAAAGGAAAGAAGGAAAGGAAAGCAAAGGAAAGGAAAGGAAAGGAAAGGAAAGAAAAGCAAAGGAAAGAAAAGGAAAGAAGAGAAAAAAAAGCAAAGGAAAGAAAAGGAAAGCAAAGAAAAGCAAAGGAAAGAAGAGAAAAGAAAAGAAAAGGAAAGCAAAGAAAAGCAAAGGAAAGCAAAGGAAAGAAAAGAAAAGGAAAGAAGGAAAGGAAAGAAAAGGAAAGGAAAGGAAAGGAAAGAAAAGGAAGAGAAAGGAAAGGAAAGGAAAGGAAGGGAAAGGAAAGGAAAGGAAAGGAAAGAAAAGGAAAGCAAAGAAAAGGAAAGCAAAGAAAAGAAAAGGAAAGAAGGAAAGGAAGGGAAAGGAAGGGAAAGGAAAGGAAAGAAGAGAAAAGAAATGCAAAGGAAAGAAAAGGAAAGCAAAGAAAAGCAAAGGAAAGCAAAGAAAAGCAAAGGAAAGAAGAGAAAAGGAAAAAAAAAGGAAAGAAAAGGAAAGCAAAGAAAAGCAAAAGAAAGCAAAGGAAAGAAAAGGAAAGAAGGAAAGGAAGGAAAAGGAAGGGAAAGGAAAGGAAAGGAAAGGACAGGAAAGGAAAGAGAAGAAAGAAAAAAGAAAACATAAGAAAAGAAAAAAACCGAAAAGAAAGGAAAAGAAATGAAGAAAAAACCCTAAAAGACACTAATCAATTAGCAAAAATACTTAAAAATACTATAAACTGCATTTACATCACTATACTTGATCGGATGAGATGTTCTGAGCAAGAAAGTCATAGATTTTCAGGGTAACGTTTCCACGTACATGTAAGCCATATCCAAAATCCCATAAAGGTAAAGCAAGATTCAAAATCCAAACAATATCCAATAATCTCGCTTCTAATGCAAGTTGTGAACTTAAATCCGCTCAATACACAACCGATGCCAATATACAATAATCCAATTCTAAACTTGATTCTAGTCACACAACTTTATAGCTCACCACACAAAGAAAACGTCTTAACTTGACGAAATTTGATAATCAAGTGCTGCCAATATATTTGAAAAATTCCATACGAAGAGAGAAAACAAAACCGAAAGGGTGGGAAAAGATAGAAGTATTTACACAAAATAACCAATTTGAAAGCAACTAATAACAAAATTATCTTCAAATAAAAACGCAAAGAGAAATCAAATGAAAATTAGCCATTCCGAAGATAAAAATAATAAATTTACAATAATTCTTATTATGTAAATAGTTAATAACAAAAATATGCCATTATAAACCAACGGCCAAATCTATACCAAGAAGTAGTTATTTACCTTCTTCTACAGAAAATGTTAATGGCAAAATTAAAATGTAACAAACATCGTTGGACTAAGTGTATAGAGCCAGAAGGCGATTATGTCGAGAAATAAATTTACTAAATGCAAAATGATTGTGTTTTCTTTAGCACAGGTATTTATCATACCATCCTCGTATCTAGCCCTAACATACAGTTAAAATCAATTTGATGTGAGTCTACTTCAAATTCATATCTCGATATATTCCCCCAACAGAACAATAACATCCCAATATTATCTTAACTGTACATTTGTATTACTTCATATAGACCTTTTATGGTAAAGGATACATTTAGCTGAAATAACTTCTACACACGCCATCTATGAGAGAAGACGACATTACCTAGACCAGACAGGCGTGGTTCCGAAAACATTTCAACGCTTTCGAGACGTATCACAATATGAAAGCTGAAAGATACATATATCAAATATTTCGTCATGGGATTCTTCTATACATGTATACATATATGTGTATACACATACATAAACGCAAATCTATTACAACCATGTCAAGCTAGCAGCTCGGTTGGCGGTTATATTCCTGATTCGATTCACATTACTGCGGCAACACGCAATCGTAAATGTGAAATAAATGTCAGAAACAATATATTAAATTATGAAATTTCAGTGCCATATCCCGCTGAATGCCGACCTTTAATTGGAATCGTGTGCGAGTGTGTTCGGCACGGTATCATTTTTCGACAATTATTAACCGACCCTAATCGGAATGCCATACCGTATATGTGTACAAACGACCGAGCAGATTTAAACTATGTTACGTATCTGTCGCGAGTTTCAAATAGAATTTGGTTATGAGATAATGAACAGATAATCGGAACGAATTCATTATTCCTAGTTAATTAATTAAATGTTGGGTAAAGTTCTGGTAAAGCGTATTACAAATTACTTGTAACTATTCATAATTCGAACCACAGACATATCTACTTATTTTATTGTCCCTTGAATTAGTTAGCTGTCTAGGATAAGGAGCGGTTTTCTATCGAAATAGTACGCTTTTGAATTATAACAATTGTAGCAGTGGATGAAGATAGATTCTATTCATTCTGACTGTTATTAGTGGGAATGAACTAGATGGTACTCCAAACTCTTAGAGTTTGATAAGAGGTGCTTTTTGTTTGTTTTTTTAACTGTATTTATATTTAATTTTTGTCGTTTTGTTAGTTTAATTCTTTTATTTTATTTTATTTTCAGGGAATAAAACCTACCCCAAAAAATTATTATTTTATTTAATCATGTATTCAATTTTCAGCTCAGTAAAACTTTTCATGTCAATACATGAATGCACTCACTTTTAATAATAATAATAATGATTTATTTCCTTCTACATATTTCAAATTATAAAAGATGTTCAATTGTAATTACGATTACATTAAACAAAAAGTAATAAAATATTGTAGGAAGTCTCAAGGTTTTTTGTCAAGGACAGCCGTAACTGACCTTGCTCCTCCTAACCTGGATGTATATGACATAAAATATTAAACTTATGCTTAAAAACTCTGTGTGCAGAAAATAGAGAAAAAGACAAGAAACAAAAAACTGAATATAAGACAACATGAAATAATATAACTAAACAAATATTATCAATCTAAACTGAGCTACATACATAATACGGCATAACTAATTAACTGCACACGTAATGAGCAAAAAAATAATGTGTAATTGTGAACACCACGTCACGCTACGACCGCACACCTGAACACCCGCAGCCCATATCAAAAGCGTCATTCCATACTCTGCCTCAACATCACTTGTTTTAATTTTACCTTAAATGATCCCTTACATAGCTGTTTGAGATGGACCGGTATTTTATTATAAGTTTTTACTATTTGATATGAAAATGATCGCTCAAACGGTGCAGTCCGATGCATTGGTGGAGTCAGGGAGTCCCTAAACCGTAAATTAAGAGTATGGACATCTGTACGAAACTTTATTTTATTATATAAATTCAGTGGTTGTCTTTCCACAAGTATTTTATGGTACAATGTGGCATTCTGGAGGAGTCCCCGATTTCTCATATTCAACCAATTTAGTGAATACAATTTATGCGTAGTTATAAATGGCATATAAACTGGACTACAATATTGAAAGCTAGAAAGAACTAGAGTATCACACAAATATTTTTTTGTGTCTACAGACAAGTAATAACGATGAGGATAGATTATAATTTTAAGTTCATATATGCTTTTTTTATAGAATTCACTACATGCGTGTTAAATCTAAGGGTGTTGTCCACTGTCAATCCCAAGTTCTTAGCCTCGGATTTAACAGGAACACCAGTACCATTAATTTCTAATTTAACATTGGCATTTAAATACGATAGGCCAGTCTTATTTCCAAAAAGCAATACAACTGATTTAGAAGGATTTATCAGTAAAGAGTGTTTACTTGTCATCTCAGCAATAGTATCTAAATCGTGTTGAATACTTATCAACTCAGATTGAGTATCACCCAATTCAAAAGAATGGTACAACCGCATATCATCGGCGTACATGTGAATTCTACACGTTCCAATGTATTTATGAAAGTATGAAGTATAGATGTTAAAGAGCAGTGACCCAAGTATGGAGCCCTGCGGTACCCCACGGGAAATCATTCTGAACTGAGAAGAGCAGTTGTTCAATTTCACACATTGTTGTCGGTCTTGTAAGTTCGACTGTAGCAATTGCCTTGCTGACAACGACAGACCAATATAAGTAAGTATACTACCTAGTAAGTCGTGATCGACAGTATCGAATGCTCTACTAAAATCAAGCAATATCAAAACTGATACCATACCGTTATCTAATCCAGTTATCACGTGTCGAAAGCCGGACTGAGTGTCAGGCATAATGCTGCCAATCATAACATACTCACTCAATTGGCGGCTAATAATTTTCTCAAGCAATTTAGACATTTAGACAACTATCACATACAGCTTGACAATTAATAAAAACAGTTAACATTCGCATTAACAGCATTACGGACAAGCGTTACAATACCGGCAGCTAACTGAAGTTTTGTCGCTGCGCTAGGTTCCGTTTTAGCGGACCACTACCGGTGAAATAAATAGTAAAGCGTTTGCTAACAAAAAGAAGTTTTACACTCTAAAACTAGTTATTAGAAGTTGGTATCTAACAAGCTTTGTGTCTGTTCCGTGCGGTTCGTGGAAATTAATGGAAAACCTGGCGATAAGTGTAATGCATCCAGGTGTGTATACGTATGAATCTCTTCTTTGTGCAAATTATTTTGCGCAAAATGAACTCTTCCTTCTAAGATAACGACTATTATAAACGGAAAGCAGTTGGGAAAACCTGTATTCGTTACTTGTTGGTGCCATACTAAGATGTTTTTGCGTACTGGGATATACCGTGTGGAGCGAAACGTATGCGCCAAACAATACCTAAATGCCAAGGCTACCTTGCGTAACGCCAGAGGGAGCAACAAATCATTACATTAGACACACATAGTGATACGTATCGCTACCTTTCAACAAAATACGAGCCACTGGAGTAAATGCCCGCAGACTCCAAATGAACCAAGCTTATTAAGCTTATGCTTAATAAACTTGGTTCTACTTAGGTCGGTATCAATCTGTGCCTTATCACCCATAGACTTATGCAAAAAATCAACATACGTAAGTAAATTTAGTACAGTAGATCGATTTATGACATAATAATGTTGATTTACTGAAATAATTAGCGTAACAAAATTAAACAAAGTATGGAGTACAGTAAAATTGGTTCGAAAACTCGAAATCGGGGATGATATAGAGGTAGATGTATAGTTTTCTACATTATTTCTGTCAAGGATATTGACATATTTAATTTAAGTTTAAGATTGTTCAAATGGTCAATTACAACACACTACAAAAATATTAGCAATGTTCAGAGATCACTTTTGAGTACTATTACTTTCTTTCTCTTTTGTTTTCGAAACTGTGTCACATAAACATCAAATCTTTATTGTAATATTATTTATGGAAGTTATATTGGGCATTTTCTGTTAACTTCTTTGAGAATTATCAAGCAAAGGTAAAATCAAACTAAAATGATATTCCAAATAGTTTTTAGTTGCAATATTAATCATTACTCTTATAAAGCTGTTTTGTTTGATTACACTGGACAACAGCAAAAATGTATCTAAAATAAAATCGGCTACATCTTACTATTTTTTGGTGTGCTAAAACCGAAAATAAACGTATCTTTTTAATATTAGTTTAAGTTTTAGAGATACGTGATGTCATGTGTTCTTATATTTAATTGCTTTTTTGCAATTTGTACCTCAAAAATTAATGATCAGTCATTAGCTAATATTTAAAGAACTTATTCTGTTCCGCCGAAGTATAGTGGAGTTGTACTCCTTTCATCTGAGGAAGTATTGTACGAAGTGTGGCAATTAAATAACCGGACTGGTGCTACTATCGGCAAACGGCGAGCACGCCACGGCAAGTTTGAACATATCTGTGGATGCTTCCTCCACCGCGCTCAGTCTTGCTGTAGCAAGTCCTTACGCTAGCGTCGCGTCGAGTGTTTAGATCGAGTAACGAGTTAACCTCAAGTTTCTTGTGAAACTGGGAAAAACTGGAGTTTTAACTACCCTTCGTGAACGAGTGAGAAGATGAAGACCCGATTTGTGGAAGAGCTAATCCTGGATGCTCCACCAAGACAATGCGCCTGCCCATTCCATCTTGTCTGCGAAGGCGTTTTTTGCAAAATCCAGCATCTCCGTGTTGGACCCACCGTACTCGCCTGACCTGGCCCTCTGTGACTTTTTTATTTCCTAAGGTAAAATCGGAACTTAAGGGTACAAGATTTTACAGTGTGGAAGCGGTAAAAGCGAAAGAGACGGAGGTTCTCAACAAGCTGACAGAAACGGACTTCCACCACTGCTTTCGACAGTGGAAAATTCGTATGGAGCATTGTAGGGATCGGCAAAGAGAGTACATTGAAAGGGATAAGCTTTGTAATGTAATTGGTGATCAATAAAATGTTTTGTAGCACCAGTAAGGTTATTTAATTGCCACACCTCGTACAGTCGAACACTTTTTACTTTCGACATACACCTAAGTATAACATAGTCGGGCACATAAATCCAAGGAAGTTATCGTGGAGTTGGGCTTTCGTACTTACCTCTGGCTAAGATTCAGTAAATTGCTAGACGCATTTGTCCTCCAACGAAGTTAGAGTGCAGTTGAAGCTTAATTCTATCGAATGCAAGTCTAATTAGTGATTGTTCCAACGAACTTATAATGGTACAATTGGACTTGTCCATCTTGAGACGAAATTCTCTGAGTATAATCTGATGGTGACAAGTTACAAGTATTTAATTACATTTTACGTGCTGCTTTGTATATTCAATGTTTAAATACACTGGGATATACCTAAAGAAATTGAATAAGTTTTTGCATTGCAGTCTTTCAGTGTATTTATTAAAGAAAGAATGTTTAGCATTCATTCTTCCTAATGTATTGATTATGGATGTCTGTAGCTGAGGTGTGAATGGGCTGGGTTGGACTGAGATATTCCGGATGTGGGCCGTCTTTCAGTGTATTCATGTTGCTTGTCCCGAATAAATAAATAATAACTTTTTAATACTGAGAATAGTGCAATATAAATTAAGTAGGGCTGAATAGATTTGACCATCAACTTATCGAACAAAACAGGCTTGTGGGGCCGAAAGAATTTCATGAACCGACAACAGACGAAGTTGTCGAGCCGACAGCCGCGTCGGGTTGGTAAACGTGTCGGGCTAAGTTGACAAACTTTGTAATATATGATTATCGTGTTGATTTATCTTAAATGGAGATCTTCATGCTTAATTCACTTTTTTATACCATCTATGCACACGATATCTACTGTATTCGAAGGAAAAATTGATTATTACAAATTAATTGATTAAAATTACGGTCTGTATGTCTGAGAGTATACCTAGACACTCTTCCGAGAGTTAAAAAAGATAAATACCAAATATTTACGTTTTACAAGAAGAAATTATGAGGTTTCAGTATAAACTCTGCGTTTATATGTTACATAACTGAACCCAGCGAATTTTGAAAACACTAAACTTGGTTTTTACTTCGTATTAAAAGACGATTTAAGCACTAAACACTTGTAAGAGAACATTTAACCAAATACATGTTGATACAATGGTAGTTTGAACTAAACTGAGAAATTGTAAGCGTCCCTTAACCCCTTTGTTGGCGATAGTAATTGATTACGGCGAATTAGGATATACCTTTCGCATGACAATTTGATGCTAAACAAACAAAAATGTTCTTATTCGAAAAATAGCATGATGCATGCCATGCAGGGACGCAACTGAAAGACTGACTTTATGATATCCTACGACTTTTCACAATACAGGCAACCTTTAAAAGTGGAGTATTCCTAACGAACTTGACGATTTCTTAACTAGTAGTGTTTAATTTTTGATATGACAGAGAACCCGACACTTAGAGTCTCGAGAAAGAAGAAGAAGAAGGTATGACAGAGATGCTGAGAATTTGTACCGTAAATTGTTGTAGGGAAATACTTCATTAAATATGACATTTTTAATGTGAAGAATATTGGGAGACGGAGAGCTGTTTAGCCGTTTCTCTTCTAACACTCCCGCGACAGGGAGAGGGACATCCGAGGTTATAAAAGGAGCCGGAGACACTGAGAAAGAGGTCAGAAGAACTTTACGTTAAACGAGTGGATATACTGTAGTTGGCTGAACGTATTATACGTGGCGCGACTACGTTCGATGTTGATTGGGAGCTTTTTTATTCCATCATCGTAAAAACTCTTCGGACGTTCGTGTAGCCATTAGAGCACAAACGCTTCCACCGCTTCGTTGTCGTCGAAACGCTGGCCTCCAACCGCCTCTTTGAGAAGTTCAAAAAAAGATGGAAGTCACAAGGTGACAAGTTTGGACTATAGGGTGGGTGTTCCAGCGTCTCCCATCCTAATGCATCTACTTTTTGCATCGTGGCGTTAACCACATGAGGCCTGGCGTTGACAATTTCGCGGCATCCAGTACTTCACAATAATATTGCGTATTAATTGTGCGTCGTGGAGAAAATCAACGTGGAAAGCACCTTGCCGATCAAGAAAAAAACTGTTGCCATTACCTTTCCGGCTGACAACCGCGTCTTTGCCTTCATCGATGCCCTCTCGCCGCTCTTTCTCCAATCCATACTCGCCTGTATCGACTCGGGCGTGTAGTGGTGCGCCCAAATTTCATCACAGATGACGATGCGATTCAAAAGGGCGTCTCTCTCTCTTGCTGGTAACGATTGAAGAGTCGCTGCGAAACCTCCAATGTGATCCTCCGATAACAGACGTTAAACCCATCTAGCGGCTACTTTGTGAAATCCCAAGTCATCTGTCACGACCCGTTGGATACTCTCCTAACTGATGTTTACTTCCGCAACGATTCCGAAGAGAATTATGCGCCTATTTCCCTCTATGAGATTTCGGACCGCCTCGACGTTGGCTCGGTCACACTTATCCTTGGGCGGCGATCATGTCTCTCGTTCTCGACCTTTTCACGCCCTCCATGAATTTTTTTGTGCCATGCAAACACAGGGGTTCTTCACGGTGTCCAAAGTATTGTGTAATTATTTGGATCTAGAGGATTAAGGCAGTATGTTGGAGGACCTGTAGCGATGGAATATAAGCCCTAACACGACGACACTTTTACACCGTGGGGGTATGTTTCTCATACTATGGTGTTCGTCCATATTTGGATACAACGGACTAGCGATCAATATCTGTATTTTAATATAATCCCAAACAGTCGCACTTCTGAAGAAATCAGTAATTCCAGAATTTTGCAATAGACTTTGTGTAGTATGGCGTATCCTTTGATGAACTTTTCTGCTATGTAGATCTAATTTCATCTACATCTATAAACTATATTCTTGTAGAAGCCCATTTTACATTTGAAATTCACTATTAAATATATTAAATATATTAAATAGCTTAGGCGTATGACTATCAACCCCCTCCAGGTTTACAAGCCTTCCGGAATTTTGAAGAAAATCAGTCCCGTTTATATTTAATATACCCTCGTATTTTAGGTACATTTTGCGACCATCGAAATAGACAACAAAATATATTGATACCGTAGGACAGGTTCCAATTTGCCAAATACTAATACCATACCGCGTCATGTGAGCGACACCTATTGTGGCGGACAATATATTTTCACAGAGCGTTACATGCAGCGGTATTTATAGAACAAATATTGGAGATAAAATCGAAGGCCATTTATTACAGATATTAAACACGTATAGCCTTAAAAATAGCACCTCATGAAAGGCTATTTTCCCCCTATGCATATTCATATACAATATACAGCAAATTTGCATATACACACAATCATACCTACATACATTTGCTGTACGTCGATACGCATGTAGATGCGTATTGAAAGTAGTGTATTGCCTAGTTACAGGAAGGATGCGTGTATTGTACAAATGTTGAAATCTTTTTTTGCTCCATATTTATAGTACCGAACATCAAAATTGATGACAGTGTGGAATAGCTCTTTTATAACCGAAAATCATTGATTTTATATCCCCTATTAATGAAAAATTTCCATTAAAATTTTCCTGTACTATTGGATGCATTGATACTCGTGCATGTGCGCGAGTGTTCCTTTAATGCATGAAAAAGATTTTAATGTGAATGCATTGAAAAGATGTAATTCCTAATATACTGAGATGTTTTTTCTTTATAGTAGTAGTAGTAGTAGTAGTACTCTTTATTTCTTAGTACAAGCTGGTAACAAGAAAAACGTCAATACATATATAGTCCGTTTCATTTTATTTTAATCTGACTAAATAGTAAATAATTACTTTTTTATATATTTATATATAACGTATTTACCTGCCCATTAGTCAAATTAAAATAAAGTGAGACGGACTATACATAAATTAAAAATATAATATATAGTTACCACCTAATCAAAGAAATCGATAAAATCTTGAATTGAATAAGAATTAACTTGGAGGAGACATAATTTTAGTTTTCGTTTAAAAATATACACATTAGAATAGTCTTTCATTTCGTTAAGCAAAACATTGAATAATTTCGTTCCCATGAACATAAGACTTCTTTGAAAGGTTGGTGTTTTATGTGAAGGTGATAACAAATAGTTCTTCCTGTTTCTAGTACCATAAGGATGTGGCAAACTCACATTAAAAATCACGACGCTTAAAAACAAAACATAGCACTTTCAAGACGTACACATCATAAAACGTTAATAAGTTATTATTTCTAAAAACCTCTTTGCAAGAATCCCTCTGTCTCAAACCAAATAGTGTTCTAATCGCTCTTTTTTGTAAAATAAAAATACGATCTGCGTCAACGCAAGAGCCCTAATGTATAATTCCGTAGCGCATCCTTGAATAAAATTCCGAATAGTAAATTGATTTAACGGTGAAGTCATTACATGATTTTTTCAATTGGTAAAGCGCATAACATGACCTAGCTAGCTTAGAACATAGCTGCTCTACATGATTAGACCATTTTAAATTCTCATCTATAACGAGGCCAAGCAACCTAGATGTACTACCTAATTCAAAATCAGTGCTGGCCAAATTGAGTTGGTAAATACGAATTACCTTGATGAAAATTTGACTCAAAGTGAAAAAATCAATTGGTGTCCCTCTTCTCCTTTATTCTAATCGTGATGGCGATTGTTTCATCCACAGCAAATTTTGATAATTGCTTTCCAGTACTTATATGTATTTCATTATCTGTTTAATAAATACATATTATGATTATTATTATTATTATTATCATTATTATTATCATCATTATTATTATTATTATTATTATTATTACTATTATTATTATAGTTTACTTCAAATTATAAGAATATAACTGTAGACTTACAAGGCCTTTAATACTTTTATTGCACCTTCTGTGACGATAATAACCTGGCAATGCATATTGAATCTAGGGACCGTATTGACTAGAAATTACGGCCCTAGAAGATAATTATATGTTTATGTATATATATTTTACAAACAGTATAAATTTACATAGTAAGCAATTCGATGTTACAAGTAATTAAATAATTTACATATTAAATGAGATTTAAATGTACAAACAGGTAGCTACGCATATCGCAAATCATAATTCCATTTCTATTCAATTCACTTAAATTTTGTCATTACGGTCCTCAGCAGTTTGTTTGCGTATCCAGGTAGTTATTACCGCTGGTGGTGCAATAACAGCATTTAAGCCGTTCAAAGTTATATTCTTATAATTTGAAATAAACTATACATAAGTAATGATTATACAATGTGTAAAATTCTTGATAACGAGGTTCTGCCTATGCCTTTGGACACGTTGTACGCCATAACATTGTTGGAAAATCCCACGGTGTATATTGCCCTGACAGGGATGGTTGGCGTAGCAACTGCGACTCCTTGATTATGCGTTTATTTTGACGGTTCCAAGATTCACACGGTAGTCGGTACAGGAGCCTGCTGTCGCACACCTCTAATTAAACCAACATAGTCTGAGCAAATATGCGACAGTTTCTTAGTCAAAGATATTTGCTGCCGATATTGGTCTCGCGATAATCTTGAGTAGGTCTTTCAGGTACAGGTCAATAAAAAGTTTCTCCGATAGCCAGGCTGCATTGCGAGCTTTCGGCATTTGTAGCTGATTGCAGAAACAATCTTAATATTCTAGATAGAAATAACAAGGCTATCCTCATTTGGAAACTAGGATACACTGATATTAATGACAAGGAGACGGCTGATACCCTTGCTAGAACGGGAGCTGAGCACACTCCACTGGATCTAGAAATTTTAGTTGGCATACCTGTTACTACACAACTAAAACGCATGTTATCCGCTGGACTGAGCAAGGAGTCCCTCGGACCAGGAGTGATTCCACAGGTCTATTTCATAGGAGGGCATTTACGTTGCTTGGCTGAGACAGAGACAGGAAGCGCAACAGAATGGGGTTCCTTCAAGGAGAAAAGTACCTTATGTGCCTGGTAGAAGAGAAAACAGCATGTATTTGCCTCTGCCCCACCGCAGAATCAGATTTTCTTTGTTTAATGGTCTTTAATGGTCGTAACTCCTGAGAAAGACCTCGAAGAGCGAACTTCTGGAATTCGCCAGAATAGGTGTACCCTGCGAATTTTAGAAGGATTACATTGCCGGCCTACAATACACAGAGAAAAAAAAGCTCTTGACTCAAACAAATGTGCATTCAGTCAATCAAATCGTAATTTTAAAAGAAGCCAAAGACATATTTTTTTAATTTAAAGAAATAATTTTTTTGACATCGTTATTTGATTTAAACATATGATCTGACAAAATAAAAACGTTTGTGCATTCAAAGAAATTCAATCTGTTGCTCCTAAAAAATGTGCTCTCGCACAAATATACCATCCAACACAGGTTTATTTGTGTGAAAGCACATTTTTTAAATAAATAATTTCAAAGATATATATTTGTTTGATTCACGAACTTTTTTTTCTCTGTGTAGACGTTATTGGGCGATGACACTGCCATTGTAATTATAAGTGGTTAATGCGGTCAAAGACCTTGGAAATGCCTGTGAATATTCACTTAAAGGAAGAATAACAGTCCCCAAATGTCAGAAAAACTATATAATTTCGTCTGAGCGGACGCCACTGCAAGACAAGGTTGAGTACCTAAAAATAATATGATATGACAGTCATATCTCGCATCTGCCTTAACGAAAACCAGAAGAAATAATCAACGACAGCGTAGCATTAAACTTGACGTAATCTCGTAAAAGCTGTAAAAGCGTAGATGAAATCCATCATAAACCCGAACTGTCAATAATGTTGTGCCATATACATAGAGTTTTCATTTTTTACGGCTTAATAAAAAAAACAAACATCGAGAGTAAATACCAAGCATGTAATTTCCAATTATCTCGACGAAATTAGAAGAACGAAAAGGAAAAACGAATGTTTAACTGTACCGAAGCAGAGACTGGCTCTTGTGTACTAAGCTCGACTATCAAAGTAAAGGGATTACAGTTCCATTAGGGGTTTTACATCTAAAACTCTTTAATATTTCGGTAGCAAACGTAAAAGCATTTGTTAGCGTTTTTCGGGTTAAAGTGTTTGCTTTTTGCATGTACAAGGGAAAATTAAATTTTCAAAACAGAATAAACATCTGCTCTTTATTTTCGAACAGTTACATCTGTATCAAGAAGTAAGGCGTAAATCAGCTTTTATCCGACTGTAGTTTTAATTATTCAGTTTCATTAGATTTATTAATTATAGATCTGAGTAAAAGTGTTTCTGATGCGGTATTTTCTTTGTAGGAATTAAATTATTTTTGTTTGCGACATAATGATTTCTCCGTTGCAATTAATGCTTGCTCAATTATTTCCAGTTTTGGATGATAAAATGATCATTGGCGATTGGTTCCTTCCTGGATAATTCCAACTTCTTGCAAGATACAAGTGACTATACCCTCAAAGAATGATATAACCCGTTAGGTATAGAAACAGCTATCACGAATATTATATCTTCCTCACTTCTGAAGACAATATTAACACCTTTTAAAGTTGAGTAGTACTTTAACCCCAGAAACAATTGGCTTCAACGCGATGCCCAAAAGAAGTTGAAAACATGTTAGAATTAACTACAGATCAATTAAAGAAAAAAGCATGCTATGGTTAACACACAATATAAAATGTATGATTAGATTCAAAGACAAAGGTCTAAAAAAAGCAAACAGCGATAAAATTAGTGGATCTTTCAACTACTATAGGCAACTACGAAATCTCACAACTTCCGCTACGTCATGAAAAACGCGCTTGTTTACGTCATTTATTTGTAATACATGGTGTTAAACTTTTATTGTATAATTTAAAATCTTTATTCATTTATAATAACTAGAAATATTGAATTACCAGCTCATCTATCGGACGTGGAGATCAATCGTCGTTTCCTTGGTTTTGTGTATGACGCTACTGCTATCGCGAATTGAATTAGCTAATATAACAATATGTAACTACTAGTATCACGTTTACTTTCTCGCGACAATTCCATTATATCTCAATCAAATCTCACAAAATATTAATTAATTCGGAACAGCCGTTTCGAAGACACGCGGGTCCTTGTCTTCAGCCGCGTGCCGATTGACTTAATTCTAGTACTCACAGCACCAAAGCGGTTCAATTCCTTGTGCTGGAGAGCCATGGTCAATAACGATAGCAAGAACTGTGGGGTAGTATGGCAAACAACAACAGTCTCGACACACTCCGCACCACACAAATTATTAATTAAGTCGGAACAGCCGTTTCGAAGACACATGGGTCTTCATCTTCAGTCGCGTACCTATTCGATTTACAGCACGGAACGTAGCTGTTATTAGCGTCACGTATAGTGAGTCCAGTATGTCCATTCATACAACGTCAAAATCCCTGTAATGGCCATCAGCTCTTTTTCAGTAGCTCCAACTCCTATTATGCCCACCTATCGTTGAAGCGGGGGTACTAGGGAATTATTTTAAGTCCAGTCAACGACGAGCATGGGGTAATTTTCTTATAATAAGCGACAGTATAAATTTAGTAAATTCTTCAGCATAATTCCGAAAATTAAATATCGTTCATCAAGTAGTCGTCTTGTTCGTTAGTAAATTTTATTATTATACAGTTGTTGGTGGTGTTATATGTCATACAATAGCATAGATTGAATCTTCCAGTTGCGTCCTTGCATGACATGCAATATGCTACTTTTAAAATAAGAATATCCGTTGGAAATTCATTATCAAATAATATTTCGAAAAGTAAAATTATCTAAATTAGATGTGATTAAACAATCGCTATCGCGATTAAAATAATGCAGTGGAGGGTTGCTAATTAATTTCTTTCTTCGAGGCAAGATATTCATACAGGTAACTCGTTTTTGGTCGTGTTCCCATTTTCTAAGAGTTTAACGTTTAAATCGTACCATAAATACGAGGTAAAAGTCCAGTTTGCTGGTTGAAGAATAGGTAGGTTTCCAGTAGGTAACACATAAACAAGGAGTTTATATGAGATCGTCATAATTCCGGGTTTGTTTTCTTGTTTTATTTTTCAGTTTTAATACTAAGTTTTATTAATCGATATATAGTTTAATTTAAATTGCCGAATGAGTATGTTTAGGACACTCCCGAACCTTCAGACCGTATAATTAATTAATTTCAAAAAGCAAAATTTGTATTAAATAATTTCCCACGTTTAAAACATTACAGTAGCTTACAATAAATGCAACAACAGAAAATACATCTAGTCAAATTAAAGACAAAAATAAACAGTTTCAACGGCTCGGTGGTCTAGGGATAAGAGGGCCTGTGCTTGACTGGGCAGAGTTTGGCACTGTGTGTTCGAGTCCCGCTAGGATCAATATTTTCTTAGCGGGTCCGGTTCACTCCCGAGTCATTATTCGCAGTTGGGGTACAATTAACTGCGCTTCACCCTTTACGGCGAGGGGGTGATAGTAACAAACCCATGGAACACTTTACACATACAATTTACACACTTAAGGCTTCTGAGGTTATGACAAGCTTGAGATTGTGTACCCCGTTGGGTCATCACCATACTAAAAAACACATTATTTTTTTCTTCACGTTTATTAAAGAAAACACAACTAGGCTCATATAAAGACTCATTGTCTTCCTCCCATCCTATCGTATTTGGAATCCCTCAGGGCAGCATTCTTGATCCTCTACTGTACATTATCTATACGTTTAGTATTGTGAAATATTGCTTAATTTTACCGTTTTGCTTTATAGTTAGCTTACTCCTCCTTTTTGAAATGTCGAATATTTTTACTTTATTGTTTTAAAATGTTATGCAGCGTGTCCCCGGAGAAACGCATGGATAGATAAGGTAGACAGAAAATTATCGAGTTGAAATTTCATCTTTTAGAGTTCAGCTATGCTTGAATAGTAAGTGACTTATGCTATAATTTTATTGCCGATAAATCAAGTCTATCTTGGAAATTTACAAAAAAGGAATTTTTTTAATTAGCAAAATGTATTTTCTGTAGGAGATACGACAAAAAGGTTATTAAAAAACAACATTCAGGGTAATAAATTATGCTAGGACTTAGTGTGTAAGCATTGTCGAACCCCAAGAGATGAAAATTCAATTCAGTAATTTCCTGTCTGCCTTATCTATCCATGCGTTAATTCAGGGGCAGACTGTCTATAATTCGCGAATTTTTTTAATTATGTTTAACTACTGTACGATCAAAATTGAGGATGGAAAAAATAAATTTGTTCAATCATGGGACATTTCCACGGGGTATGTACGAACTTACTTGAAAAGTTGATACCAATAAGCATACCATTGAAATACGTGCTTGTGTATACAGCAAGCTTTAGAAATAAAGGAGAATAACGTAGAATTTAATATACAAAAAAGCTGTTTAAATATTCTTTCAATTATACCGAGTACAACAGGATTACGTACAAACGTCGCAATTTCAACGTTAAGTGATTAATCGTTCATCGTAGTACTCAATTACATATCGATATTACCGTCCCGGTCAAATAGTGTCGAGTTTAACCTATCCACTATAGCGAAACAGTAAATCGGAATTCCTGACGCTAAATCGAGCAATTTACGCGTCTCTTTTACACGCGAATTTACGATTCCAATTGTCGTTCGCACAGTTTTTCAGTCCGGAAAAGCTTGCAATTCTTTCGCCGATTGTTCTCGCTAGTGTATTCGCAATCAATAGAAACAGGTAAACAAGCGGCGTGCGCGAACAAGAGACAGTTAACTTGCCGCCGTTGGCGAATCGGTGCTGGTGACCGGCTTTGAGTATCGAAAAGCGAACGAGAGAAGTTAAAATCGACGAACACAATGTATCGAAAAGTGGTAAAAGCGCCCATATATACACTACGCGGCAAAATTATAGAATAAATTCATTAAATTTAAAGCAATTTGCTTTTCGTAGAAATGATAGGGCAGGTCAATTTTATCTTTTTAAAATAAACATTTTGCTTCAATTTTAAATTTGCCCCACTTCTGGTTTTTAAGTAGTGATGTCATCGACAATGTTTTGAAATAACTCCTGATTTTTTTTAATTTTGATAGATCATTTAAATGTCTAAATGGTACCATCAAAATTTTAATGCCTTACATAACAAAAGTTTCGAATAAAAGTCATTTAAAAAGTTAACAAATCTTATTAATAGTAAAAAGCAAAGATAAGCGCTGTTATTTAAGAAATGAAATGATTGTGTTCTTTAACTCAAATGTTCGAAATGCTAAAATCTATGGACACATTCATTTTGTACATTACGAATGACGTCAGGACCAATTCGTCTCATTACATACCTAATTCTACTTTTCAAATCTTCTAGGTTTTGTGGTCTATCAATATAGATTTTTAATTTTAAATACCCCCATAAAAAATCAACTATACTAGTCCTCGCCTACCGATCCACCTCCCAGGAAAGCTTCCGAAAAGGGCGTGCGAAGTGCGGAGGTGCACCATCTTGCTCAAACTAAGTATCGTCATTCGGTAAGTCAGGACCATCTTCATTTGGAAACATTTCTGCAGGAGCATGTACAAGTGCTTCTCTAAAAAAATCCAGATATCGCTGCCCAGTGAGAGTTTCGTCAAAGAAGGAAGGTCCAATGATTCTACAGTCAATTATCCCTGCCCACACATTAACTTTACAAGCGTGTTGAGTATGTGCTTCAGTAATCCAGTAAGGATTCTCTTTACTCCCATACCTGTAATTTTGTCGATTTACTGTTCCATTTAGGCAAAATGGTGCTTCGACCGAAAGGAGAATATGGCAAATGAAAAGCGTTGTATAAATCCTGCATTATATCACAAAACTGCATTCGGTGGTCAGGGTCATCTTCAGCTTATCCCTTATGCTGTCGTAACTATCGTCAGTGGTATCAAGGTAAGACAAAAAAGAAGCGGGTTAAGGCTATCCCCTTGAAACACCCCCCTGTTAAATGTTATTGATTTTGTTGTTATTTATTTTCCTTCATTCTTTATTTTGAACTTAGATTTCCAATTTCTCATCAATCTATGAATGCAGTCAACGATTTGATGGTATACATTTAGCAACTTTAACATAAACAGTATTAACTCGTGAGGTGTGCTATCAAAATCCTTACGAAAGTCCACCCATGACATTGACAAGTTTCTTATATACTTCTTTGCGTCCTCACAAACACATCTGTCTATATTAAGATTTTCCTTACAACTTTGTAGGTTCCTCTTTGCTCCTCTTTATTCATGGATCTGGGACCATGTTGGTTCGATCTGATAGAGAATTTTATTGTATATTATCTTGGTAAACATTTTGTATATGTTATTCAGGCATGCAATCGGCCTGTAATTACTAGGATCTTTTGAATTTCCTTTTTTATAAATTAAAGTTGGTGTTTCCGCTACAAACCAGCCAGGTATTTGGAGCGACCCATCGATTGCGTCGGTAAATATCTCCGCCAAATATTTATGGACAGCTGTTAGTTTCTTCCACCAGTAGTTGAGGATTCCGTCCGGGTATAGAAAGATTTCTTGTACCTCTTAAAGCCTGTTAATACGCTGACTGCTTCTAATGTTGTTGTTCTTTGCAGTTGGCAATTTTTTTCAAATTGTGCTATTGCTGGCTTTATTATTATTATTATTTCGAATTATTTAAAAAAGATGCTAATAACTGTTTGTCATAATTGCGTTACCAGTGTAGTTCGGAAGGTTCATATTGTGGCGGCTTTGATGTTGAAAGTAACTATTTCTGGTCTTGAAGTTAAGTACATGCGGAATTAATAACTTAACACAAATCTTAAAGCGGCTGTTAGTAATGAGGAGTTCTTCTTCATCCAGCACCTCTTCACATCTTCTGTAAACAAACTGCTGATTTTATTCAAATTGTTATACAAGGCAAGCTTGTATATATTGTTATGATGTTTATTTACTTACGTTAGAAAGTGTTATATTTTGACAGTTTAACTATATTTAGTTCCATTTTATAACGAGGCGAAGCAGAGTTGTTGACCTCTTCCTTCAATTTTCCCCAGTTTGATTTTTTTTCTTTTTCTTACACATGTAGACAAGAAGTATTTTTGTTAAAAAAAAGAGTCCAGTAAATAACTTTTAGTTTTAGAAACGAAATTGAATAACGAAAATTCTAATTATATTTCTTTATTCAAAATTATGCTATTGCACCGTATTCGGACAAGCATACTGCGATTCATATGCAGTTATAAAAATAGCATCGTTTTCATGACAACCACTTTGATTTACTGTACCTGACAGTACCGTACCTGCAAATTTGGATAGCGTCACCATGGAAGCGAAAGAAATTTTCAATGGATTTAAAAATCAAAAATGATGTTTTATATAATTCAGATAATAAACTGCTGTTCTGAATAAAGAAACAAATGGAGATGGGATAAACAAATTTCGACAAGAAGATATTTTTCAAAATTCCTCGATAATTTTATTAATGTTTCAAGTAAATATGAAATTATTTATATGAAAAACTAAAGAACCAAAAAATAAATCTATTTCGACCATTTAAAATCAAAATTGCTATTCACGGGGGATTTTAAGAGAAAAATTTTGGTTGTAAATCGGATGCCGCTATGAGCCGAAAATATCAAGAACGGACACTGAAGTACTGCCACTTTGTGAAGAACGTAGGTGTGCAGGCACCGAAATGTAATATTTAGCCAAATTAATAAAAAGAGAAAATTCAATGTAATCAATTATTTTTTTTTATTTAAACATTCAAATAAAAACATTAAAATTTAAATGTCACAGTTTTCAGTTAGAGACTATGATAGGTCTTTGTTTAAAAATTCATACTCTGTCCAAAAGAAATATAATTATTCTAAATTCAAAATAAAAAATACCCTCTCTTTCGAATATTAAAAATTGTTTCATTTTCTTATTCGTTTTCGATTAGCAAAAGTAAATAAGCAGCTCCCCCAAAACGTAGTTATTTTCAAAAACGTTAACTCTGAGATATTTCATTTTAATTTGAGAATGTTTCATTACAATATACTTCACACTTAAAAATATTCGGCTAAGATTAGCGGAGGATCTTGTGCTTCAATTTGAAGTAGAGCAACGCAAACTGCGCTGAAAGCCAGTGGCTGACGCATAAAAGTTTACACAAAATAAACACGGCCGGGACAATTCGGTATAAGCGTCAGTATAACTTCGACTCGAAAGCCGATCTGTTGTGTATGCATCTACGCTGTCATATACTATATCGTAGTTCTACGTTTGTTTTGAAAATGTTTCCTACGTCGCGAAAACGACCAAAGTTGGACACAGTAAGAGAATTTATTGCAGAAATGCCTGATTTAAAGTGTGATGGCGCTAAAATTCAATGTTCAATGTGTAGTGTGTAAAATAGATTTAATGTGTTGGTCGAAAAGTGATTGTCTACGGCACGTAAATTTTGCAGGGCATGTTTCAAAAAAAAATTCCACACGAGATTATGACAAATTTAAATTTAATTTATGTGTTTATTGCATGTAATTTACCATTTCATCTACTAAGGAAGAAAGCATACGTCTCGTTTTGGAATTAATATTCGGACTTTAAGTTACCAAGTGAGAGAACATTACAGAGAGTTGTGTGGTCTGCTCGTGAGCATGTCGAGAAAAGAATTAAATCGGAGTTGCAAGATAAAAAACTGTGGTTATGTGTGAACGAAACAACAGATCGTAAAAAACATTCTGTGGTTAATGTAATGGTACGCACAATGGAACCACATCGACCGTCACCCTCAATTTTACTAGCTGCCAGACGAATACAATAATGCACTGCCGAAGTAATCTCAATGTTGGTGTTAAATACATTGGAAAAGTTTGAATTTTCAACACACCAACTGTTGATGTTTATGAGTGATGGTGCCGCAAACATGCTTGCTGTAGGTCGATCTCTTAAAAAACATTGTGCTAACTTGTTGCATATTACATGTAAAATTCATACTCTCAGTCTCGTAGCAGATAGTATCAGAAAATGTTATCCCGAGGTAGACGCTCTAATAGCACATACAAAAGCTGTGTTTGTAAAATCCCCAAAACGTATTCGGGAATTTTATAGACTATGCCCCGGTATTCCTGAACCACCACAACCTATTCTTACTCGTTAGGGAACATGGTTAGAGGCTGCATTTTATTATCTTAAATATTTTGAGAATATAAAGAACGTGATTTTAGAATTCGACCCAAAGGAAGCTGCGGCTGTCAAAGTGAGCCGCTTGAAATTTCAGGATAATCAAGTTAAAACAGATTTGGAAATTATTCAGAACAATTACGTGGGACTAGCGGATGCGATAGAAAAACTACAAAATTCTTCGGTGTCGTTAGTGGAATCTTTGCAAATAGTGCAACATGTTCACGCACAGCTATGCGCGATAGAAGACGCAAGAAATGTTTGTGTTTTAGAAAGGTTTGAAGGTGTTTTAAATAAAGACTCTGATTTCGTCACATTAAGACAAATTTGTGAAGATGCGTCAACAGAACCGTTGTTATTTGAAAGATTATTTTACTTACGCAAATATAACGTCACTAGATGCAAAACGTTCGTTTTCGGCATACAAAAACACTTTTTCTTCACGCCGCACTCATTTTGCCGAAACAACTTTGGAAACATATCCAATGTTGCAAATATTAAATAGACATTATCCACTTCGTGATTTCACGGAGGACTCTTAAAACGGTAAGTGTTTGAGCACGTATCACATTTAATTTATTTTGTGCAAAATTTTATGCGTCCGCCACTGGCTTTCAGCGCAGTTGCGTTGCTCTAATTTGAAGTGTTGCTATAGGAGTCACCTGCGAGCTTATGACGACCAATCGTACCTCATAGGCTTAGGATTTTATGCAAAGAAAACGGCTGAAATATGCACATATATATGCAGATGTTTCACCGAAAATATGAAGAAAAATATGCAAGATATGCAAAAAAATATGCACTATTTTGTAAAAGATATATTAACTTATACAATTATAACATGAAAATTGAATTTTGCCGTAGGAACAAAGATTATGTGAAATAATAGAGTATATAAACCTATTTACATATTTATTTTTTATACATTTGCAAGGCTACACAAGAAAGGTAACATAATGAAAGTAAAAAATAATAAGTAAAAGATGTAATACAAGAATCACATTAACTAATATTTGCAAAGTAATTAACAATTAAACGTTTTTCAAAATTTTGTATTAAAAATTTGTGGCGAGTTCGAAAAATATGCAACTTATGCAAAAAAAAAAATTGTACCCATATTTTAATAGTAGATATGTTGAAATGAAGAAGGGTATGCATATATGCAAAAAATACAAGATATGCACTTTTCATAAAATCCGAAGCCTACTTATAGCAAGAAAAAATCTCCATTTACAAAGGTACAATCTTCCGAGTCCGTGGAAATGACACACCCTATTTAGGTGTAGAGAATTTTACGCAAATCCCAGTAGGAAAATAAAATAACAAATTTTCAGTTTCCGTAATATTATGCGGATACGACAGAAGGTGTGCGAAACGGGGCGGACAGAAGGAGACGGGATGATAGGAATTAGTGCAACGAATTCGTAACTTCGGTATCCGCACTCCCAGTAGCATTTTCATGCATCGCAAATGAAGCGCTTTGCTTTGATTTCTAAATGTTACCCTTAATTATATGGGTCCCTCTATTAGCTTCCTCTCTCTGTGAGTGCGCACAAATTAATTAGAAAATGTGGTGCGTGTAGGCGCTCCGACGTAGTATCGTATAGTACGGAGTAGATTGGGTATGATGTGTCTGTGTGTAATTGTACGTTGTTGGTACGACATACAATATGCATGCACTAACCGGACTACCCTCGCTTCGGTACGCATAGATTACAATTTCTGTAAATTTATTAGCGATTCTGCTCCGGTTTTCTGCGAACCGTTTTGTTCTAACGGCGTATGAAACGCTTAACCAGTTAAAATTGCGCTTTCGGCTGACCAATAAACTACTTAGTTGCACTTAAGGTTCAACAGCAGAACACTATGTTAACAGTAAATAATAAATTTCGTGCAGTAATTGTTTATAAAATTACAAACGAAAACGTTATTGCTTCGCCCATGGCGTTTGGTTTTTGAGTCGTTTAACAAGTTCCTATTATCCTATTTTGTACGATGCAAACCCGTGATAATAATTTATTGCTTTAGAAGATAATGCAATTAATTCTGCATATATATCTCTGTACAGATGTATGTTATCTGTGTTACAGCGAGGGAAAGAATACGTTATTTTCAAAAATGATCATACCACCGGACTTTACGTTCTAATTATATAACTATGGCTTACATGACTTTGCCCAAGATTGGTTCGCGTCAATTCTTCACGACCGCCAGCAAACACTAAAACTCAGCTCACCAGACGCACAGTGGGCGAATTTTTCAATCTAGCCGGATAAAAATGCATTTTTCAAATGTTTAAAAATCTTTCTTTTATCACTTGAAATGATTGTATGGGTTGCGATACATACGTGAATGTACACTACCGTTCATGGAAGTTCGAGCAAGCAAAAAAATGTACGGATGTCAAAGAAAGTAAGAGAAATATTAAATGGCCATGTATTTAATACTTACTTACATGATTTTACATATTTTCAAACACAAATTTATTAAAAAGAAAAAGTTAATGTAATACAAATAATTTAAATCCGATTTTCATCGAAAAATCCACCTTTTGCCTTTAGGACTGCTGCCACTATTCTCGGCATCCGATTCACTAATTTTGTTAATGTTTCATTGGGCAAGCTTATTCAAACCTCCTGGAGAATGGTCCACAAATGTTCCTTCGATTTTGGGCACTTTTTCCTAACACATCGATCTAATTCTTCCCGTAACAACTCTATCGGGTTCAGATCGGGGGACTGTTGCGGCCATTCCATAATTTGTAGGGTTCTTTCATTTTCTTCTTGCTGCAGGTAATCTGTGCACAATTTAGATCTATGTTTCGGGTCACTGTCCTGCATAAATTCAAATCCACGATCAATTAATCGGACTCCTGACGGTATGGCATTTTCCTCCAGGATTTTCCGATATTCTTCTTTTTTCATTATGCCCTCAATTTTGAGCAAGTCCCCTGCTCCGATTAAGGAAAAACAACCCCAAACCATTACGGATCCGCCTCTATGCTTCACCTTAGGAACTATACACTCCCGTAACATTCTTTCCCCTCTTGATCTGCGTACGAAAACTCTCCGTCTATTTCCAAAAACCTCAAACTTGGATTCGTCAGTCCACAAAATGTTTTTAAAATCATCCACTGTCCAATCTCTATGAGCTTGTGCCCATTTCAGTCGTTTCAGCCTATTTCCTCTTCGGAGTAACGGTTTTCGACAAGCCACTCGCCCATGCAACCCAGCCTCTTTCAGCCGACGTTTCACAGTACTCACAGAAACTTTGGAATCTCGCTCATTATTGAATTCTGCAGCAATTTCTGATGTTGTTAGTCTTCTATTGCGCTTACTAATTATTTTTATTCGTAAATCTTCCGCAGGAGTCGTTTTTTTTGACGGTCCTGGCCGATTACGATCATGCACGTCACTGGTTGTCTTAAATCGAACTATAGTATCATGTACTGTAGATTTTTCGAGGCCAATAATAATGTACTGTAGATTTTTTTATTTTAAATTTATCCGCAATCCGTCTTTCTGCGTACCCTTCCTGATGCAAGGTAATAATAGCAGATCGTTTTGAAACAGCTAGAAGCTTTCCACGGGGCATTTTAAGCAGTCAAACCGAAATTATTTTATTTTTCACTTGCGCAACCACAGATACTTTCACAATAACAATCTCTTCAACACTACTGCGTTTACAAATGTTATAATACTTTATAAAAGGGTATACGAATATTTCCAGGTAACACGAGTGAATCAGCTAACCTTCCTAGGGATTATTATAAAGCTTTATTGTCACTGTAATTATTGGGGATTTCCAACATAATTATATATTTTATGATAACGGTCTTATAATAGACAAATACTATCTGGAAATTGGTAAAAGGCTTCCAGAAAAGATTAGTTTTAATAATTCCTCACAGAAATGTATATTAAATAATTTTAAAATTGTTTCCTAAACAGTTAATATAATTTGTCAGCTTGCCCGAACTTCCATGAACGGTACTGTATGTATAATATTTGATAGTCCATGATGCGATCCTGACAAACATAAATCCCAAGAAGGCGTCAGGATACGACCTCATTACAGGTGAGGTATTGAAACAGCTTCCTCGAAAAGCCATGGTGATGCTTACATACCTGTATAATGCTGCGATTAGACTCCAATGGGTTCCTGATAGCTGGAAGGTGGCGGAAATCATTGTTGCCAAAACCCGGAAAGCCACCCAGTGATATCAAGTCATATAGACCAATGTCGTTGCTTCCCGTCATTTCGAAATTGTTTGAGAAATTAATACTGAAGGGGTTGAAACCAATTCTCGTAGAGAGAAACCTAATACCAGATCATCAATTCGGATTTCGCAGCCAACACTCTACAATCGACCAGGTCCATAGAATATCTGACCTTATCGAGAAGATCCTCGAAGACAAACAGTACTGTTCAGCAATCTTCCTCCATGTTGCACAGGCCTTTGGCAGGGTCTGGCATCAAGGATTGATTTATAAACTGCACGATAAGCTACCAGGAAAGTATGCGCAACTCTTGACTTCCTACCTGTCTGGACGAATCTTTAGGGTGGGACAAGCTGAATATTCGAATTTCAGGGAGATCAACGCAGGTGTACCACAGGGTAACGTACTAGATCCTACCTTATATTTACTCTACATATGCGACATACCTATGAGTGACGACGTGACCATCTATACTTGTAACGGTTTGCGAAATATATATATGGTGCCGATGTAATCATTTGCTTTGTTTCCTATTGGACAAGTAACCGCAGATGCCCAAGGAGCTCGCAATAAAGACTGTAAATTTTATCGTGAGCATCGTACCAGAAGAATGGCGAGAATCCAAACTAATAAGGACTTACTTAATCTATTACTTTGATCATTTAGGGTGTCACCGATCGCACCAGCTCTGGAATGGCTTACCTACAACAAAAAGGATTATTAGCAATAATTATACCATTATTGTTGTTATTGTTCATGAAATTTACAAATTAAGATATATTTTTAAGTTTGGACAGTATAGTCAAATTGCATTTATCAACATGCACAGGGTGTTCAGTTTAAACGCCGTTCAATAGGTAACTTTTTTGTTTCTAAAGACACAAGGACGATTAAATTACAAAACAATTAAATTTTTTGCCGTAGATTCAGAATACCGTATCAGAAAAACAATTGACTGTATCAGTTCACCGGAAATGGAACGCCTTGTATATTTTTACATTTTCGGAACCTACTAGTCATGCTGCATCATTTTAGAAAACGAGTACATCCACTTCTTTCCATTCCATTTACCGAAAACCGAAGCAAACGGATAGATATCTCAATGGCCTCTCACACTATCATCCAGCTCAAAAACGTGCTGTTATCAATTTTCTTATCCAAAGGGTCATTTCCATATCTAAACCCAATTCTCTTCCTCAACAACTGAACCACATTACCGAAGCTCTGATTCGCAATAATTATTCTAGGAAAGATATTCAAACTACCATTAACCGCTACACAAATCCCTCTCCACGGCAACTCCCCTCATCTAACCCTAATTTCCGTAAGCAAGCATATCTACCCTACATCCGAGGTGTCACTGATCGCATCAGCAAGATTCTCTTCAGGAACAACATAAAAACCATTTTCAAACCCCACTCCACACTCTCAGTCTGCTTTCCCATCAAAGACCGCAATCATCTGGAAGCCCCTGGTGACTACCAGATCCCATGTTCATGCCGTAGTGTAAATCGGTGAATCAAAGTGATCGGTTAATACTCGTGTTACTGAGCACGAGCGTTGTGCGCGGTTGTTGCGTGTAGCCGGCTCCGCGTTGGGTGAGCGTAGACTGGAAACTGGCCACCAAATCTAATTTAACTCTACCCGTATCTTGTCTCGCAACTCTCACTATTATAGTAGATAAATTGATGAGACAATAGAGATCTTCAAACATTCTAGCAATTTAAATTCCGACGTTGGCTACCCCTTACATCACTCGTGGAAATCCCAACTGATTAAATCTCTTAGCAACCGCCACGTTTCATTGATCCATACCCTTTCCGCTCCATTGGCTCGAAACAATTAATATATGAACCCCTTCAGAATGAATAGTCCCCAGTCAGTGTGCAGTAACAGCTTTGAAGACGTCCCATAAGAGTGTGGACGAAACGTTGGTAGAAGCTACGACAATTTTAAATGTTATTTTTATGCGTACTTTATCTTTAGTTAATTAATAGATTTTTACGAAACACATTTAATTTTTGTTTGTTGCATTATATTTGTATTAAAAATCGTAATCCGAACTTTCCTATATAAAATGTGTTTTCTGTAGTAGTATAAGATATACAACATGATTTATTTAAAAAATTATACAATATAAAGAGCGATATTGTAAAAACTAATTAATATTCACTTGAATTCGGAAAATCGCTCACTGTGGGGTGGTGCCATTTTTGCTGAACCACTGAGCACTTCCATGGTATACCTCAGAGAGGAGTTCCGGAACATTTCTTGTTGCTACTTTTTCTGCGACTACTCCGCTGACGATACCAACCCTCTTTTGAGGTAAAACTTTTGATATCACTTACATATTTGGGCCACAACCTTATATCAGCGAGCAAGACATTGGCTCGAATGCCTTAATACTTGCAAATCCAATTCTATTCTCTTTAACGTGAATGAGATTGTAGAGATTCGGGGAAAGATCAGCAAATAGTTCGAGCAACGCAAATGCATTTTTAAAAGTCGAGTAAAATAAAGCTGTGTTTTAAAAATTGTTCAAACAACTGTTCGGTCAAAGGTTGGAGCAATGAAAGAACTTATTGATGTACTATCGCTTTTACAAAAATCTGGGACCACCATTATGAGCTCATTTTGACGTTTTTTGAGTGTTGTGATAATGACTAGAGTTGGCCACGCGCGCCAACGGGAAGCGGCGTTGTTTCGATTAGGCCTCGGGTTCCACTAGAGCTATTGTGTGTAGATGTTCGCTGTCGTAAATACTTTCGCGTAGTTGTTAAATAAAAATAAAAGAATGCGTGCACAAACACTTACCATTTTAAGAGTCCTCCGTGAAATCGCAAAGTGAATAATGTCTGTTAAATATCTGCAACATTAGATACGTTTCAACAGTTGTTTCGACAGACCGAGTGCGGCGCGAGGAAAAAATATGTTTATATGCAGAGAACGAACGTTCTACATCTTGCGTAATTAAAATATTCTTTGAAACAACTTAACGGTTCTGTTGACGCACCTTCACAAATGTGTCTTAATGTGCCAAAATCAGAATCTTCCTCTAAAACACTTTCATATTTTTCTAGAACACAAACATTTTTTGCGTTTTCTATCGGGCATAGCTGTGCGTGTTGCACCACTTGCACAGATTCCACTAACGACACCGAAGGATCTTGTAACTTTTCTATTGCATTCGCAAGTCCGAAGTAATTTTTGTGAATGTTTTTTAAATTCGTTCTAACCCGACTATCTTGAAATTTCGACTGGCTTTTCTTGATAGCGGCAGCTTCCTTTAGATCGAATTGTAAAACCACGTTCTTAATATTCTCATAATATTTATGATAATAAAACGCAGCATTTAACCAAGTTCCCCAACGTGTAAGAATAGGTTCTGGTGGCTCAGGTATACGGGGGGACAGTCTGTGAAATTCGCGAATACGTTTCGGGGATTTGACAAACACTGCTCTTGTATGCGCTATTAAAGCGTCTACCTCAGGATAACATTTTCTGATACCATCTGCCACAAGATTGAGAGCATGAATTTTACACGTAATGTCTAACAAGTTAACAGAATGCTTTTTAAGAGACCGGCCTACAGAAACCATGTTTGCGGCACCATCACTCATAAACATCAACAGTTGGTTTGTTGAAAGTTCATACTTTTCCAATGTATTTAACACTAACTTTACAATTACTTCGACAGTACATTGTTGTATTCGTCTGGAAGCTAATAGAATTGAAGGTGACGATTGATGCTGTTCCATTTTACGTGCAATTATATTAACGACCGAATGTTTTTCGATCTGTCGTTTCGTCCACAGATAACCACATTTTTTTTTCTTTCAACTGCGATTTAATTCTTTCTTCAACATATTCACGAGCAGATGGCACTATCCTTCGTAACGATGTCCGACTTGGTAATTTGTACTCCGAATAGTTATTCCAAAACAAGACAAACGCTTCCTTGTCTAGTAAATTAAACGGTATATTACATACAATAAAAGTAACACATAAATTAAATATAAATTTGTCAAAATCTCGTGTGCAAGTTTTTTTTGAAGCATGCCGTTCACTGTTTACGTGCCGTAGACAGTCTCTTTTGGACCAACTCATCAACGGTACATTACATACTACACATTCAATTTTAGCGCCATCATACGTTAAGTCAGGAATTTCAGCTAAAAATTCTCTAACTTGGTCCGCCTTGGGTCGTTAAAATGGATAATGTCGAAATAGTATCCCTTGTCCCAGATTTTTATAAAAGCAATGTGCATATTATTAGGTAAAATTTTTCCAATCTATGTGTTGTTCATCTCACATAGCGAATTATACATATTTGTTCATCATATTAGAAAATATTTTCGAAGAATTCCTTAAGTATTAAAAGTTAGGTATTTGTGAATTGGGCTTTTCAATCTTGATGTTAATGACATTGCTACTGCATCTATTCGCTGATTCTAGTATAGACGTTAAATACGAATATGAAATAATTACCGTGGTATCCACTTCCGCTATAACTGGAAGCCAGAAGAATGCATAATTTGGTCACAATGACATTAATGAACCACCAAAATTTCAGATTTCTCTAATAAATACTTTTCCAGATATCGAATAGTTTTAGGTCCCAATGCAACATTCTTTCCTACTGAAAGATTACTTCATATTTGTAAATTAAAACCATATACAACCAATAGATCATCGACAGTTGATCTTCGTAATAGAATACGTACAATATCGGCGAGTACGTTGCCCCATTGTGAATGATTAACTTATGAGCGCCACAAACATATTAGATTTGTCAATTTATCAATGTCAGTTGTTTGATTGCCAAAGTAATTTATGGTCCTCGGACGAACGCAAACATTTTTCTATATTGGGAGCGACGGGCATAAACAATTCATACGTAAAATACTTCGTTAGGTACAATATTCAAACCCCTCTCGCTAATGTTGATATTAAATAATAATTAGGCAACAAATGGCTCTATTAATTTTATATGAACGGAATAAATGGAAGAGAATTATGTCACACAATTAGGTTGCCTGGATTTGCGCAGGGTCGTCTCGTTCTCAATAAAACAATTGGAAGAAACTGCGGATTAGTCCTCCAATTCATCTATTATTCATAAAATTAGAACGAATTTTAAGGGTATATTTGATGCGAATAAAATATATTATAATTGCTTTCTCGAATAACGTAATTAAATATGTAGTAGCGGTCTATAAAGCTGATTTGGTGTCACAGAAGTGGATTTTAATTAAGAATTTGGAAGGTGATGTGATGTGCAGATCCAGAGTGTTTCATAATATACGCTTTTTAAATTAATAAGCACACAGGATGTACGATGCCTTCCCTGCGGAAAAGTGCCTTATTATAGCAATAACTAAAATAATTTTATTCTTCGATTATTCTTTTAGTAGTTACAGAATATGTAATTACATAAACAAATCATAAAAGTAACCCTTCTCAATAACCATCTTTTTCTGTCAAAAATGGCTTGTTTAAGAATTACGTGGTGTTCAAATTCGTTATACACTTCTTAAATTGAACCGTTAGCAATTTACTCAATTGTTTCTCCAATCAGCTACAAAATAACATTGCTATGTAATTTTTATTTAACTTTAAACTAAGATATTTTTAGTAAAAGGTTACTATGAAACTCCATCACTTCATAATTTTCCATCATCCTTAACATGTTGT
Organism: Dynastes maya; assembly: GCA_029619315.2. Taxonomy (NCBI): domain Eukaryota; kingdom Metazoa; phylum Arthropoda; class Insecta; order Coleoptera; family Scarabaeidae; genus Dynastes; species Dynastes maya. The sequence continues at coordinate 816,219 of JAROYE020000028.1, forward strand.
TGCCGACGTTTGGGTGGATGCTATATATTTCAGAAGTGTACAGCACAAGTAAAATTACACAAGTCCATTACACATAGTGATTTAATGTTTATTTTTTAATTCATGTTGCTGATGGTTTTTCTTTTAGTACAGATTTATGAAAGAAAAAGAAATGTTTTTTCTAAGATCAGAATAGCAGTAGACTTTTAAATAGATTTCTTCGTAGTTCGTTAAATAATTGCGTATAATTTTTCAAGCAGCCCTCTCAACGATGTGCCAAAGTATAAAAAGCTGTATTGATCGTATCGCTTTTCACACTATTTAATTGTAGAAGTTATACTTAATAAAAACTATTATAACAAAACCTCCTAGAAGATTTAACTTATGTGATTGATTGATTGATTAGTCAATTTATGGCTGTAGCGCTTGCCATGGCCATTAACTCCTGTGTAGAGCAACGCAACTGCGCTGAAAGCCAGTGGCGGACGCATAAAAGTTTACACAAAATAAATTAAATGTGATACGTGCTCAAATACTTACCGTTTTAAGAGTCCTCCGTGAAATCACAAAGTGGATAATGTCTATTTAATATTTGTAACATTAGAAATGTTTTCAAGGTTGTTTCGGCAAAGTGAGTGCGGCGTGAAGAAAAAATGTTTTTGTATGCCGAAAACGAACGTTCTACATCTAGTGACGTTATATTTGCGTAAGTAACTCCACGAAATTTTTGAGCGACATCTAGTCCTATAGGATCCGTCAAGCTTTCTAGAGCGGCTTGTAAATTATCTAAGGTATTTAATGAGTCTCATAAAGATAAGTGACTGTTTTGTAACAGCGATATAGCTTGTACAACTGCAGAATAGTTTATGGACATTTCATCTATTTGTAATTGAACGTCCGAATTGAAAAAAGTTGTTGACTCTCTGGAATCGCTGCAGATTCATTTGATTTAAATTTTAAAATCACATCCTTCACATTTGCGAAATATTTATGATAATAAAATACTGCCTGGAGCCATGCCCCCATCGAGTTATTATAGGTTGAGGTGGTAGTGAAAGTTTCGACGAGGGAACATATATATTTCAAAAAAGACGAGTGTTCATTGTCTACGAGGTGGTGTGGGATCATATAGAAACACACAGTATTTTCTTTAATAAAACCAATACAATTTGGATAAACCAATTCAAAACGCAGAGACGGTTTGAACCTATAAACATGTTTATGGCTGATCGTTCACCTAAGACAATATACGTCACAGCCTGCTGACGTCAAAGCCATTTGGCCTTGTAGTTTCGGTGGTAACGAGGTGGCACGCCCGTCCGGCAAACAGGAAATGTGTATGTAGGTTCGATTCCTTACTGAGCCGAGATTTTTTACAAATATTTAATTACGTCAGAGATACCAAAGATACGGATTGTTATTAAAATACCAAAATAATAAACCATTAAAATATTAAATTGCTGAAATTGTAACAAAGTGTGTATTAGTCATAGCTAGAACTAATGACGTTCTATATGACCGCGCCACTAACGGAAGGTTAAGAGGCAATCTTTTTAATTGCATATAGTTATGTTGTTACAATAACCCTTTCCAACTAAAATATTCAATTTATTTAATATATATTTCATATCACGTCCGTTTATACCTGGAAACGGGAAATATTCATGAAAAGTGCGCCAACCACATTCATATCGATTTTATCACCTACTGAAATATGACAAATTATCGCCGCGATTTTTTATTTCATTCGCGTCCAAACTGTTGAATAAATTCGTTGGAGTAGTTGCCGGCTAAATTACACGTTGTAAAACGTACAGTAGGAACTGTACGTCATTCGGATATCTTTTCATGCAAACTTCTTAAACTTTTAATGGCTTTATATTGCCGGTAGTAAAAAACTTAACGCCACGTTCGGTGAAATTAAGTTCGCCCTACGTCCCTCGCATGCGTACCGCTATTTTCGCTTTTCCGATTCGGGTTTGAATGAAAGGGAGAGGATTTTATAGGATCAACAATAAACTGATTTTTTTACAGGCACTTTTTAGCGTTAAGATAACGAATTCGGGCGCGACCCCATCTCGAAAATTAGAGGAAACGTGTGGGTTACAGAAAATAATTTGTTTTCGTGGAAACGCTCTTGAAAACGAGCGGAATATTTAACTATAATTTCCTAATTTATGCAAGCAGTTGTACTTTTAACATACCCTAGTATTACACCGTTGAAAATGTTCGTTGATTTTAAATAAGTTTATCACTCATACAAACTTACTATTTATATTCCACATTACAAGAAATAACAATATTAGTATTTATTTACACCGTCAAAAGTACATGGTTCATCGAATTAAAAAACAGTACATACACAACATCAAAAACAAAAACATCTAAAACAAAAACAAATAGCAACAACAATTAACTTATACATGAATATATAATAATAATAATAATAATAATAATAATAGTAATAATAATAATAGTAATAATAATAATAATAATAAGTTTATTGCTTTACTACAACAGAACAAAGCAAACGTTAACAACAATAAACGAACAAAGTAAACGTATAAATGTACAATATGTTATGACAAGTATTCATTTAAGTTATAGGGCTCCATCTCAACTAACAAATTAAAAACTTGTTTACGAAACAGGTATACACTACTAATTTGTCTTAAGGTAGAAGGTAATCTATTAAATAGTTTTAAGCTTGTGTATGTGAGTCCACTCTCACTTATACTTCACCGGTGTTTGGGGAAGCAGTACCGACCCTTATGTCTAGTGCCGTAAGCATGGTCAAAATAATGCTGTTCAAAAAGGTGTTTATTTTTATAATAAAAAAGAAGTACCTCGAATATATAGATACCGTATACAGTTAAGATATTATTCTTTTTGAAGTAATTTCTGCAAGACTGGTCGTAATCAAGGCCAAACATAGCCCGCACAATTCTTTTCTGGCATACAAAAACCTGATTCAGGCTGCCACTGCCCCCCCCCCCCCAAATAACAACAGCATACCTAATTCGCGAGTAACAACGACCAAAGTAAACCGAACGTAAAACGTCGCTACCAACAATATATTTTAATTGACTAATAACAAATCGCTTACATATTAGATCAATATGATTCTTCCACTTAAGATATTCATCAAATGTTACACCTAATAATTTTACGCTAGTTACTATAGAGTATTTGCGGTTATCAAATTCCACATAGTCAAGGTGATTGCTAGGTCTACTTTTAAACGAAATTACGTTTGTCTTTTCATGATTGATTTTTAAATTGTTATTCTGTAGCCATATGTCGATATTTCTGATGTAGGGACCACCATTGACACTAAGCTCAGCGAATATGTTAGCTTCCAGAATAGATAAAATAGTGTAGCATTCACAGGCGATAATGTAGATTTCCTCCAACTTCCATTTTATATAATTTTTGTTATTTAACGTCTACTATTACTGCGAGGGATGATCGTAAAATAAGGTTCCCAAAGCCCTACAGCAGCAATAAGACGTGTTAGGCAAAATCCGACAACATTGTCGTGTGCAGCAGCTCTCCTACTCTATATACGTACCACTCCCGTCTAGCTACGCGGCTCGGTGTTGGCTAAGTAGCCGCCCGAGATGGAACTCCCGATCGCCGCTACCGCCAGGTGCGAAATTCGCGCTGTTATACGTTTTTTAAACGTGAAAGGGGTTTCACTTATAGACATTCATCGTCAATTAACCGAAGTTTATGGAGAAAAGTGTGTAGCTGTTCTACACGTCCGCAAATGATGTAGGGAATTCACTGGAGGTCGGACGAAAATTCACAATGAAGAGTGGAGCAGAAGATCATCAGTTTCAGAGGAAATCGTTGAAAAGGTCGAGAGCATACTGTTTGAAGATCGGAGGGTCACCATTCGTCAACTCGCTCTTTGGATTCCTGAGATTTCCAACACAATTGAAACGATTTTGACTGGCGGCAGAATTTTACGACATGGGGATACAGAAGTTGGAGCACCGTCTGCAAAAATGCTTGGATAGAAATGGTGATTATGTCGAAAAATAACTTAAGTTTTAAGCTTTAAAACGTTGTGTAATGTTAAGGAAATAAAGAATGCTGCCTATTTTTAAAAAATTTGGGAACCTTGTTTTACTATCATCCCTCGTATTATGAATTACTATTGGATACCCATTTAGGACCCCTACTAGAAATATTAAGAAAAAGTATTTTTTAAAGAAAAAACATTTATTTAGTCTTAAATAACACAGTGCTTATGTTAAAATGAGAATCCAGGAATTTCAATTATTGTTTTTTTGCGTTTCGTTAACGCAACATTGGGAATATACGTTAAGGAAACCATCAGTTATTTATGACAATCTTTGAAGCAGTGTGGATGTAATGGAATTCCACAAGAATACAGTAGTGCTTTTGCATGCTCTACAACGTTTCCTCCGATTTTCCAGATATCTCTCAATTATATAGCCCACATTATTCAAACGTGAAAAGGATGGTAAAGATCCAGTAGACCTACGTCTTCTAACAGATTGTATTTTACATTTTCCGACAGTAATAAGGCTTTTTACACGATCATACCTTAAATCTAGTTAGGAGATAGGTTTCTCTTTATATACAAGTCTGTACAGCTTCCAAGCGTTCACCACAGAAGAATCTATCTTATTTACAAATAATGGCGACCACCATTTTTTTACCGCAAATGCTTATTTGGTCACTTGCAACTGCGTTGTCATATAACTCAACGCCTCCCATATATTTATTATATTTGGCAATCCTATTTGGTTGAGGTACAGACATATCTTTTTTTTCTTTTCGGCTGTACCGTTTCACAAATGCTTCACAGACTCGCAATTACTTGCCACTGTACCTACAGATTTATCATTCCAACGTACTACATTTATTTCATTTACATGATTATAACATAAATCCTTTGTTCCTCGCGGTTTTTTTCCTTGGTCTTGATAGTTTCAAATGGACATAATTCCAGTGGCAAATTGTCCTTTGTTTTTCAAATGAACTAGTAGTTTGTAGCTTGTAAAAAGGTTATCGAAATATATTGTACTTTATGGGCTGACCTATTCTCTAAAACTTTCAAATAATTAATTACAACTTTTTCACCGACACCAAATGCCCGTTTGAAGTTTTTCATGCAAGCTTCCAATCTTGCATTTTCGAAACATCATACTTTACACGTCTTTCAAAAATATTTCCCGAAAAAATTACATAAACCTTTGTAAAATTACTGCTGTATGAAGTACTTTTTATACGAAAATTTATTTAAAAAAAGTTTTATTCAGGGATTTTATCGGGAACTGTTTTTTCTTCTAAAATTTGATAAATCTCTTTTAATTTTATTCAACTTGAAAAAGCATTTACATTACTGAAGAAAATATTTCCTGCATGTTTGGATATTTGCTAATGCGATACTAATAACTAACCTAGGCAAATATGCGGTAACAGCCAGAGGCGTGGCGAGCGCATAAAAGTTTACACATAAAATAGAAAGTAAGAAATAAATTATAAAACGTGTTGAAACATTTACCGTTATAAAAGTCTTCCGTGAAATCACAAACTGGGTAACATCTGTTAAATATTTGAATCATTTGATATGTTTCCACAGCTGTTTCAGTCAAGTGAACACGAAGTGCAGAATAAATGTTTTTTAATGTCGAAAACGATCGTTCGACATCTAGCGATGTTATATTTGCATATTTAAAATAATCTTTGAAACAACTTAATGCATCTTCACACGCACCTTCACAAATTTGTCTTAATATAAGAAAATCGGGGTCTTTCTCTAAAACACTTTCAAATTTTCGTTTACACACCAATTTGTTTCGCCTTCTACAGCGCATAACTGTGCGTGACTATCTTGAAATATTTCCTGGCTTTCCTTGATTGCTGCAGCTTCTGTCGGATTGAATTTTAAAACTACCTTCTTTACTTGATCAAAATATTTGTTGTAGTAAAACGCAGCCTGAAACCCTGTTCTCCAACGTGTAACAATCGGCTGTGGTGGTTCAGGTAAATCAGGACACAGTTTGTGAAATTGTCAGATACGTTTCGGGGACTTTAGAAACACTGCCTTTGTACTAGCAATCAATGCATTTACTAGTGGAAAACATGTAGCAATCGTTTCTGCCGCAAGATTTAGAGTATGGATTTTACACGTTACATGTAAGAAGTTACCACTGTGTTCTTTAAGAGATCAGCCCAAAGAACGCATGTTTGTGGCACCATCACTCATAAACATTAAAAGTTGATTAGTTGAAACTTCAAATTTGTTCGATGAGTTCAACACCACCTTTAAAATCTCATCGGCAGTCCAATTTATAACTCTTTTGGAAGCAAGTAAGAAGGAGGATGACGGTCTATGTGGTTGCATTGTACGTACCACTACATTAACCGCAGAATGTTTTTGACGATCTGTTCTCTCTAAAACACTTTCAAATTTTCGTATTACACACCAATTTGTTTCGCCTTTTACAGCGCATAACTGCGCGTGAACATCATTCATAATTTGAACAGAATCCACTATCGACATCGAAACATTTTGTAATTTTTCTATTTCCTCCGCTAGTCCGAAGTATTTGTTGTGAATAGTTTGTAAATCTCATTTAACCTGAAATATTTCCTGGTTTCTCTTGATTGCTGCAACTTCTGTCGGATTGAATTTTAAAACTACCTTCTTTACTTGACCAAAATATTTGCTGTAGTAAAACGCAGCCTGCAACCATGTTCCCCAACGTGTAACAATGCTTCTTTGCCTAGTAAACGAAACGATAGATTACATAAAATAAGAGTAACACATAAATCAAATGTACATTTTTCTTGGTCTCGTATGCCACTTTTTGCAGTAGAATGCTGTTTGCTTTCGATGTGGTGTTGACAATGGCTTCTGGACCAACACATTAAAGGAATTTTACAAACTAGACATTGAATTTTAGCGCCACCAAAAATTAAGTCCGGCATGTCCGGCATACACAGAACTACTCGCATGCAGCATCGATTTAGTACTGACGCTGTGAGCGCGTGAAATAAATAATCGCCGACTCCAGACCACATATCTACTACACTGACTGTTACCGATGTTTGCCCAGACTATTAATGACAATTCATTAAAAGTATTTACATTTCAAATTGAAAAAAATTCAAGTTGGTGTTGCGTTAGTGAAACCATGGAAGTAAATGGGTTAAGCCAGTAATTTATGACATTACAATAGCATTGTCAAGGGCTTTTATATTATGCAACATTTTGGTTGAGTAACATTTGTTTATTAATGTTATTTAGCTTTTATCAACTATGTATTGTAATTCCTTGGAGCAACTATTTTTCCTTTTTTCTACATTCTGTCCTAAAATACCTGGTGCCCAGTCCTTTAGTTTTATAATATTTCCCAGCTAACTCCCAATGTGTTACAGACTTTAGTTCTCCCTCTAATTATCTTATTGTAAGCAACGTCTTGATCATCCTTATGCACAACTACGTTTCATTGCAAAATAAATAGTTTATGGATTATTTACATTTAGTACATTGCTGAAGAAATGTTGTTGTTATTGCCATGATGCATTCAAGGCTACCACACATTTTTGTCTTGAATTGGATGCAGTGGATTCCCTCAGGAAAACCTGCACCATAATAGAGCACCGTTCCTGAAGCAATCCGCAAGTTTACCTTCACGAGTTAATGGAAAATATATGCAAATATATATATATGGCGTCCAGGAACTAAAGTATTTCGAATGAATACGAAATGAAGTGAAAATGGCTTCATTAACGTAAGGTAATCACATTCATATTCAGTAATTATCCCTTTTAAACCCAATCTCCGTACGTAACATATAATTTATCCTCTCGACATGAATTAAAAACCATTTTAATTTTATTACGTCCTCTTCGCATATTCGAACATGTTACAATATTATCACACATCCGGAACAAATGCCCTTTTAAAATAGCCATAAATCCGCTTCGCTGGAAGAGAAAAAAAAGTACCGGATGAGGACGCAAAGAAAGGAAAGATTAATCTTTAACTCCGGATATTGCTTATAAATATTAATCCTAGCATCGGAGAATTTCCAGTTTTTGACGCGATGCGGCGAGCGTATTATGCAGAAATGCTTATTTATCGGCGGAGAGTGCCGACGTATGAGAACTTAACGTTACATGAATGCATTTTACGCTGATGGACGGTTTATTACAATTTCCGAGGTCGTACGGTAAATGAATGTCATAATGTTTTGACGGAATTCTCGCTGAAATTTATGCACATTCGGCGTACGTGTGTACGATGCAAGAAGGATGGAATTAACATTTTTATAGCTTATTCGGTCTAATGCATGGATCTCATTAATTTAGTATCCCCTAGCGTTCATAACATTTTTATACCATCAATTTTAAGAGGATAATAACGTTTGGCAAAGAATACGTTACATGTTAGGTTAGTAAATTGAATACTGCAACATTTTGCAAACTACGGTAATATACCGTTGCTATACAGAAAAGCTGAGTTAAGTAAAATCTTTTTGTATGCGCTCAAGAAAGTTTTATCCAGTAAAATTACTGCTAGTATATACGCAAGCAGAAAATGCTTTTGGAAAGTGAATGTTAAGTGAAAATTCGGAAAAATAGTTAAAACTGCAAGGTGTGTAATTAAGGCAAAATCATATACTAACCAATAAGAGTACTATTGGTACTGGTACCAGTCAGAGTGCAGTAACAGCCCTGAAGATGTCCCATAAGCGTGTGGATGAAACGTAGAGTATATCATTGGTACTATTAGTATTTATACTATTTTTTGAATTGTGTCATTAATAGGCGTTGACCTGGGCAAATATGCGGTAACAGCCAGAGCCGTGGCGAGCGCATAAAAGTTTACACATAAAATATAAGAAATAAATTATAAAAGTGCTGAAACACCTACCGTTTTAAAAGTCTTCTGTGAAATCACAAACTGGGTAACATCTGTTAAATATTTGAATCATTAGATATGTTCCCACAGCTGTTTCAGTCAAGTGAGTACGACGTACGGAATAAATGTTGTTTAATGCCGAAAACGATCGTTCGACATCTAGCGATGTTATATTTGCATATTTAAAATAATCTTTGAAACAACTTAATGCATCTTCACACGCACCTTCACAAATTTGTCTTAATTTAAGAAAATCGGAGTCTTTCTCTAAAACACTTTCAAATTTTCGTATTACACACCAATTTGTTTCGCCTTCTATAGCGCGTAACCGTGCGTGAACATCATTCACAATTTGAACAGAATCCACTAGCGACATCGAAACATTTTGTAATTTTTCTATTCCCTCCGCTAGTCCGAAGTAATTGTTGTGAATAGTTTGTAAATCTCTTTTAACCTGACTATCTTGAAATATTTCCTGGCTTTTCTTGATTGCTGCAGCTTCTGTCGGATTGAATTTTAAATCTACCTTCTTTACTTGATTAAAATATTTGTTGTAGTAAAACGCGGCCTGCAACCATGTTCCTCAACGTGTAACAATCAGCTGTGGTGGTTCAGGTAAATCAGGACACAGTTTGTGAAATAGTTGGGTACCTTTAGGGGACTTTAGAAACACTGCCTTTGTACTAGCAATCAATGCATTTACTAGTGGAAAACATGTAGGAATCGTTTGTGCCGCAAGATTTAGAGTATGGATTTTACACGTTACATGTAAGAAGTTACCACTGTGTTCTTTAAGAAATCGGCACAAAAAACGCATGTTTACGGCACCATCACTCATAAACCTTAAAAGTTGCTTAGTTGAAACTTCAAATTTGTTCAATGAGTTCAACACCACCTTTAAAATCTCATCGACAGTACAATTTATAACTCTTTTGGAAGCAAGTAAGAAGGAGGATGACGGTCAATGTGGTTCCAGTGTACGTACCATTACATTAAGCACAGAATGTTTTTGACGATCTGTTGTTTCGTCCACACACAACCACAGTTTTTTATCTTTCAATTCCGTTTTCATTCTTTTTTCTATATGTTCACGAACAAATGGCACTACATTTCGTATCGATGTCCGACTAGGTAATTTACAGTCCGCATATTTATTCCAGAAGGAGACAAATGCTCCTTTGTCTAGTAAAGTAGATTACATAAAATAAGAGTAACACATTAATCAAATGTAAATTTTTCTTGGTCTCGTATGCCACTTTTTTGCAGAAGAATGCTGTTTGCTTTCGATGTCACGTTGACAATGGCTTCTGGACCAACACTCGCATACAACATCGTTTTAGTACTGACGCTGTGAACGCGTGAAATAAATAATCGCCGACTCCGCACCACATATCTACTGCACTGACTGTTACCGCTGTTTGCCCAGTCTAATAATTATACAGTGAGGTCCTAAAGGGTCTCCCTATGCTAATTTTCGAACGACAGAAGCTACAATTTTTAGCAAGAATTGGTCGGTTTCTATTTTCTATGGGCTAATTTTTAGTGCTATCGGTAGTCCAACTTCATTTCCGGTGTCACCGGAAGTGACTTTTTTATTTAAAATAGAATATCCTATATATTTTTACACTTTTGGAAAGGCAATCGAAAGGCGAATCCAACGATACCACATATGATGTACTTTAACTTAAGAAATATGACGATATATAGCAATAAACATTTGGTAATCTGTTTTTGTTCTTACGCAAAGTTGGCTAGGATAGTGCGCCAAACCTTTTTTGTGACGTCAAATTGATCCAAAGATCTCGTTGCTAAGTAGAGTAATCATAACAGTTGCTAAACTGTCAAATATAAATTCCAAAAGCGTAAATTATTTTTGTTGTTTGTTGCGACTATGAAAAACTAACACATTTAAACAAACCTACCATAATTAATTAATTACAATAAAGCTGGGTAAAGTAAGGAAGATACAACAATTAACAAAACAAGTTAAAATGAGAGAAAATAATAACGAAAACAAAGAACGAAAGTATGACAAATGCAGAATATAATAATAATAAATAATAAGAATAATGTATGCTTTTGGAATTGAAATTTGACAGTTTGACAATTGTTGTGATTATTATGCATAGCTCTCTAGAACAGTCTCACGTCACAAGAAACAACTTGGCGGTCTTTTCTAGCCAACTTTGCATGGCAACAAAAACAGATTACCAAAATCTTGGTATTCTTGGATTCGTCTTCCGATTACCTTTCCAAAAAACGTAGAAATATACAGGATATTCTATTTAAAATAAGAAAATTAATGTTACTTCCGGTGACACCGGAAATGCAATTGAACTGCCGATAACGGCGAAAGTTAGCTCATAAAAAATAAAAATCGACCTATTTTTTCTGTCGTTAAAAAGTTAGCATGAGGGGGGCGGGGTACTTTAAGCTTCTCACCTTTACGTGTCTCACGAAGAACTGCATCGATCGATATATGAAAGAGTATACACTGAAGAATTCTGAAAACTTTGTAATATATTAAACCCTGCATGCAATTATTTAAAACTTCCGGTTATACCGGAAGTAGCTGTCAACTTTGTTATTTTAAAATAGAACAGCCTATACGTTATTACATTTTTGAATTTCCAGATCAATTTTAAGGTTTGTTTGATGAAACAACTAGGTATGTTCCTATTACTAACCATATTTGAAATATTTGCATTTTTTGAAAATTTGTGGCAATCGAATGCCTGTGAACTTTTATAATTGTGAAAATATTTAAATTGGAAAACTGAAATTTTGCAGAACTGTTGATCGTAAAGAGTAGAATTAGAAACTGAACGAATTTTTCGAAAACAGTATACAGGGTGTCCGACAATTACGACTAAATGTTCAAATGGAAAAGTGTCAAAACTTAATTTTTTTAAAATACACCTACGTATTTTCTCTTACTTATAAAATTGCTCTTGCAAAAAACAAAAAAACGTAATATTCATTACACATCTAAAGTAGATACTCTTCAAGATATTTAGAGAAATCTGTATTGTAACACAATTTTCTTCAAAAGAAGAAGAACACGCAGCAGTGAGAATGTAGGCTATGTAGTTTTTTAAAATGTCATGCAATTTTGAAGATATCCTAGCTAGGTTTTAAGTCACCTTTAAATCGCCTAGACCCTCAAATGAGCTGGCGGTATAGGCAATTCCCTATTTATCGGGAAAGGTGTCACATGTTGCGACTGACAGTGTACGTATATTGGTAGAACATTTCGAAGTTTTGAAACTCGGAATAAAAAACATATTAGAATTTCTAAACCAAATTCGAGTGGGTTCCCTCATTTCTCTGAACATTTACTAAAAAACAAACATACCTTTAATTTAGACAACGGCTTCAGTATTCTACACATAGCCAACAAAGGTAATTTCTTAAATAACTTGGAGAGCCTCGAAATTATGAGAGAGCAACATACAAACAAAGACTATAATTTAAATACGCAGTTACAGTCGGAAACGACCTCTGTTTTTCAAATTTTTTTTGATTGATGTCATGTCATAGGTTTCCTCTTCTTTTATTACCTGGTTTTGAATACTTAACCATAGATGTCACTAATAACTTATGTAGAAATAGAATGGTTGAAAACTAACCATTCTATTTCTACATTTCCTTTATCACAAAAAAACATAATTTCAGTTTTGACAATTTTATTTTAACTTGTGTGTGCTCAGTCCCTCTTTTACACCTAATTTGAATTATTTTTTAAAAAAACCTAATTATATTCAAATGTTGATCCATCGCTATACATCTGGAATATTTTTGTTAGATGACTTTTAACTGTTCTTTACAAATTGTAAGTATTTTATATTCAATTCCAATATTGATACATTATGTAGAGTACCTCAAATATAAAAAAAGAAACTGATAAATTAAAAGTAATCATCCTAAAATAAAAAAACTTTTTAACTCACATAACAACTTTGTTATTTTGAGGTAACTCTACAAATATTTACATCACTTACAAATTTCAAATAAAATTTAAAAATTAGCTTTTACTTTTTAATATTTTATACATATAAAACTTTAATAGAAATTTATAAATAGAGCAACGCAAACTGCGCTGAAAGCCAGTGACTGACGCATAAAAGTTTACAGAAAATAAACACGGCCGGGACAATTCGGTATAAGCGTCAGTATAACTGCGACTCGAAAGCCGATCTGTTGTGTATGCATCTACGCTGTCGTATACTATATCGTAGTTCTACGTTTGTTTTGAAAATGTTTCCTACGTCGCGAAAACGACCAAAGTTGGACACAATAAGAGAATTTACTGCAGAAATGCCTGATTTAAAGTGTGATGGCGCTAAAATTCAATGTGCAGTGTGTAAAATAGATTTAATGTGTTGGCCGAAAAGTGATTGTCTACGGCACGTAAATAGTGCAGCGCATGTTTCAAAAAAAAATTCCACACGAGATTATGACAAATCTAAATTTATTTTATGTGTTTATTGCATGTAATTTACAATTTCATTTACTAAGGAAGAAAGTATACGTATCGTTTTGGAATATTCGGACTTTAAGTACCAAGTGAGAGAACATTACAGAGAGTTGTGCCGTCTGCTCGTGAGCATGTCGAGAAAAGAATTAAATCGAAGTTGCAAGATAAAAAACTGTGGTTATGTGTGGACGAAACAACAGATCGTAAACAACATTCTGTGGTTAATGTAATGGTATGCACAATGGAACCACATCGACTGTCACCCTCAATTTTACTAGCTTCCAGACGAATACAACAATGCACTGCCGAAGGAATTTCAATGTTGGTGTTAAATACATTGGAAAAGTTTGAACTTTCAACAAATCAACTGTTGATGTTTATGAGTGATGGTGCCGCAAACATGCTTGCTGTAGGTCGATCTCTTAAAAAACATTGTGCTAACTTGTTAATTTGTTGCACATTACATGTAAAATTCATACTCTCAGTCTCGTAGCATATAGTATTAGAAAATGTTATCCCTAGGTAGACGCTCTAATAGCACATACAAAAGCTGTGTTTGTAAAATCCCCAAAACGTATTCGGGAATTTCATAGACTATGCCCCGGTATTCCTGAACCACCACAACCTATTCTTACTCGTTGGGGAACATGGTTAGAGGCTGCATTTTATTCTCTTAAATATTTTGAGAATATAAAGAACGTGATTTTAGAATTTGACCCAAAGGAAGCTGCGGCTGTCAAGGTAAGCCGCTTGAAGTTTCAGGATAGTCAAGTTAAAACAGATTTGGAAATTATTCAGAACAATTACGTGGGACTAGCGGATGCGATAGAAAAACTACAAAATTCTTCGGTGTCGTTAGTGGAATCTTTGCAACTAGTGCAACATGTTCACGCATAGCTATACGTGACAGAAGACGCAAGAAATGTTTGTGTTTTAGAAAGGTTTGAAAGTGTTTTAGATAAAGACTCTGATTTTGGCACATTAAGACAAATTTGTGAAGGTGCGTCAACAGAACCGTTAAGTTATTTGAAAGATTATTTTACTTACGCAAATATAACGTCACTAGATGTAGAACGGTCGTTTTCGGCATACCAAAACACTTTTTCTTCACGCCGCACTCACTTTGCCGAAACAACTTTGGAAACATATCTAATGTTACAAATATTAAATAGACATTATCCACTTTGTGATTTCACGGAGGACTCTCAAAACGGTAGGTGTTTGAGCACGTATCACATTTAATTTACTTTGTGTAAGCTTTTATGCGTCCGCTACTGGCTTTCAGCGCAGTTGCGTTGCTCTACTTATAAATCTAGTATTTAAGTCCAACAATTTATACATTGTAATACACCCATGATTTTCTTTTAGGTTGTTCCAGAAAGTTACGTTTCCCTTATTAAAGAATTTTTATGAGTACAGGACCATTCATTCACCTTTCCCTATATGATTTACTCACAACGAGTCACTATTGAACATCTACTTCCTTATTTATTGCATATGCATATTATTATTATATTCAATATGTCGTTCCACAATGGGCAAAGTTAGATCAGTGAAAACCACTTTCGAAAATCTGTAGGGCAGCTTAAATTGATTTTCATTATAAATTATTCGAGGTGTTATAGCAACTGGTATATCCTCAACTTCATTTATTTCGTGTATAGCATTTCATTCCACGTTTGCTAAAGATTTAGTTATTTGCTCTGCGAAGATTAAGCGTTTAGCAATGCGCTGGAGCACCTTTTGACATTCTCCCTCGATTCACCGAAATTTACGCTAGTGCGCTTGTGCTAACAAGCGAGCGATTGACTATGCTACACCGAGAAACGATTGCTGGCGAGCTGCTAGCGAGTCTCCAGTCAATAGCGAACGACGCATGTGCACACTAGCGGGAAATTAACTCTGGATCATCGCCACAACGGAGATTCGCGGGCGATACGCTAGCGAACAACGGCTCCATGTCTCGCCCTCATACAACACTATTAGCGTCATGGCGATGGTTTTATAAATGCTCAGCTTTGTCAACCTCTATTTCTTTTCTGCATCACGCCATTTCTTTATTAGTTTTTACAAATAAATCAACACTTCGTTCTCTTGAAGTTCCATGTCCTCCCACAAAACATTTTCTCGTCTGCTGTGTTTCAATTCTCATCACTCTGTTCTTACTCTGGTTTATACATAGTCCTGCTACTTTCCTTTCTCTATCTACTTCAGCCTGTTTTAGTTTCTAGCAGCTTATTATATTTCTTTCCAGCGAGGGAGGGAGAATCAAAGTGTTCCGTTCCTATTTTAAAGGTTTCTGGGAGTTTTTCATTTTTTCATTTGCATCACTTTTATTAATTTTGATGGTATCTTGATTACCTTTGATGGTTTTTAATAGTTTGGTTCGATTAACCGAGCCACATGTTGTTTTTTTTACAAATCAATCCCTTATTTGCATTTGCAATATGTACGAATATATATCAGATCTGAAAATAAATCATGTTTTTAATGAAGAAGAGCAGTTGCATTTGCATTTTAATGTAAAAATCGTATGCGAACTGAGAACTTACAGTAATTAGAGACGAAAGTAATTTGAACTCATCAGCTTTCTTCGCACTATTCCTTCTTCTTCAATTACGCCGCCATTTACTGAGTTCCTGCTGAGAGAAAGAATTATTTCACGCTGTGTCAGTTCCGCAGATTCATAATAAAGTTAATTGTAATTTTCTTTGTCACTTCTGCGCGTCTTGTTACTTGTTAATATAAACGAACCCGTTACAAAACCGCGAACTTTATCCATAGTATTTTGAATATTTAATTAACAAGTGTACTGAGAACTTCTCTAATAACGTAATTTGTAAATACTGCTGTGTTTTGGTGTTTTCATTAAGCTAAATTATTAGATTACTTAGCCGCAATACCGCCCGCATTATCTTTCCTAACGTTTAGATTTGGTTTCGTTACGTAAGCCCATTAATTTCTAGCTTTTAGCTAGCGTACATATATTCAGAGCTAAGGCGTAAATTTAATAAGCAACCTATTTACATGCGCAAAGCCTTTGTATTTTTTATAGCGAAAATTATTTTAAAAAATAGTTAGTTGGTACATATAAAGGTCATGCATAAATTTGCAAAAAGGAGTGTATACGCCTCTGCATATGAAAGTTTATAACAAATGTTCCTTACCTATTTTAATTAGTTTTAGACGTATTTGAAGTGTATTGCGATAGTTGAATAGCTTTTGCATTATAATTAAAAAAAAAGGAATAAAGTTGAACTTGAAATAAATTCCATTTCAAGCGCTGAATCCCACATGGTACTGACTCATTGTCAGTTCTTTAAGGTCGGATTTTCACAACGCGCGACAAATTAAAAAATTGCGTATTCTTATGTGTAAATGTGAGAATTACAAGTTTATAAGATAGTTCAAACCTGATTTAAAACCCATTAACGCTCAGCGATCTCATATGAGATCAGTAACTAATTATTTTTATTCTTAGTACGTGATGTGAGAAATATACCAAATACGGATATAGGGGTTGTTTAAAATCTAGTATCTATACAAAAACGCATTGGATACTACGCATTTCGTTATCGCCCTCTTAAAAATAAATAATCTATAACACCTATTTCTCGGAGATTATGCACTAGACTAAACAAAGTATTCTAAAAATATATCTAACGGTTCTCAAGTACCCACTTACATTTGATTCGAAATATGGGCAGTGTATCTACGGTGTCATGTCATTATTTACGTATTTTTGAACGTTTATCACCCTTAGATATGAGAGGTAAGTGGTGCGATCTCATATGAGATCGCTGGGCGCTTGGAGTATGTAGATATATACTGCACAGATAAGTGTTTCAGCAGTTTAGTCGTATACATTTAAAAATTTTCGTGTAATTGAATTAGTTTTATATTTGATATCGTGATATTAGTAAAATTGTTAAATTGCAATGTCAATCAATATAAAGAAAGCTCTTACGTTAGATGAAATGTGCAATATTATAAATGATGAAGAGTTTTGGGAAAACTTAGAAAATGAAAGAGGTACTATAGAAGACACGCTGGGTATGTTGGAAGTGGAATCTGAAAATTTATAAAAGGAAAACCTATAAGATTCGATTACAAACTGTGGGCTCTCTGTGGAGCAAGTGACTTCTATTATAATTTTAATGTATGTATACCGCGGTAGGGATGACACAACAGACTTACCATTTGGTACGAAAGTTGTCTTGACAATATTGGAAGCTGTTAAAGAACCTAACAGTTACACGATTTATTTTGACAACTTTGTTACCGGTATCAATTTGCTGAAAGAATTTAGACAGAAAATTTAAGGCAATGGAAACACTCAGAGAAAATCGATTGGGATTGTGTCCCATTAGTTGAAGGAAAGAAATGCAAAAGCGGGATCGAGGTGAGTATGAGCGAATTACAAGTCACCAAATGGAATGACAATAATTGTGTGGCAATTGGTACAAATTTCGATCACATCATTCCTTTTGGATATGTTTACCGCTGGAATAAACAAAAGAAGCAGAGAGTGTCGGTTAGCTAACCAAACGTAATACGAAATTATAACTAATAAATATCTGGAGTAGATCACAACAATTGGTTGGCTGGTAAATATTGTACAAAAATAAGAGGCAAAAAGTGGTACTGGCCGTTTTTCACACGTATAATTGATAAATTCATGGATTGCTTACAAAACCGTTAATGGAAAAACTAGCATGAATTTGCTAGAATTTGGAAGATACGTGTCAGTTTCCTATCTGAAAAATTTTATGAAATAGAAACATGGTCACCCACTTTAAACAGGAAGTAGATCTGTAAATTATGACGTAGCTACCGACAAAACAAACCACTTCATAGTACTATGAAATGAGCAACGACGGTGCAAAATGAAGAATTGCAAAAGTCGTCCAAGAACGTATTGCGAAAAATGTAATGTGACATTATGTGTGCCGTGTTTTAAACCTTTCCATCTGTATGATTAATACAGCTTTTAATTTTGCAAACGCATATACTTACTACATTTTGTTTGTCAATGCTAAATTCCTTTAAAGAATAAAAAAATAAATAAATAAAGCGGCTGTATTTCATTTAGTTGTACACAAGTGTATATAATACTACATCCGCCTAGGGATTTCATATTAGATCAACCCCTAGCGTAAATCACACTGCTGGAAAGAAGTGTTTCTGTGTGTAGCTTGTACCATTAATGGTACATGGCTAATATTTGATAGAAAGAAAGAAAAAAATCTGCAAAAGAATAAGTTGGGCGTTAATGCGTTATCTTCCGTGGTCTATGAAATTTATTGATATTATTTCCGAGCACATTTTAACAGAGGTTAACATTACATTATTTATTGTACGAGGGATGATCGTAAAATAAGGTTCCCATATTTTTTAAAAATACATTCACGACAGCATTCTTTATTTCCTTAACATTACACATCGTTTTAAAGGTAAAAACTTAAGCTATTTTTCAACATAATCGCCATTTCTATCCAAACATTTTTATTGCTTTAACATTACACATCGTTTTAAAGGTAAAAACTTAAGCTATTTTTTGATATAATCGCCATTTCTATCCAAGCACGGTGCTCCAACTTCTGTACCCCCATGTCGTAAAATTCTGCCGCCAGTCAAAATCTTTAATTGTGGTGTTGGAAATCTCAGGAATCCGTCGAGCGAGTTGACGAATGGTGACCCTCCGATCTTCAAGCAGTATGCTCTCGACCTTTTCAACGATTTCCTCTGAAACTGATGGTCTTCCGCTCCGCTCTTCATCGTGAATTTCCGTCCGACCTCCAGTAAATTCTCTACACCATTTGCGGACGTGTTGAACAGCTATACACTTTTCTCCATAAACTTCGGTTAATTGACGGTGAATGTCTATAGGTGAAACCACTTTCGCGTTTAAAAATCGTATCGCAGCGCGAATTTCGTACCTGGCGGTAGCGGCGATCGAGAGTTCCATTTCGGACGGCTGCTTAGCCAACACCGAGCGGCATAGCGAAACGGGAGTGGTACGTATGCGGGAGAGCTGCTGCACACGCCAATGTTATCGGATTTCGCCTAACTCGTCTTATTGCTGCTGTAGGGCTTTAGGAGCCTTATTTTACAATCATCCCTCGTATGTCTTGAATGGTTTATGATGCAAAGTTGAAATCGATTTTGTTTTATTAATAACTCGTAGAGTAGTAAATATTGAGACCTACTAATATGTAGGCCTAATTTGTATTCAAATACGTGTTTCTTGGAAAGCATTTGTTTAATAAATTTGCAAAAATAAAAAACCAAAAGTTTCCAATTTCAATAACTAGGAAAATATACGTTAAAAGAAGTAGCAAAAATATCAAAAAATGCATGTTACCGTAGGACAAACCAGTTCTATAGCAAACAATATAAAGTATCGGCACACTCCTCACCAAATAAATCGGACTAAAGGTACCAAACGCACAGTAGGATCTTTTTCAGCGTTAGCGTGGGTTTAGTGGTTGGAATTAAAGCGATGAGGATTGGAATAAAGAATCCACTTTCATTTCCAGTTACAATCCTGCTAAGAAATGGATCATTTCCTACTCTAGTTAACAGTGAACTGCAGATTGTGCGACGCTGGTCCTTGTTCGCATCCGACAGTTGGCGTGGAACCCATCTAACTTGTCTGGAAACCTTACTAATTTGATGGAGATGTCTTTGCACGTACATTTAATTTTGGACCAGTCTTGAGTAGTGCTTTTAAAGCTTCATTATCAAATTCCACAGGTCTTCCACTACGAGGTCTATCAGAGAGATCAACATCACCTGATGCAAATTTTTCTGAACCGACGTTGACATTTGTTTAGATTTCATTCATTCTCGAGGTGGTTTTTGGCCTATTCCACTGCGACCTTTTCAGATCTATTGTGGTTCCTCTACCATTCCTGCTAGTGCTGTATAATCGCACAGCACATGATCGGCAGCCTCTTCTTCCACCTGGCAGAATCTACACGCTGTTTCCTCTCCACAGTGTCCTGTTAGCCAATTCCGACTCCGACTTTGAACCGTCTGTGCACCAGATAGATTCGGCTTTGACCGTTTTATAATTCTTATCGAAGCTGTATTTGGGACCCGTGGCGTCACTAGAGCTGCTTGTTGTCGGCTCCGCCGTAAGTTCCTTTAACGGTTTCTGTTGATCTGCACCGTGCGATCTAATTATGGAAGGTTGACCATTCATTAGCCTGTAGCTTGTTAGCTTGGTCTCTTCTTGAATATGTATATGTAGTGGTTCTAGGTTAAGGATGACCTCCAAAGCAGCTGTCGGCGTGGTTCTCATGGCTCCCGTGGCACACAGACATGCTAGTCTTTGTATGCCACTTAGCCGCCTTATTGCCTCCACCTGCAATGTCTTTGTCCACCATACCACTGAGCCATATGTTATCATTGGTCTGATGATTCTCATGTATAACCACGGCGTCATTTTTGGGTTTAGTCTCCACGTTTTTCCACACAACCTCCTACATCTGCCTAAGGCATTAGTAGATTTGTTGATGGTTTTATTGATGTGAGTGTTTCATGTAAATCTTTGATCGAACCATAGACTAAGGTATTTTGTTTCTTTGACCAATGGAATCTTCACTCCTTCTAGCATAATTGGCTTTCAGTCTCGAATTATCCGTTTCTTTGTGAATACAATGATTTGTGTCTTTTGGCCATTGACTGTAAATTTTCCTCGATCTACTGCTAGATCGTCAGCATATCCTAGGCAATAGAGGCCTTCTTTGGACAGCTTCGTTATTAAGTCGTCGACGAGGGACGCACATAAAATGGGTGACAGTACACTTCCTTGAAGGCATGCCCCTCTGCCCTTTGATATTAGCCTCCCCCAGACACGCTACTATTGTGCGTTCCTCCAGGGCGGCTCTAATCCATTGACAGAATCGTGGTGGCGTTGTTAAACGTCCCTGCAATATCCAGAAAGGCAGTCATTGCCATATCCTTATCCTCTATTGACTTAGAGATTAGCCTATTTAGGTCATCTAGCGCTCAGTCCGTTGACCTTCCTGGTTGGTGTGCGTATTGACAAGCGCTAAGTGGTTGCTTTGCCAGCGTTTGATCTCAAACTTACTTGTCCACCAGTCGCTCCAGTGTCTTTAATAGAAGGGAGGACAGGTTGATGGGTCTGTATGATTTTGATGTTAGGTCAGAGACTCTTCCCACTTGGGGTAAAAATATATCCTTAGTCATACGCAACGGAGTTGGCATATATCCACATGTTAAACAGCTTTTGAAGGTATTACATAGGTGCGGTATTAGCACCTCGACTCCCATTTGTAGTAATACTGAATAGATTCCACCCACTCCGGGAGTTGACATTTGTTTACTTTTAAAACATCACCATAAACATCGCAAATATTCTTAGTTGCAACTGTTGCATTCATGCCAGCATGGAAATTAAACATTATAAAATGACGAATATGCTCTTCGTATAGTTGAAAATTCGCAATTTTAAACCACAATGATTACAGTCTAGGTTAGGTAAGAAACTCACAAAAAGAATTTTAACACGTCCTTTGTTGAAACAAAACTAAACACAACGTAACGTCAGAAAATAATTAATTATTTATAGATACCACTGATACATATTAACAAACAAATTTGACCATAGTACTAGGAAGCTGTGGGAACAATATTCTAAGGGAAACAATTTGCCAACAATTGTAGAATTACTAAACTTCTTAAAGCTTAGGCGTTAAATACTGGAATCATTTACAAACAGTAACACAATTCTACAATCAAATGAAAAACCAAAGGCTGTCTCTAATCTTGCATCTCGAAGATTAAATTGTATTCATTGCTCTGGATCACATTCAATTTACCAGCGTCATTTTGAAGAAAATCCCACACGAACGATTAAAAATTATTAAAGGTCTTAAGGCGTGTAAAAATTGTTTAGGTCATCATACTCTTTTACACGTCATCGATGCGCAATAGCCTATAACTTAGGGAATTATGTACAGCAATAGTGCACATTAAAAACCATCACAGAGAGTTAATCCAGGCCCGGGCTCTGATAGACGGTGGTAGTGCGGTATCTCTCAACAATGTGGTTTAAGACATGAAAATCTGTGAATATTTTTAGTGGATTAGGCAACTATTGCAACCATGTTTCACAAAGAACGTCTGCCGCATTGAACATTTGGAGTTTAAAGTTTTTCCAATGAGGACAACTTGCTGACTGCAGTTAATAAAACTAACAATTTTCTTTGCTGTAGCAACTTACGTTCCTCAATTTTTCGAATCGACATTATTATGTGGTAATTGTGCAATATATACCGTGGATTTCAACAGAAAAAACTTGACCGCAATTTACTGTGTACGACGTAAGTGCATTTGCCCACTTATTTATCCTTTTGTCATTCTCGTTATGTGCTCTTTGTTTAAGTTTCCAGTCGTTTCTTAGTTGTACGTAGGAATATCCCAGTAAGGTACGATTTCTATTCAACTCAAAGGACAATGCGAAAGTTTGGCGAAGAAACAATGAGAAGACATAGCATTAAACTGTCAAAGAAGTTGAACAAGTTATTTATTATAATGCAAAACTTCGAACATGCCCATGTTCGCCGAATACAAGTGACCTAAAAAATGGAAATTAAGCGTGGGCTGTGCCTTTCTACTTTAAATTTTCCGCTTCATTTAACTTTGAAAGATAAATATACGTTCGCTGTCTCGCGATTGCGCTTTTTGCTATAGAATGTACGGGGACTTAGAACAAATGAATTATTTCGATTTGAAACAAAGGCCGGTATTATTTAGAGAAGTTATGTTTAATTGCAGTAGTGGTCAATAGTTTTAGCTTGGTTTTTTTGTCACAAATTATATGTTTTACAAATGCTAAACTAAAGTCTTTAATGAAAGTATAATTAAGAAGATTGTAATTACTGTATAAATAAAAATCGCGAAATGGACGTAAATATGAAGCTATATTGATAAATTCTGCTTAAAACTTTTTTATCACATTTTTCTTATACCCGTGGAAAGCGAGCCAACGGGGTTATCATCTGTTTGGTGTAATTAGCTCCAGATTGTACCGGATCCATCTGCCACCGATCCTTGTAATAATAATAATAATAAATAATAAACAAAGTTTGTGCTATGATAAAAATCGCCACATAACAAGAGAGTATCTTTACACATGTTAAAAACTACAATTGTCAATTCATGTATGTATATGCACATGTTATAAAAATGTATAAATAAAAGTGTGAAATTAAAAGAATAAATAAATAATATGAAATCGGTTTTGTAAACTAACAGGATGTGCAAAGGAGATGAGGTCCTGCTGATTTCTTAATTAAAAGTTCATTTACTGTGTAGCATTCTATTTCCAGCAATATTTCTTACACTCTAGCTTTGAATTTGTTGGGGTTTGCTACTTTGACCTTTTCTGGTAGACGGTTATAGCATTTCGGCCACCAATAATCAATTACATTTTGGGATCGTGACAGCTGATGGTATGGTGTCTTAAGTTGTTGTCGGGAGCGTGTGTCGTAGGTATGTTTGTAACTATTCATGTCAAATTGTGCTATATTATTGTACAGGTAGTGCTGTATAGTGTATTATAATACTGTGCAAACAGTTACAAGTATGTATAATGAGCCTAACGTAAGTATTCCTTCTGTTTTAAAATGACCTCTATATGTTGCGATATATTTAAAGTTGCTCAACGCCCGCACCACTTTCCTTTGAAGAATAAATACCTGAATCGTTTCGGCTGTCAATCCCCAGAAGAGCACCTCATAGCTGAGTAGAGAATGGAGTGCTGAAAAGTACTAACACATGGGCTGAAAAGTCCCGGGCCCGACAAAGAAAACACGTTTTTTTTTGTTCAAAATTAGCTTTATTCATCAACGTAATTTCCATCAAGAACAACGCAATCATTCCAGCGCCGCTCTAACATTTCAATAAAACTTTTGTAAAACGATTTATCTTTTGCCTCAAAATATGCCTCAGTTTCAGCGATAACCTCTTCATTCGAGCGAAATTTCTTACCGGCGAGCATTTTTTTTAGGTCTGCGAACAGCCAGTAGTCGCTGGGAGCTAAATCTGGCGAATACGGTGGATGTGGGAGCAATTCGACGTTCAATTCATGTAGTTTTGCCATTGTTTTGATTGACTTGTGGCACGGTGCGTTGTCTTGATGAAACAACATTTTTTTCTTCGCCATATGCGGACGTTGCTTTGCAATTTCGGCCTTCAGACGCTCCAGTAACGCTATATAATATTCACTGTTGATGGTATTTCCCTTCTCAAGATAGTCGATGAATATTACACCACGCACATCCCAAAATACCGAGGCCATAACCTTTCCAGCCGATTGTTGTGCTTTCTGGCGCTTTGGACGAGGTTCACCAGTTGCTGTCCACTCAGATGACGATCGTTTTAATTCCGGAGTGAAGTGATGGATCCATGTTTCATCCGTTGTCACATATCGACGCAAAAATTCCGGTTTGTTACGTTTAAACATGGCCAAACACTGCTCAGAAGCATCAACACGTTCTTGTTTTTGGTCAACAGTGAGCAAACGCGGCACCCATTTTGAACAGAGCTTTCTCATAGTCAAATGCTCATGCAATATAAAGCCAACACGTTCTTTTGATATCTTTACGATGTCAGCTAACTCACGCAACTTCACTTTTCGATCATTCAAAACGATTTTGTGGATTTTTTTGATGTTTTCTGGTGTTACCGCCTCATTTGGACGTCCACTGCGTTCTGCATCATCGGTGTCTCTACGACGACCTTTGAAGTCAGCAAACCAACGTTTTATTGTTGTTTCTGATGGAGCGGAGTCCCCATCAAGAAGCAGTGTAAAATTAAAACACGAAATTGTTTTTGATCCATTGTTTTGGAAATAACAAAAGTAGCGTCACTCTTAGCACAATAACTCACAAACTAATGAATAGAATATCATGAAATTTTAACAGCTGTCTTTTTAAGGTTAGTACTAACTGCAAAACAGGTGAATGCAATAAAACTAGCGCCATCTATGTGTTAGGCCCGGGACTTTTCAGCCCATGTGTTATATGTCACTTTGGCTACTTGCTTTAGCCTCCTAATTGCAAATACTGCGGAGGATAGTTTGCCTAACAGGTGGCTGGTATGCTGCGACTAGTTCAGACCGAAGTCCAAAACCAGGCCCAAGAACTTTGCTTGGTAGGGCGCAGTGGAGCCCTTAACTGAAAAAGCTAGATTCTAAGTTTTGCTTGTATTCATTTTTAATCTATTTGCAGCACATTACCTTTCGGCCATTTTAATAGCACTGGCAGATTTCATTTTCAGGTCTGTCGTTTGGTTTGCTGGTACCATAAGTGATGTGTCGTCCCCATAGAGGTAAACTTCTGCACCAATAATGTTTGACGGGAGATCGTTTATGTATAGCAAGAATAGAAGTGGACCTACCATCGATCCAGAAGAATACCACGATCCACCGAATCATATGCTTTGCTTAAATCTAGCATATTCATGTCGGCATACATATTATCATCACACGCACGGTAGACGTAATTTGTTATTGCTAAAATTCCTGTGTTTACTAAGCGTCTTTTTCTATGGCCGTGTTGTTATTTCCATAAAAACTAATTCCTTTCCAAATAGTGTGTAAGTCTTATTGCTACTGCCTGTTAAAATATCATTGAAAATGCTAGCGATATACTTATAGGCCTGTAATTTTCACAGGAACTTATGTCGACTTGTTTGTGAATGGAAAGAACTTTTGCGACTTTCAATTGCTTCGGAAATACTCCCTGTTGGACGCATTTATTGAAAATAATCGCCAATTGCTTACTTATTACATCTTTCACTTGCTTTAAAAGATATATTGAGTCATCATATACATCTGCAGTGCGTTTTATTTTCAGTTGTTGTAAGATTTTTTCTATCTCTTCAAGGGTTATTGGGTTGAAAAAGAATGACGTTCTGATTCTGACGCTTTGGCTTTAGTGCTAGATCATTGGATATATTCCTCGATAAGCTTCTGTTTGTCCTTCGTAATACTTTCCAGATACTCCAGTTTTAGTAGACGATATATTTGATATCCTTCTTGACTTTTTGTTACCTTTGTCACAGTAACCCAAGCGGCTAGCAAATTTTGTAGTTTTGTGATGTTTTCATTACTTGTTACTTAGCCTTGTATTTTAGGTCTTATTTGTTAAGCTTGCTCAGGAAAGCAACTCTTGAATTCCGCCATAAATACCCGGTGGCACTTGAATCCACCGACTTTACCCCTGTCACAGTCCGGAGAATGGTAGAAGAGTTAGCACTAGGCCACCGTTTGTATGAACTGTACATTTATAACATTTTCAATACGTGAACGTTTAAAATTAAATCTTTTTGATAAAGGTTTTTGTGTTCTGCTGCAATTGATTTCAACATTATCATTTTGTTTAACAGCTTAACGAAATAGAACAAAGAACATTAAGTATTCGAAATAGGTCCAATAATGTGGGTGTTTTGTTAAGTTACATTTCAAAATAACTTCTGTATAACAACAAATAGTGACAGCGAGCAAATTGACTTTCAAAACGAATTAGCCTCTTTGTTCTCAGCAGCTAAAATAAATAAAATCGAAATACGAACGAAGGGAAAGTACAAATTCGTCGTGTCACTAGAAAATGCGAAAGCGTTGGACGTTGTGGGTCGAAAGCCATACTGAGCTTTATTTAATTAATTGGAATTCTTTCTAATGGTAGTCGCGGAATAGGCAAAATGCGGAAAACAAATTTTCTCGACGACAATCATTGTACGCAAACTGGAGCAACGTGATTGTACGAGGGTAGTCTGAAAAGGTTCAAGCCTTTACATGAAGATGACGTTACTCATCAATAACATTCTGGTAATATAATTGCGTATGCGTTGAAACATACTTTTGACGATGAAAGTTCGAGGCGATCAAAAACTGCAACCACCACCGATAACATAGGAAAAGTTCACCAAATGAAGCCAGATGACCGTCGAATTAAGGTTAGAGAGATAGCAGAGGCTGTGGGCATCTCGAAAGAACCTGTTTATCATATGAAGCGTTCTTTTCCAAAATTAGAACCAAAAGTTTAGTTTTGAGAAATTTAGAATTAAAGGTTTGTGTAACTTATTAACTTTCTGATAAGTACTGTGCGATATTTAAAGGTGAAATGAAAGTTTTTACTTACAGCAACAAATAAATAGAAAATGTTGGCTCTATCTGTTGATGAAGCAACAGACTCTTCTGGTCGTTACATTGCAAATTTGTTTATAGGGGTTTTACACGAAGAATACGCAGCTAAATTATATCTAATTGCGTCAAAGGAGTTATCGAAAACGAATAATGTAACTATTATTCGTTTTGTACAAGAGGAATTGTCTAGCTTTTTTCTACCGCAAAGTACTCGCAGGTGAAAAATTTTTGTTAATATTAACCAACACTGCTAGTTATATGGTTAAGGCTGTAGGCAATCTAAAAATTGTTTATGCAAACTTAATTCATGTAACTTGCCTAGCCCACGGTATAAATTTAATAGCGGAAGAAATCAGAAAACAATTTTGACTTATTAATGATTTAATCAGTAATATAAAAAAAATATTTGTTAAAGCACCTTTAAAAGACTAGTGTTATAAGGAAAAATTGCCTAACATCCCCTTACCGCCACAACCCGTTGTAACTAGATGGGGTACTTGGCTAGAAGCTGCAATTTTTTACTCTGATTATTTATACGAAATCAAACCCATAATATATGACATTCATGACAACTCGTGCGTTGCCCTTGAAAATAGTAAGCCTATTTTAAAGTTACCATTATTAACTCATGTTAATACGACAATTGCGAAGCTCGAAGGTAAAAATTTGTCTTTACTTGATTCAGTGAACTCACAAGGGAACACCGGCAACCCGCACTTCTCGATTTCGATGAAACTGCACAGACTGAAAGAGTACCTTGGTATAAGAACACCATTTTTTTTCTTACCTAGCGTATTTCGCCGATTTGGGGGTACAGCCCCCTCCAAAGATTTTTATGTTTTTTTTTTATTTGTGTAAATATCTCGGAAATTATAGCAGATATCTTTTTCTTTTTAGAATATAATTTGAAGTAAATTACATAGTCCCAAGGATGACGCGAATTATTTTCGGAAAAAATTTATAACGCGGGACGGTTACTTTCGCCATTATTTTTGGTGTTAAAGGAATCTACGAATACGTTTGGACCTCGAGTTGCGCAATCATCGTTTAGACCAGCAAATGTGTATGTTTCTTCTTCGACGTCTGGAAAGCTCACTTCAAATTATTTCAAAACCTGGCTAACAGATGCTTTCTTACCAAATATCGGACCAAAAGGTGTTCTCTTGATTGATTCTTGGAGTGGACATTGTGTTGCCGAAGAAATTGGTACCAACAGATAAAACTGTTAACATTTTAAATATCCCTAAGAAAACAACAGCAATAGTACAACCTCTAGATGTGTTTGGTTTTAGATTATGGAAAAATTTCTGATACAGCGATTCTTATGAACTACGACATAGATTTGCATCAGAGAATAGTATTATTAAGCTGCATGTAATATACTTTATTTGTGAAAAATAAAGAAAAAAAAAATTAAAAAGGGGGGGGGGGGCGTTATAAATTTTTTCCGAAAATAATTTGCGTCATCCTTTAGGCTATGTAATATACTTTATTTGTGAAAAATAAAGAAAAAAGAATTAAAAGAAAAAGGGGGGTACGGGGTACCCGGTCCTCCGTTATTAATTTTTCCCGAAAATGATTCGCGCCATCCTTTAGACTATGTAATATACTTTATTTGTGAAAAATAATGAAAAAAAAATCAAAAAAAGGGTGGATGGGGTCCCCGGTCCCGCGTTATAAATTTTTTCCGAAAATAATTCGCGTCATCCTTGGGACTATGTAATTTGCTTCAAATTATATCCTAAAAAGAAAAAGATATCTGTTATAATTTCCGAGATATTTACACAAATAGAAAAAACATAAAAATCTTTGGAGGGGGCTGTACCCCCAAATCGGCGAGATACGCTAGGTAAGAAAAAAAATGGTGTTCTTATACCAAGGTACTCTTTCAGTCTGTGCAGTTTCATCGAAATCGAGAAGTGCGGGTTGCCGGTGTTCCTTTGTCAGTAAATGATTTTGAAAAAAAAATGCCAAATGGTGAACGGCGAGATAGGGAATTCGATATGTAAAAAATTAGCTTCAGTTCTTGATAAGAATGTAGGATACAAAAAGCTGAAAAATGTTTCTCAAATTTTTCGTCGTAATTTTAGTGCGGATGTCTACATATAGATCAACGAATATGTCAAAAATTCAAGCACTGTTCTATAACATCAGTCGACGTAGAAAGGAGTTTTTCTGTGTTCAAACATATGTATACCGACAATCGCCACAAATTTTTAATAGAAAATTTTGAAAAACATTTAATTGTTAATTGCTTTGCAAATATTAGTTGTGATTCTTGTATTACATGTTTTACTTATTATTTTTTACTTTAATTATGTAACCTTTCTTGTGTAGCCTTGCTACTGTATGAAAAATAAATATATAAAATAGGTTTATATACTCTATTATTCCACATAATCTTTCTTCCTACAGCAAAATTCAGTTTTTATGTTGTAATTGTATAAGTTAATATGATATCATTTACAAAATAGTGTATATTTTAAATTCATGTCTTGCATATTTTTCTGCATATCTTGCATATGTGCATATTTCAGCCGTTTTCTTTGCATAAAATCCGGAGCCTATATATCAGTACACAAATTATTTAATCTCTGGAGCTTATTTAAAGGTTGCAACTAGTATCATGCGCTATTGTTCAATAAATTTACTAGAGGGCGTTACAAACTTACTCCAATTTCCCCAATAAATTCAAAAGCACGGATATACCTTAATTATGTTCGAAAATTTTTGACAGGCTAAAGCATTGGCGAATAATAGTTTTAAATAGCGCTCAAATTAAATTAAAAATTAAAATTCCATATCACCAATCTGGATTGATTTATTTGCGGTATACGTGTATATATAGTAGGCGTGTGTGTTTCATCAATACCTTTCCATCAATAATCTTACTGAGTTTGAAAGTAATTTCAGTTGGCAACTGTCGCATGTAGCACAATGCTTAAAACTTGGGATATATCCACATAATGTATACCTAAGTCGAATATCTGGATGTGCAGACTTAATGATAATTTCTGGTTCCACAATGGAGACGCGGATTGCGATGTGAGGATGATTCCTTGCGTGTTCTGCCGTTTCTAATTTCAGTACATCTAGAAAGTTAGCCTACAATGATGCGCTCGTTCTGAAATTCCTGGAAACGTTCTCGATGCGTTTCGGGGTTTCGTTAAGGGTTCCGTTCGCGGAAACGGTATTGCCAATAGCGCTTATGGCTCAACGTACAACCTTAATATTAGATGGATTAACAAGCAAATACTCGAACATAATTCCGACCCTCGTAAACCCTGTATTAATTAGACAACTTTGTATTTTCCAAAGTGGAAGTGTTCGTTCCTGGTGTTATACTTTATTGCCTAATAATATTTATTAAAGTGTAAGTTGAGGCCCCTGTACTTTACACGCCTCCAGCTTTCTATTATCTCTTTGATAATAATGGCACTTAATGTAGTCGATTATTTTTGGTGAGCCTCTAATGCAAAGTAGTGCATTTGTAAGTAACTACAGAGACGTAACAATATGAGCTTAATGGGTAAAAAAGCTAATCCTACGAAATTATGCTTGATGTTTGCAACTACCTTTTTGAACATAAAACTGGAGAATAGATACAAGAAAGAATGAAAGAAAACGTTCCATGGTGACTCTGTGTGAGTTCTTGATAATAAGGGTTGAAATAAAGATGGTCTTCACTCACAAAATTCTATATTAAATTAAACAATGCTGGCGGTTTCGTGCTCTGCGCACATATTCAGGCAAGAATTTAGTAAAATAGTTTACTCATTGACAAATATTTACTGTTGTCGCGAATGCAAAGAAGAGGCTTTGGATTACTCTCGAGCGACGGAGGGTAATGGAAATGGTATTTCGAATAGAAAAATTCCTTTTTTTCGAAGAGAGATGGACCGGCGACGTCCGGAGAACGAAGCAAGTATTCACTTGCAATATTTTCAATAGAATAGAACGCATTGTGACAACGGCAATCGTATCGGCATGTAAGTCAGCTAAAAAAGTTAAAAATTTTTATGTTTTCAGGCGACGAACGATACTTGATGTGGTATTTTGACAAATCCGACCAAAAAATCGTCCCACGAGGGAACTGGGCGCCTACCTATTTCGAATCTTTCAAACGAGAATTAAGCAAAAATTGGAATTGGAGTGACGATTATGGTCTCTTCGAGTTGTTTAGCGAGGATTTTTGTCTAATAGGATATCTTTTTATATAAAAAATACATGCATTGGAAACGGATGACATTTGACCTGCTACCGTATACATAAGTTGACAATGTCATTTGGATCGGCGAAAATTTAGTTAATTTTACCTTTCCAGACGTAACTTTTGTGGAAAATGTGTAACTGGAGGACAAGGAGATATTATCAAATGTTTAAGGCGATGCGGTAAAGACATTTGATCTGCCAAATTGACAAGTATGTGTAAAATTCATTAAAAGTCATAAATTACATCGTTTTATGAAAGTGCAGCTCAAAAAATTGAAACCAAAGTGGAAATTGCGTTTTCGAGACTATATGGCATTGGTATTCGTCTCATTTTGCTTATTTAAAAAGTAAGTTTTAACGTCAAACATAAAATAGCGATCCTACTGTGAACACGTCCACTAAGATCTATTACTGTCATTTTTACTATACCAGAAGCGAAAGCGGATCGAAAGATAACTTCCCCGGGAAGAATGTCACATATTGAACCAAGAAAAATCAAGAGTCTTGAATAATTCGGTCACCATTCAAATTTGAAACGTCGGTATCGGTAAACGGAAAGTGTTGACAGCTCCCATATTAATAAACAAAACTTTTAGGCGAAATCGGGTACTAAATAGTGTACCGGTGGTAAATGGAATACATATGTGGCTGCATGAGAACTTCGGAGATTCATCAAATCAACGAAATAATACAATAACAAGCTACGTTATGTGGTTGTAATGGCAAGAATAGCTGGTGGACTCATGTACAATGTGCTGAAGGGTTTTCGAAAAATATCATGTGTCATTGCAGGAGCGCTCGGAGGTTCTACAGTCGCATAATATAAGCATCTGCATCTAAAAAGCACTCGCTAACTTGCAATCAAATAAAGCAAGAAGAAAGTATCCTTAAATGTCAAGTGCCAAGAATGCAGCTTACACATGCACCTTTTATACAAATAAGGATGGTTTTCACTCACAAAATTCTATATTAAATCGAACAGTGCTACCGATTTCGTGCATTTCGCACATCTTCAGTCATCTTTTGCGGTCCCTTTAAATTATCTTTCGATTTTATTAAGCTTTTGTTTTGTTAAATAATTCTTGGAAAACATTGTATATTACTTTTGACCAATAGTGTGTCACATTAATCAATCAAACTGGAATTTGTGTAACGATATGTTACACAAATGTTAAGATTGTTACGCGCAACGTCATGCAAAATTTTGTTTTTTATATACCAAAATTGAGAGGTTTATACCTCTCTACTTAGTTCATTTCTACGTAGTCATTTATTTATTGTGTCGAAAAATTATTCCGAAATTGCTCAGTAAGATGATCACTTTAACTGAAAATGAGAGAATAACATTTCTAATAATGGTTGGGTATGGTGACCATAAGAGAACACAAGAAGAAGTGAGTCCTTTTTAATGAAGAATACCCAAATAGGGAATCAATTACTCAATCTGTTATGACAAAACTATGAAGCGTTCTAGAGAAACGGGTCATGTAAAGACTCTTCCTACATGTGGAGCACGAAAGATTGCTACTAATGAGGGCAAGAAATTACACGTGGTGTTAGAAGTCCCCGAAAATTTAGATTCTTCTACTATCTTCTTCTGTCTTTAAATCATCATATGAGTGTGGGTTCGGTACACCGCATATTGAAAGAAAACAAGTTTTACCCTTAGAAACCCATTCTATTTCAAGAACCAAGCGAAGATGATTTTGACCGACGTGTTGAACTTTGAGAATTGATAATGGACAAAGTACGTAAGGACGTAAATTTGATTAACAAAATTTCCTTTTTCCAATGAAGCATCATGGTACCATTAAAAGGCATAATTGCAGATACTTGTCGCAGGAAAATCCTCATTGGATGAGGGCCGGAATTTGCGCTGAACATAATATGGGTCCTTTCTTTATCAACGGAAATCTTACTGGGGATAGGTATTTTGGCTTATTGTAGAATCAAACTATTCTGTCTCTTTAGGATACTATTTTCAAATGACGAAGAAGAACTAATAGACAATAACCTAATATGCGATGTCTGGTTCCAGGAAGATGGGGCACCACCTTATCATCAACTTAAAGTTAGAAATCATTTAAGTGAAACTTTCTCAGATTGTTGGGTAAGAAGGAAAGGATTTGTGGAATGGCCACCACGGTCACCAGAAAGTATTGCATAATTGGAACAACCGATTAGTGAATTCAGTGACATGTTTCGGTTATTATGCACGCAATCATTCAGCGTTGAAATATTTGTAAAGTCTGCAGTTTTCATAAATGTTGCATTTCCTTAACTGTTACACCAACACACCATTTTCCTTATTAACGCAGCCCCAAGAATAATATTGAGGATGATATTTTAACATGTAGCGTAATCTTGTGCAATTAATCATGAAGTCGTGAATACTCTCTCCTCTTTGTACTTTGTAGACAAAGCAAGAACTATTTACCAACATTTTTCTCCCCAATGCATCGAAATGTTTCCGCTTCTATAAAACTACGACAATTGCATCCTGAGAACGTACAACTTTAGAAACAGAAATTTACAAAAGCTCTCACGGCTTAAACATGTATACATGCCAAACGCTAAACTTCAAATTAATCATTTAATAGAGTTGATTCGCCTTTGTGAACTTTAATGGTCTACAAATTAAATTGCTACGAAAATTGTAGTTCGGAGCTGATCTTACCGTCTCTGTAACTAAAATGTTAAAACGAAATTGTAAAGTTTTTTACAAAGAGCTTTTGTTGAATGTAAATATGCGCTCCTCAGTTGTTGGTTAATTATATTCGAGTAAGTTAGGTACACGTAGAATAGGTTTTATTTGATGTTTTTATTGTATGTATTTATTGACGACCGCGAAAGCCTACATGCCAAATTGAATAAATTGTTTTATTTTTGGCTGCTCTACCCAAGTGTACGCTCGATCACGAACTCTGGTAGTATATTAAAGGTTGTAATACGGTATCGTTAAAAGAAATAAATTTGGTTAAATTGTAGGAATATGAAATGTTGTCTATATTATTTTAATTATTAAATTAATTTTCTGCAGTTTTATATGCAGTATCTATTTCTGAATATTTTTTATTTGAAAAGTTTTTCTCTAAATTGCTCAGAGAATGAATTACCGTCCACGCACTAGATGAACACGCTGTATATTTGAAGTAATTGTAAATAAATTCCCTTTCTCCAAAGGGCTTGAAAGTATTGTTCGCTATATTAAGTATAAAGTAACAACAAATTTTGCGGCAAATAGGACCCTCCTGTTGTGAAACGATTGTGTACGTTCAATACATTTGCACAAAACATTCATTAATAACATTTATGCATGAATTAACAGATAGAGCGTTTATTAGCGTAACTTGTATGCAAAACATATCTGCATATATAGGTATACTTTAATATATTTGTACGCAATGCCAACCATTAATGCGCTTATTAATTTTTGGTTGCGTAACATTCCATTTTGTTATCCTATTTGTTATGATTTAAATATTCCAATTTCAATATTGCTATTGAGGATTTAACAATGTTGTTTACACTATGGGGAGAAGAATCAAAATCAATTAAATTACCAAATACATAGGCTCGGTTAATATTTGTTAAAACAATGAGCAAAAATGTAAACCAAAAGATCTGTAATCTCTTGATAAGAAAGGACTTCGAATTAGACTCCCTAAAACAGAAAAACCTTATTTATTTATGCTTCATAGACTTTACGTGGAAATTCCTGCTACCAGTCACTGATGACATTTATGCATACTTCTGAAAGCGGATAGAAGATAGGTTTACATCTAAGCTCTATCATTTGTAAATTAGCGAAAATTATCGCCAACAGCTTTCTTTATTTTCGACGAGGGTTTAAAAAGGTATGGAGCTCCAGTGGGTCCGTTATCATCAGGAGACACATCTATTATGCAGGATTAAGTAAATTTAAACCCGGAACAAACGATGTTACAAAGCATGCGAGGACTAAGAGCATTAAGTCGACCATACGGTAAGTGGCTATTGAAAATAGATGAGAAGAGTAAGTTGTGATGCACTGACCTGAAGGCCAATTTCGATCACACATGTTCTGCTTTACTGTATTCCGACTTCATATATATAGTGTGTCCAACTAATATGGACGGAAGATTATTGCCTCTCTAATTACTTAAAATGTTTTCAGATAAAGAAGTTCGGAGATAAACGTTTTCAAATCTAGCATCGGTTTTTCGATTTATGATTGTACTATGACAGAGACGTCGATCCTCCCGTACATTCGGCATGCATCTTTAGTCTTAAATGAGAGCAGGAAAGAACACAAAAAAAAATTGACGAACAGAAAGGACATAACCGTTGTCTCACTCGAATTGTATTAGGGTATGATGACCATATGTCCGGGTTCGTGATGACAAATCTTTTCCGCTTTCTTTTCCTTATTTAACTTGTTTCCTAGCCTCAACGGCAAAAGCAGGTACTTGTATATATATTGCTGTGATATTCGTTTATCAAGTTGAAAGTGTATTGAAGTTGCAGTTTGAACAATGTTAGTTCATCACGAGGCGAAGCAGTGTTGTAGACCTCTTCCTTCAGTTTTCCCCTAGTGCGGTATAATTTTATCTCTCTTACACAATAAGATGAGATTTTCGTTAAAAAAAAAATAAAAAATAAGACCAGACAATAACATGTACAGTGAGACACTAATTTTTACTAACAAAATATAAATTATATTTCTTTAAAAATAATTAATTTGAAAAGTACTGAAATTGGATAGGCAATTTGTTAAATACTACAGTTAATGGATTTAAAATCATCGTTTTCATGGTAACCACATTTATATTGCACTACCGTACCTACAACATCAAACTACCGTAACCACAGAAGCGAAGGGAATGGACATACAAGAGGCAAGCTTATTTATGAAAATATAGTCAACTAGGGCTTCAGAAAACAAAAGAGTGATCAGAGAGAAAATAAACAAGTTTCGACACACAACTAATTTTCAAATTCCTCGATAATTTCTACAAATACTTAAATATAAATGAAATTTTACTCCGTATAAGCTGCAGTAGGACATGTCAAAAGCCTTTCGCAATCGTAATTTGTAATTATCAAGACTCGAAGACCAAGCTTCCAGTCTATCCATTGAAGACTGGTGACGATCCAAAGAAACAGGTGCCGAAGTAGCACATCAGTGCACACGTACCGAACATTATTAAAAATTTGGCAAAATAAATAAAAATTTGAAATTAAATCCATTCATTTAATTATAAAATCCGATTTCAAAAATATTAAATTTCAATACAGATGAAAAGATTGCCTAGTAACAATAACCAAAAGATTAATGCTAATATAGCTTATAGTATTGGTGGAATCATTTCCGGCAAAAAACAAAGCGCTTTGTTTTTTGCCGGAAATGATTCCAGCAATACCATGAGCTATATTAGCATTAATTTGTTGGTTATTGTTACTAGGCAATCCTTTCATATGTATTTTAATACATCATGGTAAGCCTATAGGAATCATTTAAAGGTGTGGACACGCGGCGTCTTAGGCGCCATGCCGTCTTACGTTAGGCAGCCCAAGAGCTGCTCGATAGGTGGTAGGGGTCTGCATCCCGAGTTGTTGTTGATTCTGTTCGTGGAGAATGGCAACAAATACTCGAGAGGTGAAGAACAATAGCGAGGGAGAAGGTCAGGTACGAAACCGCGCTGATGAAGCCAGGTAGGCAGAAACATGTTCGCGGGTTTACGCTGTCCCTTTTCCCTCGCTTTGTTTTTTGCCGGAAATGATTCTACCAATACCATGAGCTATATTAGCATTAATTTTTTGGTTAAATTTCTACTTAACAATTTAACTTATAAATAGCTATCGGTTAGGGTTTCTGATAGGTTTTTGTACAACTACTATTATCCGAAAGAAATACAATTTATCTTGTTTTAAATTTATATCAAAACCTTTGTTAATAAATCACTGTCTCTCTTCAAAATTATTGAATCCTTTCATTTTTCTATCAGTTTGATTGCAAAAAGTCAATAGGTGAGATTTCCCACGTTTTACAACTAAAAGTAAACCCTGAGATAATTTAGCATAATTTGTTTAATTTAATTTATTAAAATACAATTTTAAATTGATATTTATTCAAAAATATCACTACAATATATAGATATATATTTTTTCTTGAAAAAAAGGGATGAAGCGGGTTCGTTAGATTTAATATATCTTTTCTCACATCAATCGGTACGTGACTGATGATGTAAACCCAAGTGTCTTCGAAAAGGCCTTCCCGAGTTAATTAATAATTTCTGTGGTGCGGACTGTGCCGTGAATATTTTGTTTACCGGATGTACACGATGGTCATTAGGAAAGTACTGACTTTACCAATTTCAAAATGATTTTCCTCAATATTGTTAAATGGTCTGTATGTTATTTTTAGCGGTTCCTACAATAATCTAGAATAATTAAAATTTTGTTGTCCTAGTATGAAAAGTACACTGAAGAGCGTTCGCTTTGCATAAAAATGAATTACTCTAATAATGATACAGCAGATATGATTTTCATATTAGGCGAAGCAGAAAAGAATCTTGTTTTAGTAGAATTTACAGTGAAGGATATCCAGACAGGAGGCATCCAAAAAAGAAGGTTTTTGAAAAACCCGAGGAGCTGCTAAATGACGTCTTACTAATATTTTTAAAGCTTCCCCAAGGTGCTTAATCGGATTTAAGTCTGGGCTTGGTGGTGGCAATTCCATGACTTAAATATTTACCTCTTGTATGTAATCCAAAACTTATCTGGTGATGTGTAGAGTCGTATCATCCTGCATGAACGTGAAATTGTTCCATAAAATTATTTCCCAAAAATTGGTGCAAATAACGTGGTCCTAAATAATATTTTCTAGATATTATTCAGCATTCATTGACCTTTGGCAAATAGGGATTAATTCTGCGGAGGTGTCAAACCAAATACCTCCCCAAAACATTCTTGATCCACCTCCAAAAGATTTCCTTTGAGAGCTTGCGGCCATCTGGAGCTTTTAAACTTACTCTAGTCATTAGAGTGAATGTGTTGACTTTACCAACTTCGAAATTATTTTTCTCGATTTTGTTAAATAGAACATCCTGCATATCATGACTAGAAGTGATGGAGAATTACATTCTGTGTACTTGAATACAAGTTTACGTTATACGGATTTGCTTCTGAATAATTTTTATCTCAAATTTCTTTTTGTAAGTTGATCATGGAAGGAATCATCTTCCACTTATGAACTAACTGAATAAATTGTATAATGGAGCAAAGTAAACGACACTATAAATATAATTCAATCGACTCGACTCGAAACAGATGATATTTTTTTCTTCATTTAAGGATTCATCATTACATACACGGCTAGGGGTCTTCGAAATGCTTGACTCGTATTTCTCGACGGTAAGGACGGAACGAAAGGAAAGAATGGGAAAAATCTGAAATCAAAGCGGACAGATACAATCACCGCATTTCGACGGCGATTGTTTTCTATTTCGCTCTCTTGTATTGTTCTGGATTTTCCCTTCTCCTTAAACGTTTGACGGTGAACGGCTTTTCGAAGTAATTTATGTTTTTTCTTCTTGTACTCTAGTAACGCCGATATTTCATTTTCTGTTTTCTTTTTTTTTGTACTACTTCATACTATATTTGTAGATACTTTCGGTTTCGGTAAAAGAAAGACTATGTATCCATCTTAAATAAACGAAAATACCCAAGTGAGCTTAAAATTATAGAATTCCTAAAACTAAAAACGGAAGTAATAATGAAGCAATTTGACTTAAGTCCTTTAACCTCCTGCCTGGTTTTGGCATACATGTAGTACATAAAATTTAAAGCTGTAGAGTAGCTCCTTCCAATGAGGAATGAGTAAATTCTTACTATAGAGGAGCAGATAGGTTTGTTACTGACGTTAATCCTCAAAAAAGAAAACTGTTTTCTTTCGTATCCACTTGCCACTTTTTTATTGTTAATGTTTCACAAAGTTGTTACTAAGATAAAAGTTCTTACATTCTTTCAAACTAAATTTTATACACGTTGGTCCAGGTCTTACCGGGGTGCGAGATATATTGTACGTAGTGCGATCTGGTATACTTGCACTTATCCCCGCCGGCCAGCCTCGCCGCGCGCAACTACCGTAGCCCTAAACTGCCTATCTGACGCACTCTTTGTGTGCCTATGCGCTCGCAAGGTTCTAACAAGTAATCATGGTGGAGAGAGAAGTAAGGGTTTGTTCGTTGGTTGAAATGGGCGAACCTTGCTCTAGCCGGCAAATTGCAGACGAAATCGGTGTTAATAGAAGTACTGTGAAACGTATTCTGAAACGCAACAAATACAAAAGTTACAAAGTTCAACATTTCCAGGAGTTTTTTCCTCTTAATAAAGTAACATTATTAGAATTTCAATTTATTTTATATAATTATCGAAGTTATTTTTCTTTAGTTTAATTTTATAAGAATCGTTGCTTCTTTTCCTACTTAGAATTACTTTTTCGTTCTCCTACATGGAATAGCAGCAACAAAATTAATATAAGATACTGTAATTTCTAATATAATCTGAGAATACAGAAAAATTACGCAGTAATTCTGTAGTAACACATTTTGTCGGAAGGGGTTGAATTATAATATTACGTGATTGAGCGGATATGCGTGCGTACAGCTGCTCGCTTTATGATATACTACGACTGGATAGCATTTCTAAGTGAGACTCGAATGCGCTATTGCCATTCACAGAGGCAATCCTCCGTTCGTATCTGGACCAACGTGTATGTGAAACTATACATCCTGTTCTACAGAAATAGGGGAAATTTTAAAGTGTTCGTGAGAGTAAGTACCTATATTTGTACTAAATCACGTACTCGAACACTGTGGCACTAGAACACTTAAGTACTTCACCGCCATCCTTATTTGTAAAAAAATCTGCTAAAAACACTTAACGTTTTATTTATTTTATTTTGTAAACTGATCATTTTATTTGTTTTATTTCTTATAAATTAATATATTTCATATCTATATTCATTGAAATAGTAAGGTGTACGTACTCAAAGTAAAAATTGATTTAATTTTTTGTAATATATATACGTATATTTATCAAAATCATCAACCCACTAGTTAAAGAACCACGTAATATTCATTTAAATACCTGTACAAAGGAGCTACCGCTAGTACTTATATTGGAAATTTCGAGATCAGACATAGACGAGGGCTAGACGGAGAATTACCGCAATGAAAGAGAGAGCACAACGGTATACGCATGTATTACAGAAATGCATACTTCGTCGGAGAACTAGCCAGTGGGTCGAGCTATTCTACCTCACGAAATGTAACGATTCACCGCTACTTTGACTATGCGTATAATGTAATGTTTATAAGCCGCACGATACTTGGTTTATGTATTTGTCGATTCTATAGGGGACAATTGTACAAGTACACGAAATAACGAGAACGTCTGAGAAGCCGTGGGTTGTACCGTATTTACGCAGTAATGATTAAAACGTGACAAACGCTTGCATCCGCAGAGGCGCCGTGAGAGGAGCTGTGTTTACTATGTACATACAAGGAATCGAGTAGACGTTCGGTTATTATCGGTTGATCCGCGTACCTGTACTATTTATAATGTTCGAGAAACTAATGGAACCGTCCGGGGCGTGCCGCCCAAAAGTAGACACAGTATTAATAAAAGAATAATAGATTGTTACCTTTTATTGACGTATCGATGAGGTCAGGCCTCGACGACGGTCTGAAAACGTTCTCGTGTACTTTGCAAATGATCGTTCAGCATAGTTCTAGTTCTATAGGGTCCGTCAAGCTTTCTAGAGCGGCTGCTAAATTGTTGATGTTATTTAACGAGCCTTGTATAGATAAGTGAGTATTTTCTAACTGCGAAATAGTTTGTGTCACTACAGAATAGTTTATGGAAATGTCATCTGTTTCTTTTTGAACGCCCGAATCGGAAAAAAGTTGCTGACTCTCGCGAACCGTTTGAGAATTAGAAGAATTAAGTTTGAAAATGACATCTTTCACTTGGGAATAATATTTGCGAT
Organism: Dynastes maya; assembly: GCA_029619315.2. Lineage (NCBI taxonomy): Eukaryota > Metazoa > Arthropoda > Insecta > Coleoptera > Scarabaeidae > Dynastes > Dynastes maya. The sequence continues at coordinate 858,010 of JAROYE020000028.1, forward strand.
AGTAAGGTATTGACTCGATCCATGTTCCTCATCGCGTCAATACAGGCTGAGCTGGTAGCAGAATTTGCGAATACAATTACTTGAATATGCGGATATGTTTGGGAGATTTCACAAACACTTTCCTGGTCTGCTACGAGATGACATGCGTGCATGAGACATGTTATGTGAAGAAGAGTCTGAAAGCATACTTTAAACATCCCAGCAGCTTTCAGCATTGTTGCGGCTCCGTCAGAAACTAACATGGTGATTTGGGCTCCTACGATACAAAATTCTCTTAACATATCTTTTATTATGTTTACAACGGTTTCGACATCAGTTCTTTCAATCCTTTTGCTGGCTAACAACAAGGAAGCTGCTGGATCATTACGTTTTAAAGGACGCGTCACAATATGAATCACGCTGTGTTTCTGCGTATCAGTAGTTTCGTCCACAGTGAGCCAGATTTTTTGATTTCTCAACTCGTCTTTTATACAGTCTTTTACTGTACTTTGCATATGTTTATGAAATTAGTATAAGAATTTAACAACAGAGACCAATAGTTTGTTTTATCATAACCTAACCTAAAGTTTTATCTGTTGATATTAATAATTGCTTTTGTAATACACGGAATTGCATAGAAACGTTACATGGAATGTTTATTAGTAGGTTCTGCAGTAATCATGACATACAAATTCAAATTTGCTACCCTATGTGAATGCTACTTTAGAGTTTGGTGGTGCACCTACCATTTACATAATAGGCATAGTTCTACAATTCGAGATGATGGAGACACCTGTATATAACATATTTATATGTATTATTACGCTGTAATTTGAAGATGCGGAAAAACTTTTATAAAGAATATATGTTTTTCTTACGCTTCATTTTCTTTATGAAAGGTATCTTTACGTGCATTGTGAGAGTACAATTGATTAATTAAAATACGATGAAAAATATAGGGAAATTAGAAAGATTTAGTGTGTTCCTATATGAACAAAACCGACAAATATGGAATTCTACGAATATCTATTTAATTAATTTCATTTCTCGAACAGTTTACTAAATGCATATGGGAAATGCAAATAACCCTTTACTTGTATTCAATTTTAATTAGTACCGTATGGATAGTGATGGTATTGTTGTTGAAATGTGAGTAAATTTGCATATTTCCACAAACAGATAGTAAAGTAATCTAAACAATAAAAAAATATTTAAAAACCGGCAGCGAGAATATAGCTCCGTATTGAATCAAATTAAATTCGCACTAGTGCATTCTGGGAATATGAGGAACGCTGAAATTAAATTGTTACTGCAAATGTTATGTTCAATTGTTTGCAGCGATGTACAATTTATGCGAAAAAAGCATGAATTTGTTTAGTTTAATGTTTTTGGTTTTGCGTTTCATTCGGACAAGCCCAAATAAAATTTGTTCGCAGAAACTTCTAAAATAGAATATTGTCTCTCTGTTTGATTTCGTTTTGTTTATAAAATTATTTACACACGTACCTAAACTAAAACTGAATATCACGTTTATTAGCACAGCATAATTTAGCCGGAGTATTTATACATACGGCATAAACAGCAATGGTTACTAGTACCTAAATATGTATTTTGTAGGAAATGTATCATCGTACATATGGTAAAGCTTACATTAGTGCAATGCCTTTCTTAAACTTTTTATACAAGCTTTTTGTTTGAAGCAAAGGTAATTTAATTCAAATAGAATGGATAATTATTTTCTCTGTTAGGTTACATTCTAGAATGTAAAGAATGTAACTTCTTATCTTTTTTTTGTTTTTCTTTTAAGTAATGTGTAATGCACTCAGGTTTTACAACCATGAACGTGTTAACTTGTTCGCTTAGTATAAGCAGTTTTTCTCTCTACTTTATTCTGCCTTTCTAAGCTGACTTCAAAAAAATTAACAATAGTTACGAGGTAGGCGCCATAAATTTTCGGCCTGACAAGTTTATCAGGTTCTATACCATATTTTTTAATAAAGATGGGTGACGTAATAATCATGTGGAGAAAAGTAGCTTTCTTATTGGCTAGACGAACGCCTGTATTATGCATACCAATTTTAGAGAAAACGGCAGCCATATTGAATCATCAGCTGTTTTATTCTTTGTTATATTCTTCTGTTCTAGTTTATATTCCTCTACATTTTTGTTTATTTTCGCTCAGCTTTTCGCAACATTTGATAAAATTAGTTCGTTTAAGAACTAGTGTGGTATTTGAATAAGTGAAATATGGATGCAACACCAAGTACCGGTGCCGGTATTCCATTATCACCACCACGAAAGCGTATCCGAAAGTTGGGTTATTTATCCTACGCTGAGAAGCAAAATATACTAAATATTTATAAGAAAATGAAAATGGATTATCCAGATTGGGGAACGTCTGTTTCTGTTTCAAAAATAGCAGAGATTATAGGTTAGTTGTGTACATAATTTGTGTTTGTTATAATGGTTTTATTGATTTTAGGAATTGCAGAGTCTACTATTTATAGAGTAATAAGTAGTGCCCGGTAACTGGAGAGCAATCGCAGCGGCGGTGTGACTGTGTTTAGATGAGCGGGGAGGGCTGGTCGATTATGATGCGACACGACAAATCATCATCACTCAGTTCAGTTTAGCATTGGATAGCGGATAGGGCGTGTTGATTTTATTGATATAGACGTAGTTATTAATTGTAGTTTTAAGTGAACATGTCGAAGGCTAAGAAACGACCCTTTCAAGACATAGTAAATAAGTTTATTTCTGACCTTCCCGATTTGTTTTACAACGGGAGTAAGATTTTTGTAAAGTGTGCAAAATCCATTTGATGTCAAATAAGAAGTGGAACTGTACAAGACACGTAAATTCCGCACAGCATACAAAACGTAAATTGGGCATGCCACCGAGAAGTGCATTTTTTTATGTAATTCTTATGTTGATAAACTGTAATTTGCTACTAGGCTTACTCGATAAACAACCGTTTAAGCACTTTTGGGGCAAATACAATCCCGTGTTGCGGTTGCCAACGGAGAAAACGGCACGTAAGTATGTTGCATTTGTACGCGATGACATGGAAAAGAAAATGAAACGTATATTGGAAAAACTTTCTTTGGTTATGCGTTGACGAGACAACAGACTGTAAAAAAAATTCAATTGTAAATATTATGGTACGCATACTAGACCCTAGTAAACCTACATTGTCACTGTTACTAGCTAGAGTGTACTGCTGCAGCAATTATGAAGGTTGTACATAGTACGTTGGAAAAATTTCAAATCTCAAAAGATAAAGTGTTGATGTTCATGAGCAATGGCGCAGCGATAATGCGTTCGGTAGGCCGTTCTCTTCTTGAACATGGTTGCAAGTGTTTACATATTACGTGTAAAGTGCATGCTTTACATCTTGTGGCAGAAACCATTCGACAATGCTCTCCCGAGGTAGATGCATTAATAGCAAGCACAAAAAAGTATTTTTGAAATCTCCCAAACGCCTACGATCACTTCACACAGAGTGTTCTGATATTCGTCAACCACCGGAGCCAATTCTTATACTTTGGGGAACATGGTTGCATGCAGCTTCTTATTATGCTGAACATTTCAAAATAGTAAAAGCTGTTGTTGCACAATTAAATCCTACCGCAGCTGCAGCTATTAAGGAGTGCCAGTCGAAATTTCAAGATATTTCCGTTGAAACAGATTTAAAAAATATTCGTGGTTACTATAAAGGATTAGCTGACGCAATAGACCAATTACAAAATAGACCGTTATCATTTTTGGAGTCTTTGCAAATTATGAACGGAGAGCATACACAGCTACTGACTATACATGACGCAAAATATAATCGCGTTTTAGAAAAGTTTGAGAGTGTGCTACAGAAAGATCCCGATTTTAGCACACTAAAACAAATTTGTGATGGTGTATCGAATAATCCATTGACTAAGTACAAAGAGCATTTTAATCATGCATGTATAACATCGGTAGACGTTGAATGCTCTTTTTCAAAATATAAACTCATTTCCTCACCACGGCGAACATTGCTCACCGAGACAACTGTGGAAACACATCTAATGGTGTCAAGTTTTTGCCACTGTTATCCATATGATGTTAATACTGATAATGGTGCGTCTAGTCTTACTGTTCCGTAGCCAAGGCTGCTTAAAAGGGTGAGTGTTTCACTACTTTTCACATATTATAATTATGTATTAGTTCTGTTATTTTATTTCTATTTTCTTACTGTTGTTTTTGTATACTAGGCAGGTACGGCTATGGCACGGCTCCTTGTTACCGAGCTCTAGTTATTATCCTGATAGAGAATTCTTTTCTTCGCTAGGTAGGACCTTTTTTCTTTGGTTCACCGTTGAATCGGTCCAAGAAATCAGCATAGTGCTATCCCGTGATTGTAAGTAATCAATTAAGATTATGCCGTGCGAATCCCAAAAAGTCGTCGTCATTTTCCGGCTGATGGAATCGTGCCCGCGTTCTTTCATGAACGTTCGCTGAGAAAACCCCATTTTGCCGACTGATCTTTGGTTTTTGGCGAGTAGTGATGTATCCATGTCTCATCTACAGTCACTTAACGCCGCATGTTCAAACATTGCTTTGAAATTATCACGCGATTCCGTTTTTCATCAATCGTCAGCAGACACGTTACCCATCTCACCGATAACTTTCTCATACTCAATTTTTCGTGAAGGATATTTTGCACACGTTCAATTGAGACGTTTACCATATTAGCAATCTTCACCCGGCGGTCTGCTAACACGATATCATGAACTTTATTGATAATATCGTCCGTAGTCACCTCAAATTCATTAAACCAGTATCTGGTGGTAGTCATCGAAGCTGCATGGGTCTTTATAAACTGCATTCAACCTCTCTTTAATTTCTGCACACTATTTCCTACCTAAAAGAAGAAATTGAATCACTGACCGGTAACGTTCTTTTTCCATAATTCCACAAATACACAAATTTGCTCACTTTTAACAGCTTCTGAAGGAATCTTTCCGAAATTTTGGCAGACGTCGACTAAAGAGTGGTACTCGTAATCGATAATGTAGGTTTTGACACAAAACGCCATTTGTCTCCAAAAACCGGTACTTCTCATACCATCCTTGAATAGTAGTAGTTCAATTTTTGCCACTGCTCCCTTTAATTTGTATTGAAGCTTGAATAAATTTCCTTTTAATTCGTCTAATATTTGTTATTTATACGATAAGGTAATTAGGACGCGTTATAATAATCTTAAATCTTAATGTTAGTTTCTTCTAAAACGAAATGTACCCATACAAAGTAATAAACGGACCGTACACAGAAACATTACCACGCTGCAATGAACACCTCCGAAATTACTGAACTAATTTGACCTGCAGCGGTAGTAAAAACCTTGCTGTGTTCTTATGTGCTGCAGTAAACGGCGGTCAGTTGCGGTTAGTACCGTAATTCGAATACCGGACTGGTACGACGCACACCCCAATAACTATGCTAGGTATATGTACACAACGATAGGGTAATCACGTCACGCGGTACGGGTTAAATGAATAACAGAAGGTATCCTGGCGATTTCGACGAACATCCTTGTGTAAACGCCATTCGAGAACAGTAATTTCGGCGTTATATCTCGTTAATATTCTAATAGTTACATTTGTTTAATATTACATACTACATTTCATGAACTTTCAACTATGTGTTCAATTAGGTAACTACTATACTGTAGAGGTTACAATAATCTTGCAAATATCCACAAAGAACACATGAAAATATATTCTTAGCTGAAGAACATCAGTATATTCAACTTTAAATATTCAATTCCAAGTTACATATCATTATTCAGAAACTGTTTTCAGACAAAAGGTATAAGCAATACATATCTCTAAACGCAAGTAATGATATTTGAATTAAGTATATGAAATACTTGTGTGAAGTAATCTAATATTACTACACGCACGAAAATGGTTTCTTTCATAAGGAAAATAGATTTTCCTGCCAAAATCAGTCTCTGTTCAAGAAAATATTTTTATTTCAAGACAAAAAATGACTAAAAAATTTTATTGGGATTAAATAAATGTTTTCTTAAGGTTAGAAATTGAAGAAAACCCAAGACAGAAAAACGTTTCTTCCAAGTAAATCATTTAGTTTTAAATTAAGAGAATATTCATATTAAACGTAGTAATGAAAAAAATGGTCCAGATCTCACCACGTGCTATTGAGGAATTAGGCGACCGGTTTCGTGTTCAAAAAACACTTCATCAGGCCAACTACAAGGATATCCAATAAAAGAAAAATTACAATAATGGAAAAAAGGCTAAAATTAATAATTAAAATTAGAGGCAAGCGAAAATGTTTTGTTTTATAGGTTACAGAATAATTAAATTATTTCTTTAATAATGCAATTAAATAGCGATTATTTTCAAGTAGTTTAATAATTAATGAGTTAATATTCAAGCTTATTTATCACTTTTATTATTATTATTTATTTAAAGAGAACTATAGTTAAATTGTATGGGTAAGTATGGTATCTATATTCTGGTTGCGTCGCTATTATCTAGGACGGTATTACTATAACTACTGGCATTAGGTGGCGCCAGCAAATATTTCAGTTGCTGGTTTTGAAGATTAGTGGCAATAAAATGAGAGATGTAAGAGCAATGTCGCCGGTAGTGATTCCATCAATACCACGAGCTATTTATTATCATTACCTTGGTTATTGTTTCCTCTGCACCTTTTTTATGTGTATTTCTACACTAAGTTCAGTTTTGTTTGAATATTTACTGCATTATGTACGGATGTGTCGTACTGTTTTAAACAAGGTAAGCGCAATTAATAATGTGCATATAAATAACGTGCACTTCGAGAATGCTTTATTTTAAGAAAATTAAACTATTGATTTATGAACAAAACCTTAACACTTTCTGGAATTAATAAAACTACTTACTATCCTTACGAAAATATTGCTCTGTGTTGTAATGGCCATTTACTTATACTAAGAATCGCTTTCCTCAAATTCTCTACAAGATTTTCTTCAATCAAGTTAACAAATGTCTTAAACAAGGACATTATTTCTTTACAAGTATATACATACTTCTCTTAAGCGGAAAAAGATACGCTAAGAAAATATTTCTTTTGATTCAAAACAGTTATTGTATTGCGGATAATTGAAACAGTAATTGTCTTCAATTAAGGCGGACATCTTTGATATAAGTGAACGTTTCTCTGCGTGTACAGAATTTGAATACATTGAGTATATTCAAATTAGGGATACAATGACTAATACAAATATACGATAGCAATTTGATATTTTGGGGATGCAATATAGTATTAATTGTACATCTTTAGAAGATATTTTCCGATATATTGCGTGTTTTATAAAAGAGGTGACACAGTAACATTTACCTTTTTATATGGAACACTCTATAGACGAGGGCGATTCGTAAAGTAAGTTCCGTTTCCGCCTAGTGAGCAGAGGAGTCGGGATATTGGCGCGATCGCAGCGCTACGGTGTAGTCTGGTTCAATGTGAGTCTGGCAGTGCCAGTGAGAGAATCGTTTGGACATTCTTTCGTGCTATTTTGGTCGTTTAAAATACCTGCTGTAATTGAAGAAGCCGCCGACTGTGAACTGCGTGCTGTTATCCGATTTCTATGTATGTGCAGAGAATATGAAGCTTGCTGAGATTCATCGTGAACTTTGTTTCGTTTATGGTGAAAATATCATGAGTGACAGTGTGGTTAGAAGATGACGCCGTATGCTTCGAGAAGGACGAACTAATGTCCATGATGAAGAACGAAGTGGAAGACCAACTGTTGTGACGGAGGAACTTTAGGGTAATGTCTAAGAGAAAATATGTGAAAATCGGCGATTCACAATCACAGAACTGAGTGCCTTTTTCCCTCAAATTTATCGTACCGTTCACAAAAGGATCACAACGGTTTGAGAGCGATGAAGAGCATGGCTTAATTCGCAGGAGACAGAGTTCTATGAAGAGGGCATTAAAAAACTGGTTCATCGTTATAACTAGAGTAACCAAAACTTGCGGACTCGCATAGGCGTCGGTATTACGGGTTAATATAAGAATACGAAAAATTCATAAATAAACTTACTTGCTAATTATTCAACAAATTAGAGGCATCAGGATGTGAACTACTGTAAGCTTGCATCATTGCATATGTTTCCACAGTTACTTCTTTAAACCTTGTGCGTCGACAAGAAAAAATATTCTTACACATAGAAAACGATCTCCCCACATCTAAGGAAGTTACATTTGCATGTAGAAACTGTTTTTCAAAATCACTTAAAAGTTCACTATTCTTACACTTATTATAAACGCTCTCTAAAGTATTAAAATCGGGATTTTTCCTTAAAACATCTGCCAACTTTTGACTAGCGCATAATCCTGGCGTATCATTTAATGTGTGTAATTTATTTTTTACACTCTCCACTATGTCTAATGATTCCTGCAATGACAATTCAGTACATTGTAGTTTTCTGATGGCATCTAATAATACTGTATAATTGGTACATATTGTTGTTAAATCTTCTAAAAGTTGAGGAATTTGAAATTCTCTTTGACTTTCTCTAATTGCTTTGGATTCATTCCGATTAAATCGCATTATAACTGATTGAATTTGTTGAAAATGGATCAAATGGTAAGAAGCTGCTGTTAGCCAAGTACCCCATCGCGTTAAAATTGGTTCAGGAGGTTCTGGAATACCTGGACAAAATTTACGAAATTCTTTTAAACGTTTAGGAGATTTACGAAACACTGCTTTAGTACTTCCAATCATCCGATCAACGGTTCCGTAATGTTGTCGAACAACTTCACCAACTAAATGCAAAGCATGCAGCACGCAGGTTATATGTATTAAGTTAGGAAATATATGTTTTAAGGATCGCCCAACACTTAACATCGTTGCTGCACTATCTGTCACAATCATCACAACTTGATCTTGGGCAATTTTAAATTTTTTCAAAGCGTTCATTATCATTTTTTGAATATTTTCCGCGGTACATTGTTGAACACGTTTGCAAGCTAACAAATATCGAGATGCTGTGTTCTCGCTAGATAAAACGCGAGCTATTACATTCACAATACTGTTTTTCTTTATATCGGTCGTCTCATCCATGGTAATCCATATTTTTTTAGAACACAAATCACGTTTACACACATTTTCTAGCATCTCTTTCATTCGCGGCAAATGATTCTGTAATTGTGTTTGTGAGGGTAATGGGTACTTTGGAACGTATTGTCGCCAAAACGTTTTAAAAGCTGCTTTTCTCACCAACGACAACGGAAGATTACAAGAGGTAAACATAATTAATAAATGTATGAGGAATAGTGTATAAGGTATTTCAGTTCTTGCATTTCTCATATGCTTAATACCATTGACATGCCTCTGGCAATCAGTTCTGTCCAATGCAGCCAAACGAACATTGCATATTAAGCAAAAAACTGCACTACCGTCATATTTTAAATGGGGAAAAAGTGACACATACTTATGTACATTAGTAGCAAATCTATTACGAGGCATTGTTTTCTTAGGTATGTAAATATTAGTTCTATATGAAACGATACACTAATTATGTACTTGGTATAATACTACAACACACAAAAAACACCAGCTATATTTTCAAAAGCGACACGTAAGTACATAACCTTGACCGTTCGACTAATCTCTGCAACAGCTCAACCGGTACTAAAACGAAATCTCTTTCAGCGCGGTTTAACATGATTTATATTCAAGGTCGACACTACATGCCTGCTTCTCTACCGGTTTAGTTTATTTATGAATTTTTCGTATTCTTATATTAACCCGTAATACCGACGCCTATGCGAGTCCGCAAGTTTAGGTTACTCTAGTTATGACAAATGTCTCAATCTTAATGGCAACTATGTAAAAAAATAGCAGAAAATATGAGCTTTAAGTTGAATATAATAAAAACCTCTTCATGTATTGTTGTTTTTTTTTAATAACCAAACGGAACTTGCTTTACGAATCGCCCTCGTATTATTAGAGATCCCTAACTGCACTCCATTCATCCCCAGATTATGAAAATAACCTGTTTTGTGGTTTTCGAGTTACAACTGTTTCTGTAAAAACTGAAAAATCACATATCCCAAAAAAAGTATTCCTTCGTTCAATCTTCTCCTTACAGTTAGAACAGAAACTCTGACACTTCTGGCTGATTACTGAGTTCTGTTCTTGTTATTCGCCTATTTCTGAGAGCTTGCAGTTGTAAAAAATTATTATCTCTCACACTTATGACTCGTTTCCTACTTTGACCACGTCTTCTAGAGTGCAACCAGTTTCCCTGAATCTAACCATTTGACTGACTGATAGTTACGAAAATCCGGCTACTTCTAGACAGGTACAGGTTCTAAATCGAATAACAGTTCTCAGTTAATTACATGAGACGACTATTTTCTCCATTTCTTTGAAAGACCTGGCATTATTATTAGACGTTGTGTTCTTAGGAACCCCTCGTAGGAAAGAGTCTATGAGCGCTAAGCTGTGGCTGATCAGGTGTCACTTGTTCTCGAAATTAAATTGAAATTCCCTGATGTAAAATCCATATTTCGTTCTTGCCAATTATCCATAACAACTAAATTTTCAGGAACTGGGCTTGTACTTTCCATTTCTATAGTCTTTTTTCCTACAATTACATTCACACAGCAAACCAAAGAAATACGATTTTATGCTTAAGGTGCACTGTAATAACAAAAAGAAGTTATGACTTTATGACACATGTCTAACTGGTGACAAATTTAACATTTGAGGGTCTGCAGATGACGAGTTTAGAAAAAAGGCTAATGTTCATTCTTACCTACACTTTACAAATACAGCTTTATTATTCTCCAACTCATTAACGCCTTCAATCTTAAATATCAGTTTGTCGTATTTCCTTTAAATTTGGCTGTATTTGTATAGTATAAATAATTAAGCAATGAACGCACATCATCAATGACGTTTATATAACGTTTTATTGCAATTATAAGAACATAAACTTACTAAAAATTACGGTATAATTTTCGAAAATAAACGCCGTACATTGAAAATTTGTAGTTTCTTTCTAATATTGATATATTTTGCACTAGAGAAACCCATATATTATAATTGGAAAATATATATGAATAGGGAATGTTATTTTTACCATGATGGTCATCCTGGGTTAACAAACATCGATGTTGCCGGCTTCAATTGGCCGTAAACTGTAATGTAATCCTAACCTGATCAGCTGATCACTGTTTACTTATTTTACTTGCAGTTTTATTAATCGATTTTGTTGTAGAGTTTTGTTAGTCCTTTTTAGAATTACAATTCAAGATGCCTAGAGCGTTTTGTAAGCAAAGTAAAGCACTGATTGCAGCAGCTCTGAAGTATTTTAAAGAGGAGAAAGAAAGAGACCATCCATTGTTACCAGCTGATGCCGTTATTGAGCGTGTAGCTGTTGCCCTAAACATCAGTGTTCATTCTGCGAGCAACATTAATCAAGAAATAGAAAAGGAAGGACAGGTCCGTAGCCCAAAGAAATGTAAATCCAGACGCAAGCCAATAACTGACATTAGCAGAGCCGATGAAGCGGACATACGAAATACAATTTATACAATGGTTCAAGCTAAACGGCATATAACGTTAAAGTCAATCTCAACAAATCTTAGGGATAATAATATTTATAGCGGCAGTTTATCTTCTCTAAGCGTTATATTAAAGAGAATCGGTTTTCGCTGGAGAAAGGACAACCCTAGAATAGGCCTGATGGAATTACCTAACGTTGTACTCGCACGATTTTCTTTTTTAGAAACTTATGTTAGAAATATGAGATTTAACTTTTGGCAATTCGTTTACTTAGATGAAACTTGGGTTTTCGAAAATGATAGTGTTTCCCGATCATGGCAAGATAACACCAAACATAGTGTGAGAAGTATAAAAATTGAGGGCACACGATATGTTGTATTACACGCAGGAAATCGAGGATTTATTGACGGTGCTTCCCTAATTTTTTCTTCGAAAACGAAAGATCTTGACTACCATGGGGAGAAGAATCAAACCAATTTCTTGGCCTGGTTTGAGCATCAGTTACTATGCAGATTACAATGCCCTTCTATGATTATATTGGATAATGCTAGTTATCGTTCCACGTTAGAAGTAAAAATTCCAAATTCATCTTGGAAAAAAAGTTGATATTCAACGGTGGCTACGGCAAAATAACATCCACTTTGAGGAAACTAGTTATAAAGAAAGTTTACTTCAGTTAGTTGCATGTAATAAACCTCCGAAAACATATGTTGCTGACAAACTTGCAGCTAAATATGGACATGTGGTGCACCGTTTGCCACCATATCACTGTATATTCAATCCCATCGAAAACATTTGGGGATTCGCAAAGACATTAAAATAGACATATAGGACGAGATGGATATGGAACGGTAAAATGTATTGCGATGTGGCAAGAAGCGCTTGCAACAATAACCTCTGAAATCTGGAACAATACCATCGAGAAAACTGAAAAGATAATACAAGACTGGTGGCAGAGGGAAGTTGGCTTCGAGCAAAATGATATTCCAGAGCTCGTCATCAATGTTGGTGCAACATCCGATGAAGACAGTTCGGATTGTCAGAGCGATTGACCCACTTTTATTTATAAAATTTTATAAATATTTTAATATTACCTTATATATTTGCATGTTTCTACAGATTGAATGTATTTAGTATTTAATAACACACTATCTGCTTCCATATATGTATCAATAAAATTTAAATACATGTCTTTTTAAATTCTAAATAAAGAAAGCAATAAACATGAATTTTTTCAAGAAATGCTTTTTGATAAATGCATTACAACTATAGAAACAATATTTAAATTGTTTCACTTCCTTCAGATACTTTAAAAATATCTGTCTTTTGTGACAAATAGTATTTTATGTACACTTTTGCACTTAATGCTCATGGTATTCTAACCTAATATTAATCCACCTAACGTAAACAACAGCTGTCATAAACAATGCGACAAGACAACATCTAAACGTCTGACGTCTTTCGTTGTTGATGACGTGCATTCATTGCTTACTTATTTATACTATAGATTCTCATTCTTTGTAAACCCTAAAAATCATTTCTCTGAAATAACGTAATGCCTTTTTTCATCCTCCTAAGGTATCCGAATAGATTGAGTCTATCCTATCTCGTCTATCTTTCGATTAAATGCGTTGTCTCACAATTACTTTCTTTATACTGATTACGTATTATTCGATGCTTCACTACAAAACAAATGTTCATAACGTAACGTACCCTTTGGCATGCTCACGCACACTCGTACGAATTGCAAATACGAGATAATGTGATTGTTCACGCGATATCATTCAACAGGAAGGAAATATGGTCGTAAATTTCGGATCCTTTGTGTTTACATGCCATGCCTTAGATACAACAATGTAGATAGATATAGGTAGGCAGGGTACCACTACCACGTTAGGTACCTGCTTGATCCTGAAAAATAAATAAATTACTTTTCTGAACGTGCGAAAGGGGACAGGAAAATATGATACTTATTATTTTATAAGATGGCAGCGGTACGTAGTTGCAAAATTAAACGGGATGGTAGATGCGTAGGATTTAACATAACAATTTCATAGATAGGACGCCTGTAAAAGAATTAAATAATTTTTATTTTAAATGGAGTCGGTTATGGTTAGATTGCGGACGAACTCGTAGGGTTGTGATTTTTTTGTTAAGATCCGGTAGTGGTAAACTGTACATGCAGATGATCCATGCTGTAAGATTTGCAAATGTTAAAATAGGAATAAAGTACACCTTTTTACTTCTTACAAAAATATTTATTCAAATAATAATAACTAAAGCTGGCCACGAACGGTACCGCGCAGTAGCGTAGAGTCGACCAGGCCTCGCGTTCCACTAGAGTTATTCTGCTAATAGAAATGTTTGCTGCCGCAAATAATTTCGCTCATCTTTTAAATAAAAATTAAATAACACGTGCTCAAACACTTACCATTTTAACAGTCCTCCGTGAAATCACAAAGTGAATAGTGTCTGTTAAATATCTGCAACATTAGATATGTTTCAACTGTTGTTTCGGCAAAACTAGTACGGCATGAGGAAAAGATGCGTATATATGCAGAGAACGAACGTTCTACATCTAGTGACGTAATATTTGCGTAAGTAAAATAATATTTCAAATAACTTAACGATTCTGTTGACGCACCTTCACAAATATGTCTTAATGTGCCAAAATCAGAATTTTTCTCAAAAACACTTTCAAATTTTTCTAGAACAGAAACATTTTTTGCGTCTTCAATCGCGCATAGCTGTGCGTGAACATGTTGCACTATTTGTAGAGATTCTTCTAACGGCACCGCAGGATTTTGTAATTTTTCTATTGCATCTGCTAGCCCGAAGTAATTGTCGTGAATGATTTTTAAATCCATTTTAACCCGACTATCTTGAAATTTCGACTGGTTTTTCTGGATAGCGGCAGCTTCCTTTGAATCGAATTGTAAAACGACGTTCTTAATATTGTCAAAATATTTATGAGAATAAAACGCGGCCTGCAACCATGTTCCCCAACGAGTTAGAATAGGTTCTGGTGGCTCTGGTATACGGGGGCACAGTCTGTGAAATTCGCGAATACGTTTCGGTGATTTGACAAATACTGTTTTGGTATGCGCTATTAAAGCGTCTACCTCAGGATAACATTTTCTGATATTATCCGCTACAAGATTGAGAGCATGAATTTTACACGTAATGTGTAACAAATTAGCAGAGTGCTTTTTAAGAGACCGGCCTACAGAAAGCATGTTTGCAGCACCATCACTCACTAACATCAAGAGTTGGTTTGTTGAAAGTTCAAACTTGTCCAACGTATTTAACACTAACTTTGAAATTACTTCGGCAGTACACTGTTGTATTCGTTTGGAGACTAATAGAATTGAAGGTGCCGATTGATGAGGTTCCAATTTGCGTGCCATTACATTAAGAACAGAATGTTTCTTCCGATCTGTTGTTTCGTCGACACATAACCACAATTTTTGATCTTTCAACTCCGATTTTATTTTTTGTTCAATATGTTCGCGCGCGGATGGCACAATTCTTCGTAACGATGTTCGACTTGGTAATTTGCACTCCGAATAGTTATTCCAAAAGCAGATAAATGGTTCCTTTGTCTAGTAAATTAAACGGTATATTACATGTGATAAACGTAACGCATAAATTAAATATAAATTTTTCATTGTCTCGTGCCCAATTTCTTTTTGAGACATGCTTTTCACTACTTACGTGTCATAGACAATGTTGTCTGGACCAACACATTAACGGGATTTTACAGATTACACATTTAATTTTAGCACCTTCATATATTAAGTCTGGAATTTCTGCAATAAATTTTCGAAGTTTGTCCGACCGCGGTCGTTTTGCTGACGAAATCACAATTTTTCTAGGACAGATAAACAATTGCGCAAATGACCGGCAGCGAAAATGTCCGTACTGCTCCTCAGACGAAGTAATACTACCGTTCCTCTCCGTCCGAACTGATTCTACGCCGATGCGCGGTACCGCTCGTGGCCAGCGTTAGTGATGATGGTGTCTTACCCTCGCTCCTCGTATCTAAATTTGAAATACCTATTCGTCGCATCGTTTCTTTTAGTATAACATTTTTTTTCCTGTTTTTTGAAGGATTATGCTTTGACCTTATCGATAAACGTGACTTTCTGTGAAATACTTGTACTTTCAGAATGTAAATTTTCTTAAATTTTTCTTTCGTATAATCTATTTCTTTTCCCTTTTTGTTTCATTTACATTGGAATTTGCTAGTAGCTTTATCAATTCGCGAAGCACACGTATTTCATTTTTTAAGGATGAATTTCATCCCGTAAGCATGCTGTGTCGCTATTCAACAATGAAGCAAAAGTATTTTCAGTTTAATTCGTACCAAAATTAACTATAAACGCTTTTAATGTAGCACTTAAACAAAACGCGTCTATACTCACAACCAGGTTTGAGGGAATAATGATGAACATTATTTCTCTTTTTCATATTGTAAATATTTTTCATACCGTAAAAATTTTACCTCCGAAATTAATTTTATCATCGAATATAATTTCATTTCGTTTCCGAGAAAGCCTTTTGTTTGTTTCTTTGTAAATAAATTACAGAATTAGACTACCGAAACTTGTTGTTATTTCTCTTTTTCATATTGTAGATACTTTATCCTCGAGATTAATTATATTACCGAATCTAATTACATTTCCTTTGCGAGAAAGACTTTTGTTTATTACTTTGTAAATGAAATACATATTTTGAACCTGTACTCACTTTTTCTTTCTAACGGACGCTGGGCATAAACAGTACGCAATGATGAATTATTAATAACCGCTGAGTTCGCAAACATCACAACATCCCGGTCTTATTAAGTTCACAAGTAATAAAGATAATAAAATTGATTTTCAAACCCATTTTATAACTGTTTATTTCAAACAACTTAGGACCGATGATTCACTGTCGATGATTTGACATTTTTCGAAGGCACATTAAGTGCTGGCGCCATCTGGTAGCGTTGTTTGCAACTACCCAAATTTGAGCTATTAAATCTAATTAGAAATCTTCATCTTAAAATTAATTAATAATTCCGCTCTTTCTCGCTCTTCAAAAACATAGGAAAATTCATCAGAACCGTTTCACTAGTTCCAAAGAGAGCAACACAGGTTACAACTCGAAACAGTGCATCAAATAGATTGTAAAAATGAAAAACTCTTTCATAAGTGCCAACAAAGTCACGAATTAAATGTATTAGTAATTCATGAAATAAAAAAACATAAATTCTTAAACCACCAAATGGAAACTTTTGATAAACCCCTTTTCACTTATATAAAATTTTTAAGCTACCCATTTTGGCATGTGTATGCATTGTAATGTTATAATTTACAATATCGAACGTAGCTGTCATTGGCGGTACGTATAATGAATTCAGTATGTCCACTTGTTCAACGTCAAAATCCCTCTGAATTCTTTCTCAGTAGCTCCAACTCTCCAACTTCGATGGTCTCCTATCGCCGGAGCGGGGGTGCTGGGAGTTTATTTTAAGTCCAGTCAACGACGATCATGGCGGAATAGATAAATAACTTGTCTTCTGTTCATTTTCTTCAGAATTTCGAAAATTAAATAACGTTCACCAAGTAATCGTCTTGTCAGTAAATTTTAACATTGTACAATTATTGTTGTTGTTCTAATGGGCGAAGCGTCGGGTTACGGAATACACTTCGCACTTCTAGGCATCGATTGCTATGATCATTAGCCGACCCCACTGGAATTTTGCCGAATCCAGAGGTGTTCCAACCTTTGGTAAGGATTTTTAACGTGCCAAACATCGTATTGATACGGGGCCTACGATTTTACTTCCTTATCCGAGAAGAAGGCATACTTCGATTTTTATCCGTAATTAAAAAACAACCGTCTCGACAGGGATATGGACCCGCGCCATTCGGATCAAAAAGCAAGTATGCTAACCATTCGATCACTGAGACGGTCTATTGTGCAGTTGTTAGTGGTGTTAAATGTCATAGCGAAGCATAGATGCAGTCTTCCAGTTGCGTCCTTGCATGGCATGCATTATGCTATTTTGAAAACTAAGAATATCCTTTTGAAATTTATTATCAAATTATATTTCGAAAGGTATAGTTATCCAAATTCGTCGTGATTAAACAATTGCTCTCGCGAATGAAATAAAGGAGTGAAGGGACGGTAATCAATTTCTCACTTTTAGTCAAAATATTCATCTAGGTAACACGTGTTTAGCTGTGATTTTATTTTCTAAGAGTTGACCGCTTAAATTCTACCGTAAATACGAAGTAAAAGTCAAGTTTGGTGATTTAGGAATACGCAAGGTTCCAGTAAGTAACATATAAATGTAGAGTTTACATTGGGAAGTCACAATTCCAGTTTAGTTTCCTCTTTTCAAGTTTTAATACCCGTAAAATTTTATTAATTGATATCTAGTTTAATTTAAATTGCCGAAAGAGTGTCTAGGGACACTTCCGAACCTACAGACCGGATTTAATTAAAATAATTAAAATCGAAATTTAATTTTTCCCTGATTGAAAACATGACATTTATACAGACCTGTCCAAGGCTTTTGACATGATCAATCATGAAATTTTGTTAGTGAAGCTGAGCTCCTTCGGTTTTGTTCCTTCGGCGATAAGTCTCCTCGAATCCTACCTGAAGCAGAGAAAGTGTTATGTAACTTATAACGGATATTGCTCTCGTAACTTTGTTCTCTCCTCTGGCGTCCC
Source organism: Dynastes maya (assembly GCA_029619315.2). NCBI lineage: Eukaryota > Metazoa > Arthropoda > Insecta > Coleoptera > Scarabaeidae > Dynastes > Dynastes maya. Next base: position 876,274 of record JAROYE020000028.1, read on the forward strand.
CCAGGGATCAAATCTGGGACCGTTACTGTTTGTGCTTTATATTAACGACCTGCTTTTGAAAATTGACCTTCCCACCCTTGCTTATGCAGACGATATTAAAATCTTCTCGAAAATATCTTCCGTTGACGACACGAGGAAACTGCAAAATGGTCTTGATATGTTAGTAGAATGGTGTGAGCTTTTTGGGCTCAAGTTAAATGTTGATAAATGCTGTGTACTTACCTACTCGCGTTCTTGTTCACCGTACTTATTGTCCTACCAAATCAGAGGTACCACGTAACCTTGAGTTTAAGGATTTGGGTGTACACTTCGATACCATTCTCACATTTAAAGCTCACATTAACAATATCTGTTCTGAAGCCATGAAATCTCTGGGGTTTGTGATGCGTGTCTCTAAATACTTCAATAATCCTTCTTTATTAAAGTCGTTATACTTTGCCTTTGTACTCAGTAAACTGGAGTATGCCGCTCTAATTTGGTATCCCTTATATACTTGTGACCTTCTAAGTCTAGATCGCATCCTTCGGAAATTTTTAAAATTCCTGTCATTTAAGATTGATGGGAGTTACCCTGAGAAAGGTACTCCACAGGATGGACTTCTGGTAAGGCACGACATGCTGGCTTTGAGTACGAGGAAGGATGGCATCTGCGAGAAATTTCTACAGAAATTGCTTAGAAATGACATAGATTGTCCATACATACTGGAACGAATGAATTTTCTTGTGCTACGTTTGAATTCAAGATTTGATAGTGGCTTCATTCTTCCATTCGCAAGGACTAACACAATGAGACGAGCGCCGACGTATACTTTGTCCAGGGCGGCTAATAAACGTGACTTATTTAAGTAAAACTTGTAAAACTTTACTCTTTATATTTTCATGTATTGCATTGTGTTTTTATTTACCTACATTTCTCCTATTATTGGGCAATATGGCTGTTGGGAAATAAATGTTTATTATTCTTATTATTATTAAACACTTTCAATTTAAACTCCAAATTTAATCATTCTTTTTCCAATTTTCTAGTTTCATTATTTACAACTCGTTTCAAGTTTTCACTGTTTTTTTCATTTTAAGAATTTTCAAAAATTTCACCATTGACGTCAATTTTCCATTTCACGTTTCAAATTTAACTTTAACATTTACAATAGGACATCTATGAAGTTTTAATTTTTGACTGTAGATAGTGTGCACTTTCTTTTTACTATTATATTGGTGTATTATACTTTAGATTCTAGCTGATGTTGGCGTGAAGCCGAAACTAGTGCTAAAGCACATTTTAAATAAAAATTTTAGAAGGAGTGAAGGGAAGTTCTATATTTCTATTTTAAAATAAGCTATACAATCTTGCGTTGCATACTTTCAGATAGAGACAAAATGTTGTTTTAACCGTATCTTCTTAGAACAGTAACAATGTTTTTTTTTAATGTAAGAATTTTTGCTTATGCAAAGTATATGAAAGTACATGTATTATATTTCACTCTAAGAAAATCTATCTTGAAGTAAATATACATCACCTCTGATTTTATAATTGATGGCAACTGTATTTCTCTATTGCATTTACAATAGGGGGGAGAGATGCGACGTTCTGATTGGCAGAGGCTTCATTTGACTAAAAGTGTTTCTGCTGTAGCTTGCGTGGTGCCTAAGGGCAATCATAAAATGTGTCGGAGCACCATCGTGCTGGAACCACATTTGTTGCCTTTGGTTCAAAGCAATACCATCTAAAAGTAAGCAGCAAGAAAGTTTAGGTAAGCAGCTCCTATTAATGGGTTAATGGTTGGTAAAACAACCCGATTTAGTAACCTGTGCCCCAAAATATCCATCCAAATATTCAATGAAAAACGTTCCTGATGCTTGGATTTCATATCGGCACGGGGATTTTTGTCGGCCCACACATGCATACTATGGAAATTGAAAACTCCATTTGGTGTAAACCCGGCCTCATCAATAAAAAGAATATTGGCAGCAAAATTGGGGTCTTTAGTGTCATTGCGGAGAAACCACTGGCAAAAAATCAAACGTGTACGATGATTATGTGGATTTAGGGCCTACACTCGCTGTACATGGTTGGAATAAAGCTGCTGCTCCAAACAAGACGAGTACTAATTCCTATCTCGGCTGATATTCTCCGCAAACTCGTCTCCGGATTCTGTTGGATCCGTACAAAAATTTGCTTCTGTCTCAGAGATGGACATTGACGTTGATCTCCCGGAATTATGGAACTATTTCCCAAATGAACCGTTATCACGAAATCTTTGATACAGACAGGCGATTGGGATAAGCAACATAAAGATTCTAGCATTCCCATTAGCACGACCATACATGAAATGCATGTCGGCTAATTTAATGTTAATAACCATTGAATATCAACTACAAACTGTATGATATGACCTATATCAACTACGATAAGAAAATGCTCACGAAAGAAGATGTAAGCACAAAACAACGCTACAAAAGGAATAATCCTCTGTGACTCCGGAACCGTCCACTTGCAGGCACATGTTCTAAGATTTTTTTATATATTTGGGTTATACTATCCCACCTAAAGGTGTGCGACACTTTTTTTAACACCCTGTAGACTGCTAATTAAGTACATACATACATGCATTCCAAACGTAAACAGTTTTCAGGATGCCTAAAAATATTTTCAGTTAGAAAGCTGTGTCGGAACAAAATGCAAGAAGATTTGACTATCGGTTTGATGATTTCCGAGGGCTTTCGACTTCGAGCGAGCTACAAAGGAGAACACGCCGTCGAAAGCATTGGAGGGATAAGTATTTGTTTCCATCAAAATCCACTTTATTGAATTCGAGGTATTTTGGAGCACGTTTGCGAAACTGAAGGGTAGTTAAATTTCAATACGGAAGCCTTTGTGCAAACTACCGAAATGGTAATTTGATTACATGTCCGTAGTAAAAGTTATTCAAAGTGCGCCTTAAAATAGGTTCCGAGGTTGGATGATGATTAATAGAGTCATATTCAGGATTTAATGTTATTTTGTATTGGATCTTTGCGATATTCAATGTACCTGTGCATTCTTTAAGGTAGTAGAGTCAGCAAAATTAAACATATTCAGTACAGCAAACAACACCAAAGAAAGAAATAAACGAAAAAAAACCAAAGCAAAAAGCCCTTAGCAAAATGTAAAACCGCTCTTACAATGTAACTTTGCAAATAAGTTGAATATCATTTTTTATTTCAGCTTATCCATAGTTGCTCAGATAAGAAATTGAAATATGTTTTAAACCATTGGATATTGGGATAGCATATGGTTATAATAATAAGGCAACCATGACAAATTCATAGAAATGTACAGAATGTTCTGTTCAAAATAAGCTGTTAAGGCTTCATAACATTTTACTGTTATTTTTTATGCTAACAAATTCATTACTGTATTTATTCTATTTTGGAAATCCATAATTTATTTTTTTACTTTGTAAAATTAATACTTCATTTGTGTTACTTGTATATTCACCATTTCGTTTGCTATATTTCTTATAAACTTGTGTATATTGTATCTGTATACATTTAAAACATTGAATGTGTACGTATTTAACACAAAAGCTAATTTAAATTCATTTAACATACATAAATGGGTACGTAATGGGTACTTTGGATTACAAGAGGTAAACATAATTAATAAATGTATGAGGAATAGTGTATAAGGTATTTCAGTTCTTGCATTTCTCATATGCTTAATACCATTGGCATGCCTCTGGCAATCAGTTCTGTCCAATGCAGCCAAACGAACATTGCATATTAAGCAAAAAACTGCACTACCGTCATATTTTAAATGGGGAAAAACTGACACATACTTATGTACATTAGTAGCAAATCTATTACGAGGCATTGTTTTCTTAGGTATGTAAATATTAGTTCTATATGAAACGATACACTAATTATGTACTTGGTATAATACTACAACACACAAAAAACACCAGCTATATTTTCAAAAGCGACACGTAAGTACATAACCTTGACCGTTCGACTAATCTCTGCAACAGCTCAACCGGTACTAAAACGATATCTCTCTCAGCGCGGTTTAACTTGATTTATATTCAAGGTCGACACTACATGCCTGCTTCTCTACCGGTTTAGTTTATTTATGAATTTTTCGTATTCTTATATTAACCCGTAATACCGATGCCTATGCGTGTCCGCAAGTTTAGGTTACTCTACACATGAGTCATCATCTTCTGCCGCGTACCGATTGTGGTACGCAGTGTGCCGAGAATATTTGTTTGCTATACGACCCCACAGCCCTTGCTTTCATTATTGTAGATACTATAACCCTATAGAAAGGTTAGGTTATTTTAGTTTATTCATTTAAACAATAACGATTACTTTTAAAACATTATTTAGTAATTGTGCGCCATTTATTTCGATCAATTTTATAAAGTGTAAATTGAATCAAATTAGCAGCAGCATCCACGCTCTAGTTAATTTGCAGTAATTGTTAATAGCTTGGCACATAAATAATCCAAATGAATTTAACATATATATAGGTATATAAGTGGGCACGGACATGAAATTTCCATGTGTTTTGTACTATCCTATTTTATTGAACAATTAAACTTTGTTTGAATATTGTGTAGTAATTAATTTCTGCAAGCGAATTGGCGGAAATGATATATACATATATGTATATATATACTCGACTAACGTATCATCATCAACATCTTGCCAATGTTGCCTGTTTTACGAATTATACGTAACACTTCCAAAGGAAAAAAGTAGACTAATGAAATTTCGCTAATGAAATAAAGATCTGTTTATTTGAATAAAAGAAGTATTGTTAGAAAAGTAAGAATCTAAAGCGCTATTAGAATAAATGTCTAAATACATATTCTCTAAAAAAATTAAATTTTTTACTTATAAGCATACCTACTTGATTGATTGATTAGTCAATTTATGGCTGTAACGCTTGCCATGGCCACACACCTACTTAAATCTATATACTGAGCGCTATTTCTTATTGGTTACCTATGGATGTTTCTAATATTTATTTCGGCTTCCGTCAGTGAATTATGAAATCTATAATTTTCCTTGGAATTTCCGACGTAATTAATTAATGAAATTAAAATTATGTCGATGGCAAGGAATCAAACCTCGCATCTCCTGCTTGCCGGTTAGGCGTGTTAACCACTACACCACGAAGATTATGCAAGTATCGTTCACCCTTTAATACATAGTTAATATTTTATCTGCAAATATATCGTAGTATTTCGACAGATAATTTTTAAACTTTTGTTAGTTTTATTTTAACTTTAATCTTGTACCGCTCTCGTACTTGCAGGCTATTATCATTACCTTCTCTATTATGTCTTCATTTAACCTCTCTACGTTTGCTAATATCCTATTTAGTTTCGTCAAGGTCAGAAATTTCAAGATCAATGTGTTAAACTTTTACCTCGATATTTGCCCAATGATTTCTTTTCCATGAGAAGCGGAAGTTTAGACAGCAATTTTCTTCAACACTTTGCAAGACTTGTACTTGGATTAGCAAAAAGGTAAGGATTTGATCAAATCGCAAATTTCCTGGATTTCAACAAAATGTCGGTATGCTTCTGCCTCTCTTTGGTAAAGATTACGGGTACCGCTGTACCTTCTTTTCATGATAAGTAGTTTAATATTTTTAACTAACACTTTCTCTGTTGCTGTCATTGATTGATAAATATCTTTAACTCCCAATTCATCTTCGTTTCTTCAATAATCCTCTATTGTAATTCTTTGTACTTCTTTTAGCGTTTCCAAAAATTGGTATAAACTTTTAAACAAAGTTACTGCAAATCAAATATTAGTTTACATATCTTGAAAGTAAATTCTAATATCTGTGAAGTGAAATGAACATGGCAAGACGTTATAGAACAGATTTACCGCAAAAGAAAGGTTTCATGAGGATTCACACCCACACTTAAAAAAATATTGAGTTTCGCATCTTCATTTTTCTTAGGGCGCCTTGCATTTGAAATGTGTTTGACATGCCCAGTTTCTCTCGATTTTACTCGCTATGGATTGGCTAATATTTCTATCTGGACATTTCGCACAAATTGTTCTGATTCTATCCAACGAAAATTAAAATTTCTATGATCTATCAAAATAAAAAAAAAATCGGGAGTAAACATTTTAAAAAATTGTCGATAACGTCGATGACGTCATTACTTGAGAAGTGGGTGAAATTTAAAATTGATGCAAAAATGTTCATTTTTAAAGAATAAAATTGATCTGTCCGGACACTTTTTCGAAAAAGAAATTGCTTCAAATTTAATGCATTTATTCCATAATTTTGCCGCGAAGTGTATACGAAAATGGTGTGAATTCTCCATGTTCAGCTTCTACTTTATAAACGCCACATAATACGGAATAAAATGACGTTGTAGGGATGGTAAAAGCTGGAAAGCGCGCAATCCCATATTCGCCAACTTTCCGACAGATGTCGTCCTTTTAATCTCCCCTCCCCGCTCCCGCCAACGCGTTCTCTCGGCCGTATCGGCAACCATTCCCAATCTAATTGGAATTAATGTAATTTAACTCTTCTGAGTTATTAAACGGTTTAAAGCGAAATTGTTGTTAAAATAATGTTAAAAATGCAAATTGGAAATTCGGCGCGGCCCGAAACGAAACGCTGGGAAACAATGTTAATTTCCAAATTGGGAGTAAGCGTTAGAGTGGGAGAGGCTTGTTTTTGCATAATGAAACGAAGACGCACGGGACCTATATAATGAATACGGTGAACGGGATGGAGAGAGGCTGAGCGGAGGGAGAAGGGAATACTCGCAAAAAGGGATGGTGAAACGAGTATTTCCAATGGAAGCTTACATTTTAGTAGTTACTGGATAGGATAATATGGCAACCAACTGCAAATTAAGCCCTTCAAATTATACATACTTGCTAAATCCCACTAAGTTTTTAAATGTTTACTCGAGAGTAGTTTATAAAAAGAAGTAACCTAGCATACAAATAGAATCATTTGTGATTAAGCTAAATTGAAAAGCAAAGTGTTTCTATTCTCCATGAACTTTGTTTTAGTCATCAATTTTCCCAAATAGAAATATGGTTCATCAAAATCTTTACTTGTGGTATCAACTGTTCTTTCGCTTCACCATGCATTAACAAGAAATTTAAAATATCTTTATTGCTAGACTCCGCTGTTACAATCGCAATCTATCATTAACTTAAATTAACCAAAGTTTGTCCCCATTTTAATACAATTGTTTTTTATTGGAAAATGGACTGATTTTATGAATTTCTTTAAATAACTCGGAATCTAGAGAATATGGGAATAAAAAATAAAATAAAGCCTCAACATCCACCATGATCACCGTTCTAGGTCCCACCAGTCTATCTTTGTGGAAGGTAGTAGCTGTATTTGAAATTGTCGTATATATACAAAGTTAGTGGCTACGTGTATAGATGAGAGTATCTAATTAAAGATCTCTAATCACAGAAAATTTCGAAATTAATTGCTGTATCAACCTCTACAGAAGTATGCAATGAGCAACGCCCCACGCTCTGCGAGGGTAGCAAGGATCGAGTAGTGGCTAGAACACCAAGGGAAATAAATTATACTGATATAAGCTACCGCCATGTACAGACGCGCACCGATGAGCCGTAGACAGGGAAACACGAGAAGAGAAATTATGAATGATGTAATGAAGGATAGAGCCCCAATAGAGCCCCACTGGTATTGTAATACCTATATATAAAAAAGGAGATGGCAAACTGTGCCAGAACTACAGAGGGATAACACTAATTCGCGCAGTAGCGAAAACTTATGCCAGAATGCTCACAAAAACGGTTGAAAGAAAATCTAGAAAATACTCTAGAAGACATCCAATTTGGTTTTCGATCAAATAGTGGGGTAAATGATGCACTATTTATCATGAGACAATTAGGGGAAAGGGCGATAAGAGAGGACATGAAGGTACACCTCGGCTTTATAGATCTAGAGAGAGCCTTCGACAGGATTAAAAGACACGACATATGGAGGATATTAAGAAAGAGAAGAACATCTGAAAGACTAATAACAGAAATACAAAGTTGATACAAAAACACAAGAAACTATGTAATAACAAAGCAAAACAGACCAAACATGTTTAAAATAACCCTAGGCCTTAGGCAGGAATGTATCCTGAGTCCGCTATTGTTCTCTTTGGCCCTGGATGAAGCAATAAATGAAGGGAAAAAGGAGGTCAAAGCATATGAAATTGGATATTGGAAGATGAGAAGAATAGAGATAAGTGAACTCCTCTATGTGGACGATATGGTCATTACAGCGAAAGATCAAGGAACCCTCAATAACAACGTACAGATCTACAAAAGCGTCTTGGAGAAAATCAACATGAAAATCAGCAAAGAAAAGACAAAAATTATAACAATAGGAAAGACACAACAACAAAATGTAATACAGATAGATGAAAGGGAACTCGAACAAGTACGAAAGTTTAAATACCTAGGATCAATGATATCAGCGGATGGAAGGTTGAATGACGAAATAAAAAGAATGACAGCAGGAGGAAAAATTTATAATAGCATAAAAGATACGTTTCTGGGAAAGAAGGAAATCCCAAAAGACATTAGGGTTCCACCTATATTAACATTCGGTGTAAAGAAACTGAACGAGAATAACAGCAACAGAGATGAGATTCTTAAGAAGAATTGGAAACAAAACGAAAAGAGAATTAGGAATACATCAGGATTAGGAGTAATCTGGAAGTGAAACCCATAGTGGAAGTCATCGAGGAATGCAAATGAGATGGTATGGTCATGTGCAAAGAATGCAAGATAGGCGAGTAGTAAGACGAGTTCTAGAAGCAAGGGTAAATAAGAGAGAGAGGGGAAGACGTAGAAAAGCATGGTTGGAGGATGTAAGATTAGCGGTAGTAAAGAAAGAATACACAGTAGACTACACAGGACAGGAGGAGATGTCGGGGATATTTAAGGGTAGATAGGCAAAAAGGATTACCAATAAGAATAAGAAATTTTGAATCCATACTGGTAAGTAATTTCTGTCAGAAAACAATGTGGGAAGCTGGAGGCAAACTTCATTGCTACTCGGTTTCTTTTATAATTACATCTTCAATACTTTACTTCAGCTCCCTCTTACTTTCTTCTTGTGTCTCGGCCAACAATTTCTGTTTTCTTTTCTCTTGCGAATGAATTATTAAAGGTAGCTCTAGTACTTCTTTGGTATCAGAATTTTATATAAGTTAACATCTTTCTGTCGTTTAAAAAAAATTCTCTTAATTGTATTTACTCAGTGTTCTGAAACGGTACACAAAGAAAGATGCGAATAACGTCATTCCCGCAGCATGTAAAAAAAGATGATAACGAACGTCATGTCAAAACATTGTGTAGCGGTCCACGTTACCTTCATCGCAAGAATTTATCATTACGTGGGAAGCGAACTCGAAAAAAATTGACGTTCGCAGTAGCCCTTTTGTTTCTCTTAGATTCCTCCGAAACGCTCATTACTATCGCTAAACTTTTCCCTTCGTCAACCAATTAACTTTTAGCGTATCCCTTTTTTTCTAATTATACAACTACAACGGTTCCCTTTGTGTGATATAATTGAAATCTTGTTCTTTGATACGTGAATTGATTGAACTTTGGAGCGGCCTGGGAGTGGGGAAAAGAAACAAGAAAGAGGTGGAGAAGGAGGATGCGATAGGCTGCCGATTTTAAAGCCGAAGAAGTTAGTAGATTGTCAAGCGTATATTCTGTAGAGCTTTCGTCAATATTCATTCCGTAATTCGTTATTCGTCGTTCTTCTAATTATTTAGTATCCCCTAATCAGCCAGGAAACGTATAAGTATGATAAAAATGTTTTCCGTTTTTGCTAAAAGCAGTTTTGAGTACAATATGATCTATTAGCCCTCAAACACGATGATAATAGTTCTGGTTATTGCTATTAAGTTAACAATTTTCGCAATGTCGTATGTGTTTGTCGGCGCTGGTTTTGAACATATTAACATAGTTTTTCTGTTGGCTTCGTTTTTGTTTTGTAACAGACCAACCTCAGCACACTATCAACGGTGAATGACGCAGCATTCGAAAACGTGGCACGAATTTGGAGGATGGATTTTGGTGAAAACGGATGGCACAATACCTCGAACCGGCCCTGGAAAACAGTTTAAATAATTCTGAGGGTGGTACGTACACCGTATTTAAACAAGTAGTAAATATAGCGAAAAGTCTGAAACAGGGTAATTTTAAAGATCTGACAACGAAAATATCGATTAACATAAACGTATGTCTACTAGAAAATAATAGTAAACGGATTTGAAATCAGCAGAAAAAGATAAACCAAGAAATAGGCTACTTTTTATTAAATTTGTCTATGCATTTCAATCTAATAATAATTTTAACATAAAAAAAACATCATCATTGTGGCATGACATCAGAACGGGCATATTGCAAACTACAACATCTCACATACTGTCGTCATTCAAATGGTCCTTCAGCTATAATACTGTGAACATTTACAATCCACCACCTTTCTTGTTAAAAATGATGTTACCTATCTTATTTAAAGCTAATTTAAAGAGATATTTGCTTCAATTGGTATGACCTATACATTTGCGTGCCCTCCTCCTTTGCTTTGGCTTATTCTTTTTTTGCATTAACCTTACTAATGTACTATACTTACTGACTTGTGTACGTATATGCCTATTGTTGTTTAGTCTGAGATTTTTCGTTCATGGTTAAGTATAAACAATACTAGATGAACTTCGCCATTTGGCACGTTTATTATTCTTAAATTTCTATATTGCTTTATTGTCTCTCACACTACCTACTTACTTATATATTTTTATTTTTCTTTTTGTCTGTATAAAATATTCATATGTGCCAATAAAGTTTACTATTACTGTTATTATATAACTAGAAGTAGAAAGCATGACATTTTAGGTGTAATATTTAATTCTTCGAGGAATAAACAATAGTAATATATATGAATTTCAAAAAATTCTTTGAATATTTTCAGTGAACTTCAGATTGTATGCTTATGCTCTAATATTGGATTTACCACAGTTTTGATTTTTTTTTTCCATATAAAGAAAAATAGGGCAAATTTCATACGTATGTATCAATTTATCCTGACATAGGTATTTTTCCAGCAAATAAAATTTTAGATTTTCGAAAAAAATGTAATGGGGCGAGGGTTCCTCTCCAAACACACAAATTTTTTTTTTAATATTTCTCATAGATTCGGAGATAATGACGTAAATTGCTAAGGGTGGTACTGGGTTTAGGAGCTCAACTCCTCAAAAATCGAGCGATAGGTAATCTGAAAGATTACCGTTAAGTTTCAATTTCCTCTGAATTTTCGTGTTACCTGTGTTCTCTTGTAAGGAGAGAATAGTTTTTGGTTTTAAGGCAGTTGTGTGCTTTTTGAAGTAGTCACCATAAAGCTCCAATTTGTCACTACTTGATTGCACCATACGTTAAAAGTGAAGACAATGAAATCTATGATGTGTCATATTCGACATTTCAAGAGAAAACAATTTATAATGTTCATTGCAGCATGTAAAAGCCGTGCAGTATGCAGTGCCTATTGCGACCACACCATCTATTTACTCTGAATTACCTTATATCTAGGCCGGGCACAGAGAGCTTCGGGCCGAGTTAGAAGTGAGATTGATGAATAGGCATGGGCTACCTCAGCGAATGAAATTATTGATTTATTGCAACAGTTTCTCATCAACCCTTCGCAGCGTTAGTCGCAATTATAGAGATAAATATATGTATGTAGGTATGGCTAACGTACGCAAGGAAAATAAACGACCGTTAGCTAATAAAGTCATTGAATCTATCAGTGAATTTCCGGATTTAAAGTATAATGGAACTATGTAGTATTGTGTAAAGTCCACATAGCGAACATCCTTCACTGAGAGAAATGTGGAAACACACCTGATGGTGCAAGTTTTTCAACAATCCTATCCAGACTGTTACGTTTATTTATTATATTATTATTTATTGTAACGGTATTAAGTACAACAGATTTTTGAAGAAACTGCTTTGTTTATTTTTTATGGCTATTACATTAAATATACAACAAATGCCGTTTTCAAACAAAAAAAAACTAATAATGGGAATAAAAACACTTCAATGTGTGCATATATTCGTTTTATTTACCAAACATTTTTATTGTGTCAGCTTTTATTTTTACACTGGGGTATTGATTTCAAAATATCACTTCCGTCGGCTGTGAGTCACACGTACACTATTTATAATCTGCGGCCCAGTGACTGACCCGATTCTGTTGCGAAGACCGATTGTGCCCGGCTTAGTTGTACCCATTTTTTTTTTTTTCATATTGGCTTATATCATTTTGAAACTTCTATTTCCCTTTTATCAACTATCATGTTTTTATGCACTCTTGTTTAGTACTTTTAGTAAATTTATTGAAAATTGTATCGCCACTAAGAGTTACTTTTTTTTGTTCCTAGAATAAATGGAACATATAAATTTTTCAGTTCAACTTTTGTGGTTATTGCTGTTTTGTTATTTGTTTAGAATTATATGCTAGTGTAATTGGATGAGGGATTTCTGTAGAATGAGCAAACTAGTGTAATCTGCAAAAACTTGAGGCACTTTGTGTGGTACCTTTACCATGTGGGAAACTTGGGACCGGCAGACACGTGGAGACTTTGGTACAATCAACTCTGAATTATGGGTTGTCGGTGTGATTGGTCAAGCTTCTAACTCTTGTATGGAGAAAATCTAAAACTTTCAGGACAGAACAGAATGTAATGATTGATTGATAGGGCTGCGAAGCTGAAAGGGGGAGAGGGAGGCATGGGCTATGGATATATGGGCGAGAAAACTGTTTAAACTAAGAGTATTGCTAAATAACTCTGGTCTCTTAAATGGTCTGCTCACGAATACGACACGAGGGCAAATTTATCTGTTAATAAGATTATGGCGAGAAGTACGAATAAATACGGTGAATGAAACGTCATCGTCTAGAGGTTGTACGACGACGTTTCGATGAAGATTGGAAACGAAATGTCTAAAATGAAGTTCAGGAAGCTTCCGATCAATTGGCTTTTAAATAATTAGTAGAGTTGCGATTAGTTATAGGTGATGCGAAAATTGCAATGTGAGTTATGGAAAATTTTGAGAAAATTTATGATACTTGAGAGCAAATTCAAATTTAATTTAATACCAAGAGTTGCGTTTAGTTTAGGACTAGGGTATTTTTTTATTTATTTCTTATATTCTATTACATTGACAATTGAAATTTTAATGTGTTTGTGTTAGTCCCATTTGCAATAATTTTAATCATTTCATACATCTTACATTTCGAAGCGGTGGCCGGCGTCTACGCAGACCGCGCTAAGACGAGTAGAAAGGAATATTCCTCTTGGTGTTCGAACTTGCGTGGATAATCGTGGTATATTTCTCTCAAGTCCAAAAATATACTGGAAGTAGCCGGCGTTTCACGCAGACAATTCCAGAATATTTTATTTCCGAAAATACAGCCGTTGGCTGTAACCGCCGTAGAACTTAGATCATTCTCGATACCGCAAGACCGTTTCTTTTTCTAAGGCCCCCGGGAAGCTTAAATTGTTTTAAGTGATAGGATTTTGATATCGTGAAACCGTAAGTCCGTAAATTATACCGTACCGTAGTAACTTAGGTTATTTTCATTGAGAGAACTTCGAAACCGTGTTGTTGATAGAGTCAATTTATAGCTCAAACAAGGGAAAGTCACAAAAAGTTACATCATCTCACAACCGCTAAAGTTCGACAATTTTAAGAGTGCATATATGAAATCTTGTAATTTACATTGAATGATACGCTTGAAGTGTATCTTATTTTTTTTTGTGTTCGTCAGAAATTCGTTTTTATTTTGGGAACATGCAATAAAGAAACTGTATATATTACCCGCTTATTTTAATTGTTAAAACCTACCTTGGTCTCCACTAGAAGCTATCCCGATTGAAACACAAAACAAGTAACATTTGTAAACATTCACTTTCGTTAACACCGACATTGTTTACCGAAATACAAATGTCCAAACTCATGTTAGCTGTTTGACATTGACACCGCAACGCGACATCTATAAGCAGATGCGTCAATTAACTTGCTAACCTCACAACTAAATTTATCCCGTAAGAAAGTAACGACGAATGAGATAATTCAAAATAGTGTTTTATTCCCTTTCGCCTGTATTATAAGTATAAAATAAAGCACAGAAGGAATTTTAAAATGAGTCGTTTATTGACATTCTATGATTTACCGAAGTTGCGGAATCTATCCACAGGGGGAGCACCTAGGGTAGAGGTTGACACATGAAAATTCTCCGCGACCGTTAGAGGTAAGCTAGTAAGTTACATTTTGACCCGAAAACGAATACATATGTTTACATATTTGACCTGCGAACAAGTCATAACATTAAATTGACTCACGAGCAGGCAATGGTGTTACAATATGAACCCTTATATGTTACGAATGTTTGATGGAAGTAAAATCCGAATTGTATCTGCTTTACTATTACTAAAATCATTAAATATTCTAACATTGAAACAATAACTAACACTTTTTAATGTTTTATTACGTTAACGTGCTGGATTTTCCAAACTATTTATGAAGTTCTGATTGTAAGCACCTAGTTTGCTTTTCTCTGGATAATTGTAATGACTGCATTCCCATTATTTCATGCCAAGAACTGCAGAGTAATCGTCCTATATGTTATCTAAATCAAAATTTAAATTATGTTAAAGCCAGAGTAGTTAGACTGAATTAATGGCGTGGCAAGGAAATTTACAGTACGTGTCAAATCATCTATTTTCCAACACATTTCGTGTCAATCTAATTAGACTTGCGTTAACGGGCGATATTCATTCGGCACTCCTTAGAACTCGTGCAAGAATAGTGTTATAATCCGAATAAGCAAACTTTAATTTTAAATGTTCAAATATTCTCGCTCACCTATACATTTCCTCACGTGAAAAGCTTCTGCTTCCTTGAGTTCATTTGGCTAGCGTTTAACGTCCACGACAATGCATGCATAATTTGATTTTTAATTAGAAATGAAGCTATTAAGGGTTCGCAGGAAGTATGTAAATACATTTTCGTTAAAATTCATCATCTAATTAGCGTAGTGGGCGAAACTATAAGTATCTTATTCATATTCTGAGCGACACGCGAAATTTGCCACGGCTATCGAGGGGGTGTTTAATTTCTATGGACGTTCTCGGTATACTTTTTAATTAATTTACAACTAATTTAGTTTGCTAATTTCGTAACCTAATAGAATGGTGTTTATTCGACGGCTACATTGGATAGAGGTACTACAATTTACGGATAGAAGACCTTGTAAACAGGGATAATTAAATTAATTACAGATTATTAGGATAGTAGAATATTTGGCGGTATTGGACTTATGCTGTCGTTTAATATTATCGCAAATTGCGCAGATTATATTAACACAAGCATTTTGATTACTAGGTAACTTAAATTATTAAAGAATTTACCACTCACATGGTGGATGCAATCACTTTTGTTCCTTCAATTAAAGTTTCAAATACGTAGGAATTGCAAATATTGCAAATTAAAGAATTGCGGATATCTATGATCAAAGATATAAAAGCGAAATCATGTCGTTCCGACCAAATAGATATTAGAATGTTATTGCTTTGTTGTCCAGTTTTACTTCCGTATGTAACTTTTATTATAAATTACTGTTTGCGTAAAGGAGTATTTCCGAACGATTGGAAAAAGGGTATTGTAATCCTGGTGCCAAAGAAAGAAAATCCTAGGGAATACAAGGATCTAAGACCTATAAGTGTTTTACCCGTATTGTCAAAAGTTATTGAAAGATTAGTTGCTATTCAAATACGTCAACATTTGGAGACTCACTCGATCCTGCCTCCCTATCAATCTGGGTTCCGGTCTGGTTATAATTGCGTCACAGCATTAATGCACATAACAGATGACATATTTAGTTCAATTGACAATAACAGAATAACAGTACTTGTTTGTCTTGACTATTCCAAAGCGTTCGGTGTTATCAACCACGAATTACTGCTTAGTATTTTACACTATATTGGCTTAGATGCGAATTCTATTTCTTTCTTCAGAAATTACTTTAACGGGCGACAACAGCAAATACGAATTAATAATAATTTCTTGCAGTTTAAACGTTTGGATGTTGGTGTTGCCCAGGGAAGTATTTTGGGTCCGCTAATATACTCTATTTATTCTTCATTTTTGTTAAGGGAACTAAAAGTTTGTAAGTACCATATGTATGCTGATAATGTGCTGCTTTATCATTCATTCTACGTTGACCGGGTCGATGCTAGTATTGCATAAATAAATGAGGACCTTCGAAGAGTATTTGACATGTCTCTGGCACACGAACTTACCGTTAACGCTAGCAAAATACCAATCATCGTGTTTGGTCGACCTAAAGCGCGGGAAAAGGTACTCAATAGGATTAATTTAACCCCGAATGGAAAAAATCTGGATGTTGTTAAAGTTATCAAGAACTTGGACCTCACAATTGATTGTGATTTAAGATTTAGACAGCATGTGGCGGGGGTTGTTGGGGCTTCCTTCGGAAAACTTAAAGTGCTGTATGGCAGTAAGGATTCTCTGGCTGTAGAACTGCGTAAAACCCTTTGTGAGTCTCTTATTTTATCTGAATTTAATTATTGCGATATTATTTATGGTCCCTGTTTAGACTTGGAGGATATTCGCAGAATACAAAAAGGTCAAAATGCTTGTCTAAGGTTTATCTACGGCAGCATATCTCCCATACATTAGCTTGGGCGGGTTGGCTTTATATGGGATATATTTTGCTTTTTTCTTTCCCGGATGATTATTGGGGATGTGTGATCTCTCGGTGTTGCTCAGGCTCGGCATATGCTTTTTTGTAGTGTAGGACTATAGTATGTTTTGAGGTCTCTACGTTGATTGGGGTTATACTTTATCGGATTGCGTTGTTGCAGACATGACATGATTTTGTATTACTGTCTATTTATACCGATGAACTTATGATGTATGTTCTGCACTTATGTCGATATTTTTCTACAGTTGACGGATCAGAAGGAAGAGCATCGCTAATATGATTCTGATTCCTTTAAGCAGAGTTAATGTACTAATATTTAGCGTTTTATGTATGCTCCTATATGGTATTTTTTTTCTTTTCTGCTTAATAAAACATATTATTATTATTATTATCATCTGTGAAATTCTCTGCTTGTGATATGCGTGAGAAAAATTAGTTTTAGGTTAGATTAGACCTGAGCATTGTAAACTTTTGGACGGAAGAATATACCGGGTGCGCCATTAGTGTGTCTGGAGTTTAGAGTAAAAACTTTTCGCTGAAAAAGATGGTAGCTTACAGCAGGATATCACGAAAAAGGCGTTAAACACAGAAAACAAATTAAAAGTAATTGAACTTAATGAACCAGAAAAGGAAAATCCAGAGACTCCTTTTAGAGAAGCAACAAGTGCCGATATTCATGTTACTGCTGGAGGCCTAGAAATAAAAAAAAAACGGAAGGTATTTGAACTACAGCCTAAAGTTTTCAAAAAAACAACACGCAATCCAGAAAAATGGAAACAGAAAAAAGCTGCACTATTAAGACAAAAGGGTCAGGGATATATACCACAAACGGGAAGAGCTATAGAAAAGAAGGCA
This sequence comes from Dynastes maya, assembly GCA_029619315.2. Taxonomy (NCBI): domain Eukaryota; kingdom Metazoa; phylum Arthropoda; class Insecta; order Coleoptera; family Scarabaeidae; genus Dynastes; species Dynastes maya. The sequence goes on from JAROYE020000028.1 coordinate 893,929, forward strand.
AAAAAATTATTATTATTGTTATTATTATTATTATTATTAAGCCAGAAATGTGTCATGAAGGTGTTCTGGTAGGTTCGACGTTGAAGACAAGGAAGCAATTTTGATGAAATTTTGCAGTCTAGATGTAAATAGTTAGCACATCCTGATTTTTAAGAACGTTCAAATGCAACCAGTATTTCGACATCGACCAGGCAGAAACACATTCAAATATACAGTTATCTATGAAAAGCATACCAGTATGTAGAGATGCTCTATATTCTCTATACAAAATAGGAAGGAAAAAAATTGAAATAACTCGAAAACTGTTAAAACTTGGCCAATCTGCCCCTTCTCCAGATAAGCGAAGATATCACGTAAATCGTTCTCATGAAACGGGCGAAGATGTTATCAACTGCATTATTAATCACATTAACATGTTTCGCGCGGAACAATCACATTATTCCCGCAACAAAAACCATAACAAAAAATATTTGTCTCCGTTAGTAAATGCGAATTGACTTTACCAGCTTCATATAGAACATTGCCAGGAGAACAAACTGGATAATAAATGTAAAGTCGGGGCATACTTTTGAAACAAAGCTTAATTTGTCTTTCGATCATCCAAAAAGTGACACTTGTAGCATATGTGATGCTGGAGAAGATTCATCTGAACACAAAGAAAACTGGGAATATTCCTTTTATTTCCAAAAGGTAGACAGACAAATACCAATAAGTAATAGAACAAAATGTTATGTCAATATGGATTTACAAGAAACCGTGCTATTACCCAAATTATCAACTTCAAAGGCTCTCTATTCAAGACAATTATGGGTTTGCAGCTTTGGTATTCACTCATTCAGGCCACAAGTCGTATTTTTTTAATTGGACAGAAGACATTGCCAATGGAAGTAGCAATGAAATTGGAAGTTATTTATTAAGGTTCTGCAAGTTATTCAAAAGAGAGTCGATCACTTAATAGTTTGGTCTGATTCACGCGGAGGCCAAAACAAAAACTTTTTCATCCTCCGTCTTTACCACTATTTAATGCTAAACAAATTCTTCAGGTTGGTCACAGCGATCTAGATTCCGATCGAGATTTTGGTCGTGTCGAAAAAGTACTCAGAAAGCACCAACATATTTTCGTTCCGTACTAATTTCGGGAGATCATCAGTAGAGAGCGGAATTTATGCAATTTTGCATATCCCATATTTTTTATATGACAAGCAAATGCTTCAGTATATATGCGAATAACAACTTTTCGAATTGATTGACGTAGATTAATTATTGCATATTTCGCATATTTTAGCAATTTTTTCATATTTCAGCGATTATTGCACATTTTTACACACTAGAGCATATTCGTGCATTTTTGAGCAAATTTAAAACAAAAATAATTTTTTCTTTGAACTTTATTAGTGTTTTCCTGTAATACAACAAAACTTTTACCAACGAACATTTTATCGGACACGTGTGTATTAGATGCGGAGTCGGCTCTTCTGTCGCTGGATCTCCCCACCGACAAAGAGCCTACTTCACAAAGAAGCCGCCATCCTTCAGGTGGTGGGCTGTCGCAAATTCACTAGATAAAATTATCATATAATTTTCAACAACCCAAATACCGGCAACTGTCCGATTCATAGAATGTCTAAGTATTTACCAAGATGTTTCTTATTCATTGTATAACCAGACGTTGAAGTAGATTGGTGCAGTAGTGAAAAATGGCAAAAGTGAGTACAAGTTTAATTGTTTAGTGGATCAAAAATGTTCTTGAACTTATCCTAACGGATGAAAGAGTTTTCTGCAAAGCATGTGGGAAAACGGTAAGTTTTGTTTTGTGTATAATATACTAGTATTTAGAATTGTACAGCCACATACGATTTTCTTGTAAGTTTTTGGTAATATTTTTTTTACAGGTGCCATGTGAACGCAAACTTCAAGTCACCCAACATGTTGCAACTGAAATGCATAAAAGAAACTGTCGGAAACTTCAAGTTTCAAAACTTAGCCAAGTGTCTTTGACACAATCTTTTGCAGGAACCTCAAAACAAAGTGAGCAACAAACATTTAACGCAGATTTGTGCAAAGCGATGGTTACTGCCAATAAATATACCGCTCAAAAAGCTGCAAAATCCGTGTTTTCGGCAATTTTTAGAAAAGTACTCCCAAAAGAGTATTCCGAATGAAAGTTTGCTCAGAAAATGTTACGTAACCGATATTTATTCTGAAACGATCAATAGCATTAGGGAAAGTGTTAAAAACGAGTATATATATTTTACCGTTGATGAAACGACAGATTCCTGTGGCCGTTATAGAGCAAATTTATTAATTGGTCATCTAAATAATAAACAGCCTGATAGATCGTATTTAGTTGCTTGTAAACAATTAGAAAAAACAAACCATCTCACAATATTAAGATTTGTTAATGAATGTTTCATGAATTTTTTTCTTCCCGATGTTGTTCCCACAGGAAGAATTTTAGTCATCTTGTCCGATGCAGCGGCATATATGATTAAAGCGGGTCAACAGCTTAAACTTTTGTACCCTAATTTAATACATGTTATTTGTTTGGCTCATGGATTAAATAGGGTGGCTGAGAAAATTCGGCAGCAATTTCCAGCAATATGTAAATACATTAGTCAGTAACGTTAAGAAAATTTTCTTAAAGTCACCATTGAGGGTTCAGATTCATAGAGAAAAGCTGCCGGATACTCCTTTACCACCTGAACCCGTCATTACCCGATGGGGTACTTGGTTAAATGCCGCAATATTTTATGCGAACCATTATCTAGAGATCAAAAACGTTATTTCAGAATTCTCTACTGACAACTGCAATTCTATTGCAAAATGTCAAGAAATTTTGAAACACTCTTCTTTGCCTAATGAATTGATATTTATTAAAGCCAATTATGAATTTGTTTCTTTGACAATAACAATACTTGAAAAAGAATCGCTGCCACTAACTGAATCAGTTAAATTAATCAATGATTTAGAAAATGGTGTTTCAAATATTCCGGGTAGAATAGGAAACTCAATAAGTCAAAAGTTTAAAGAAACAATTAATAAAAATGTAGGATACAAAAGTCTAGCAAAAATCAGTTTAATTTTAACTGGTGAATTAAAAATGGATGAAACAGAAACAGGTATAGAATTAAGTCCTGAGATTAAGAATGCATTAAAACACGCACCAATAACTTCCGTTGATGTTGAAAGAAGTTTTTGGATATATAAATGCATTCTCACAGATAGGCGACATAATTCTTCATTAGAAAATTTAGAAAAGCATTTAATTGTCAATTGTTTTAATAATAAAAATATGTAGTGTCTAAGTATGTATTTTAGCAAATTTTAAGTACGTATGTGTTTATATAATTGCGATTTTAAAATGTAAGTGGGAATAATGTAAGAACAATAAACGTTTGTAAAATGCTTCGTTGTGGTTATTCTTGTTTTATAACATTTAACAAGGAGTTAATCGGTATCAGAAGCATATATGCACATTTTTAATCGATTTCCGATGCATATAATTCCGCTAGCACTAGCGGACCTGATGATTAGAGATCAGGTCCGCTAGTGCTAGCCACTGTTTATATTTAAATGTGGAACATTTTTTTTATAATTTGGATGAACTCCCAACCAAACTTCATTTGTATAAAAATAAAAATACTATTAACAAGAAAGTTAACCTAGGAAATAGTCTCAGATGGATCAGAGTAGATAGTTTTAGTTTTTATTTATATAAGATAAATTTAGACCTCCATTCTCCGCTTCTACAGGTTGATTTGGATATTTACATAGGAAAGGTGCAAGAGAAGTTCGAACTGGGGAATTTATTCTAAGCGTGTTACCTAAATGTGGGGGTTTAACCGTTGAAAAAATTTCCAACTTCAGAGAGCAATTCAAGTTTGTTGAAGAGGATTACTGATGGTACTACGAAGCTGTTTTAAAAGAAATCAATCATAATCCCAATGAGCAAAAACGAAGAACATGTTAGTTAAAGTTACTTTTATATTTTTCTCATATTTAATTTTTATTTGTAACCAATTTATGATTTTTCAAAAAATAACATGTTAAACCTAGAAACTGAAACGTTTTTCCATATCATTTTGCCTTCTTTCTGCATCCACAAAAAATACACACATTTTTATGTTTTTAACACCTGCATTCATGGTAAAACGGATAGCACTCCGAACTGGGAGTTTGTGGATGAAGGTGTTATCTACACTAAAACTTGTTTTTTTCGGAAATGGATGTTTGTTTTTTATATGAAAATATATGACAGAAGACATTTATGCCTATTTTTTGAGGTTACAACCGTTCGAATAAGAAACTAGATAAAAAAGTTCCAACTTAAAATCAGTTACACTAATTTATTCAAAACTTGAAAAATGTGACATGACACCTTTATCCGCATATATCTTCAATTATGGCGACAAAACCAAATGACTTTTGATTTTATTTGTGTATTTTCTATGGTTAATTGATTGATTGATTTTTTTACCAAAGCACGGCTGGTCTTTACATCCCTAACACTGAAGCTTAGTAGCTTATTGTATTATTCCTGCTTCGGTTTTGTTTTACTCGAACAGGTTAGTTCCCGCAATCAGGGGGGCCTATGTAATAAATCTTCCTCCATTGGTAATTCAATTGTGTTTCGCATAGCGAATCTGCGTTGAGCTAACGCTGCACATTCGAAAACAATATGAAGGGCTGTTTCCTCCTCCTCATTGCAAAGTCTACATAAGGGCTCATCTTTGTAGATCCCTATGGTTACTTGCCTATGGTATACTAGCACCTGATCGATTCATATTTCTACTATATACGTCAAATCAATTGGTTGTAAATGTGAAAGTTTTTTCTCCATTTTTTTTCCAATTTTAACAATATTTCGAAGCAGTTTTCGAAAAAATATTGTTTGATACATTCTCGAATGCAAAGTCATACTTCGCAAGCTAGAATCAATGTGTGCATAGTTAAAACAAATCAAAACTAAAGCACAGCAAGTTCATAGCACTGAGAGGAAACTTTGCGTCTTGCACACTCTTAGTTCATAAACTTAATACTTCCCTCCTCTAATTTCCAATTAAACTTTAAACACACCGATCGATGGAAATTTGTCAATGGAAGCTTGAGGTGACAATTGAACCAAGCATCGCAGGATGTAAAAGAGAGAAAAGATAAAAGTAAAGAAATTTCTTAGGTATAGGAAAAAAGAGGTTCTTCAATTACTGACAACTGACGTCTAAATTACGAAGATTCCTCTCTCGCAGTAGGAAATTTTTAAATTAAATCGTCGAAAGTTCTGCCGCGAGTTCCCGTTTTGCATAACAACTTATTGGCGACGGCGCGAAATTGTCATTCATAATTTTAATTATCGACGGCATCTCGCTGAAACTTTAATCAAAAAACTTAGATTTGTACGCGGACGGACAAAGTGCTCGTTGATTACAGAGAAATGTTAAGCAGCGTCGAAATGAAAAGCTTTGAATGTTTAAGCATAATAAAGTCTTTATTAAAGTACAAATCCGATTAAGTTTAAGGGTACTTTTAGAGCCGTTTCCGTATCGTCAAGTAGTCCTCTGTCTCCCTTTTGGGAACCAAATCTTTGTAGTCGAAATGTTCGGCTTTCTTCAATTGATCCTTACCCCGAATTTAATATGTTCGAAAATAAGCGTACTTTACGATTAAAAATATAACAGAGCGTTGATATCGTAGATCAGCATTTTTCTTAAAATTTTTTAAATTTTTTTAAATTTTAAAATTTCTTTTAACGAGTGTACTAATGCAAGCGAAAGTTTTTCTAAGTTTTTGCAATTGCCTAATTACATATATTAACATTTGCTTTCCGACCATAATACCAGTGGAAAGAAATCATCATTTTTCGCATGCTGTTGAAGGCACCAATGGCCCCAAAATGCTAACCGTTGTTGCGAATCCCCAGGTTACAAAGTCTGAACATTTTGGCGATGATACACCTGGTCCCAGTTTACAAATACCTACTTTTTGCCGTTTAACACTAAAACATGCGAAGTATATACGGAACAAGAAGGTCCCTTGTTATTGCCTGACACGTATCCGTTCCGAACTCATAAAATAGAGCAAGACAAACGATGCATCCCTTTGGTCAAATCTGTTTTTCTTCCATATATACATTTTAAATCTAAACCATGCAAGATGTACAGGACACGACCAAGGAGTATTTTATCAATACAGCACGTTATGGTCGTTTCATCCTAGTAAATCAAAAAGACAAGAGCAATAAAGTGGTGGGTTCTCTCTGTTTAATAGATTGCGTTCCTTTTTTATACAGATGGTTTCACATGCGTCCAGTTCACGAGGTGAGGTTACGCTCTTAATCAATTTCAGGTTTTCTAATTTAGTATTATTCCCGGTTTCGTTTATGCTGCACTTGACGTTCCTGTTTAGCCGTACCTGTAGCGCCTAATATGTTCATTGAATCTAGTATCTATCGCTCGTTTTGTTTGACCAATATAGGCTTTATTACAGTCATTACATGCAATTTTATAAATTCCCGACCTTTCTTTCATGTACGGTTTATTTATAAAATTGCATGTAATGGTTGTGATAAAGCCCGTATTGGTCAAACAAAACGAGCGATAGGTATTAGATTCAATGAACATATTAAGTGCTACAGGTACGGCAAAACAGAAGCTTCAAGTTTAGTACAACACACAAACGAAACCGGGCATAATATTAAATTAGAAAACCTGAAACTGATTAAGAGCGTAACCTCGTCTCGTGAACTGAACATATATGAAACCATCTATATAAAAAAGGAATAGAATCTGCTAAACAGGAAGAACCCACCACTTTATCACTCTTGTCCTTTTTAATTTACTAGGGTAAAACGACCATATGTTTTAAGTAACGTGCTACATTGGCAAAGGACTCCTTCGTCGTATCCTGTATATTTTGCATGGTTAAGATTTAAAATGTATAGACACAAGAAAAACAGATTTGATGAGAAGGAATGTTCGCTTGTCTTGCTCTACGTGTCAGGCAATACAAGGGATCTTTTCGTTCTGTATATACTTCGCATGTTTTAGTGTTAAGCGGCAAAAAGTAGTATATGCATCTATATCTTTTCCTCGAGAGTAGGGATAAACAAGCATGGTAGAATTAGTTTTTTTTTGTTTTTCGCTCAGATTTATTCAGTGATTCGGTTGATAATGAGGGCCCAGGAGCCCTCGAAACGGCTGTTCCGAATTAATTAAGAATTTTGTGTCGTGAGGAGTGTGCCGATACCTTGTGTTGTTTGCCATACTACCCCACAGTCCTTGCTATCATTATTAAAAACTATTTTTGTATGTTCCTCAATCTAAAATGATGCGTTCCTGAAATATTTAGAAAACAAAAAAATATTAAACAACGCTTCATGTTAACACAAGTGGCGATTATAATGGTAATTTTTGACAATAATTCACCCAACGATTATGGCTTAAGATAATACCGCGGCCAATGTAGTTTATTGTTTCATTGTTATTGTAATTTCTTTTAAGTCTTATAACATCTTAAGGAAGACGAATTGAACTGTGATCATAAGAACATTTTTGACTTAGAATTGCACCATCTACCATCTCCCAAAGTTTGTCGTAGAGCTAATAGTTCACCCTGTATATTGTTAGGATACCTTTTGTTTTAAGTTCTGTCATTGTCGTATTTTAGCTTTGCTGCTATCCTCTTAACTTATGTATGTCACTAATTTCCAAAAAACAGCAATGAAATATTTGTTGGCGCCACCTAGCGCCAAGACATATAATCATGCCGTCTACAAAGTGGCGACAGAGACCACAATACAGGTGCTAAACCAACTCCCGAGCTGTTCTTTGAGTGTTTAACTTTAGATGGCGTGCACCTGAGCGCTGTGGTACTTGTACATGTCAGGCTTACCATGATGTATTGAATATACATCAAAAGTATCTAAAAGCAGAAACCAAGAAAAAAAGCAGAAAAAATGGCTATTGCTCATCCATTAGTACCATGAACTATATTAGCATTATTTTGGCTACATATAGTGATCTTGAACCCAACAACGAATCATATGTGCAAGTCAAAAACTTACAGGAGACATTTAAATAAAATAATCTGTAGTCACTTTTTACATCAAGCACTATTCGGTCCAAATACCTTCCTATTTACACGTCCATATTGAATTTGCTCTTTAAAATCCTAGCAATATTAATTTTTTAAATCGTATCCAACATACATATTAAAATATTTTTATTTTAGCATCCAGCTAATGATTTTTTGAGTGTACTGTTGCAATAGAAATTTAATTGGATTTAAAACGAGATTGCTAGCGACTGTTCTTTGTAAAATGCACCATTTTACAGTGATTAAATGTTGGTATACACATTTTTCAAAAGCCCTGATATAATTTATTTAATCCTATGAAAGAATTTTGAAAATATTATTTGTTGCATTTGTTTGATTATTTTTTCACAAACAAGTAGCAATACTTCAGTGAAATTTATTATTATTATCCATTAAATAATTTCCAAAATGTGTACTGACTTTGATAATATGTTATTTGGTTTACAATCCATTGTTAGAATTGTATTTGTTACCTGTTTGTTATATGTTATTTGTAATCACTGCCATAAGGAAAATGGGCAGACGTACTTATTAGGTAGATACCATAAATTCTCGACCTGACAGGCGGGTACAGGTTCAAGCGTGTTCAAACTCCGTTACGCCATAGTCGCACATGTGCGAGGCCTGCATTATATATACATCGTGTTTATTAAACATACGACAAAAATTCAAGGGGTTATTCCATGAACTATTCTAAGAATATTTTGTACTTTTATGATTTTTGAAAAGCCCCTTTGTTTCGAAGGTACAGGGCGAGAAAAATTTTCGACAAAACCAATTTTAATATTTTTGAAATTATTAATGCAGCCGAACAAAAATGTGGCGTACAATACTGGACTTCCCGAGTATAAAAAAATTGTAAAAACGCGTTGTTATCTTTTAACAACATTCCGATTACAAAGAACGGCTGTTTTACCCACTAACAATAGGCAAGTGCAGACATAGAAAAGTAAATCACTTAAAACGTGGATTTCATTTGAATACGTTTCGTGATTGATCATTTTGTATATGTTAAATTTGTTGAGACTGATTGACGTGCATTTTCTGTCTTTTAATACTTAAACTTTTGTTAGTGAAGTCCTCTATCATGAATCGCTATACGAACGCCGAGATGACTGACATGCATTTCATTTATGGACTTGCTCATGGCAATTCATTAGCTAGACGGTTGTACATTGTTGAACGATTTCCTGACCGTAATGTTTTTGATAGAAAAATTTTCCAAAGTATTCATCAACGTCTTCATGAAACAGGCACATTGAAACGAAGTGGAAGACCAGGAAGGCCAATGACAGTAAGAACGGTAGAACCAGTAGAGAATGTGCTGGACATGATAGAGGAAGATCCAGGTACTTCTACTCGAAAAATTGCAAATACTTTGAATGTAAGTAATGAGACTGTTTGGAAAATTCTTAGGGAGTATTTGTTGTACGCATACCACATACAACGCGCACTTCTTCCTGCTGATTTTCCTCCACGGATTGCATTCTATCCGTGGCTTTTGCACACATTGGTTCAAATCCCTCAACTATTGACACTGATTCTTTTCACCGATAAAGCGAATTTCTCAAGAAATGCAATAAGGAATTTTCACAATAATTATGTGTGGGCTGAAGAAAATCCACATGAGGTACTTGAAGATCGTTTTCAACATCAGTTCTTGTTGAACGTATGGTTAGGAATTGTGGGTGACTGGCTAATTGGACCAGGAAGACTTACTCAATAAGAAATGACCCTGATCTTTTTGAAAGAGTTCGGCAGTCAATGAGGAGAAGATTGGATTCTTGTATCCTAGCTAGAGGTAGCCATTTTCAACAGTTCTTGTAGATTAAGAAGCTTTAAATGTAATTTTTGGTAATAAAATGTTGGTTCTGTCGAAAATTTTTCTCGCCCTGTATCTTCGAAACAAAGGGGCTTTTCAAGAATCATCAAAGGACAAATATTTTTAGAATAGTCCATGGAATAACCCCTTGAATTTTTGCCGTATGTTTAATAAACATCCTGTATATTATGACTCGAAGATTAGTAGTTTTTAGTAGCCAGCTAGACGATGTGACTAGTGCATGAAAGTGGTTCAGGTACTGAAAATTGAGTACCGCGCGGTCATTAGATTTTTAACAAAAGAAGGGCATACGCCTAATCACATTAAACAACGTTTAGACGGCGTTTATAGTGATTTATCTCCTTAATATCCCACTGTAAAAAAGTGGACAAAATGATGAGCGCCCCGGCCAATTGAACTGATAACGCCTCAAAATATTTCAATTATTGAAGAAATAAAATTCATGTAGACATTACAGTTACCCGTCTAGTTTTCAATTATTTTTGGAAACAGTTATTCTACATGAGATGTAGAAAGTAGTAAATGGAGGAAATGGATAAAATGCTGTGCATCTGGGTTTCGTGCCGCTATAACGACAAAAACGAAAATTACAGAAATGTCATACAGTCAGTCAGCATTACGAGATTTATGAAGAAGCTTGCGTATAACGTTCCAATACCGGTAAGAAATTCTACGAAGAATATAAATGGCTTCCTCGCCTGATCTTAAATTTCATTCGGATATCTTTCGAGATGTCTGCTGGTAAAGAGAATTGCTTTTCAAATATGTTTTAGATCTAGTCGGCTTGGGAGGATAAGGACATGCTTTCGACGTAGGGTACAGCGTGTAAGTCGAAACCCCATGCAAACATGCGGAAGGAAGAAGTACAAAGTGTACGACAAATGGATATTAAAGCTAATACATATTTTGAGTTAAAAGTTCCTATTTCAGCTGTCCGCTTTGATCGTTGCTGTAATGCGAAGATGCATTTTCATATAGAAATAAAATGTTATTTAAATTATAGAAATGTTAAATCTTAAGGACTCGAATTTCGCTTGGGAAAATCTTGATAATATACAGCGTTCGTTATTATGGGTTTTTCGAAGAAAAGTTGTTCTTGATAAAAGTTTGTGAATACCCCAAAAATTAAACATGTATCAATAAAATATGGAAAATGTCTAATATTATACGGGGTACGTCTAAAAAGTTGATTTCGTCCTAAGAGTAAAGTACCCGTATTTTAAAAAATATCCAATTTCGCTATTTGAAAAAAGTTAAATTTAAAGTCATGGCCACCTAAGTCAAATTTTACTTGTTTACCTATTTTTTCAAATATAGTCTTCAAAAAGCAACATTTGTTTAAAACGATAAATAAACTACACTCTGTAAATAACGTTTCATTTAAAAAGTTGATAATATTATAAATTGGCCAAATGTTATGTTAATTCAAGTAAATTTTTTTTTTAATGTGACAGACTTAAGAATTGTTTTGGTGTAAAGTTTTTTTTTTTTTGTTAACACCTAAAATGATAAACTCGTAATAAGAAGTAACATTTATTAATAGCTATTGGTTAAACTTTAAAAAATTAACAATTTCCCAACACAAATTTACATTTGTTTTGTGGAAGTTTTTCTGCCCAAAATAGCCTTTTTAAAAATGGGCTTTGGCAACAAATGAATGTTCGACAGGAGGTACAATATTTGATAAACATGTATTTCGTAGTTATTGTTGAAACAACAACTGTTATTTTGCCTTTGACAAAAAAAAATACTTACAAACGTTTGGAACACTCATGGGTTCTCCCATTAGTCCCATTCTAGCTTTGATTGTAATGGATTATCTTTTGGACACTGTGATACTACAATTACCATCTCGTTTACCGTTTTTATTCAAGTATTTCGATGACATCATTTGCGCCATTTCCCATGACAGAGTTGATACTGTTCTTCATTTATTTAACTCATTCAATTAACAGGTGCAGTTTACGGATGAGATAGAGCAACATAATAGTATACCATTTTTAGATACTAAATTAATTAGAACTGACGTTGGCACTATAATCACACACTGGTATCAAAAACCAACAGCATCAGGAAGATCTTTAAATTATTATTCCAATCACCTAAAAAATCAAAAATTCAATACATTTATAGCAATGAAAAATCGTATAACCCCCATATCCCATGAAAACTTTTTGCCAAATAACTTAAGAAAACTTTTTGACTTGTTTGGCAGCAAAGGATACCCCAAGCCCATTTTTAATAAAATAATGTACAATTCCAATTTTTATAATGGCCCCATAGATCATAAAAATGTACTTGTGAAATATAAGAAATTACCATTTATAAACAACTTAACTAATAATATTGTTAAGATTTTCAAACCCTTTAATCAGATATGTATGGCCAAATATAACACAATGAAAGTCAGGAATTTATTTATTATCATTAAGGATAAAACTCCATTTCAACTTAATAATTACGTCACTTACAAGATGCCATACATGGGTTGTCAAGGGTGTTATATAGGTCAAGCATCACAATGGCTTAAACATCGTATAAGCTAATATAGGAGTGATTGTCGTTTGGGCAAAAGGTCTTGTGCTCTGGCCAATCACACAGAGGAAAAAGATCACCACTTCGACTTCGATAACGTTCAAAGTATGAGGACAACTACAGGAATAGACTATTTCAGGAAATGTATCAAATTCAGAGAAATCATACAGATAATTTTAAATCAGACATTAAGCAATTAAGCAATATATATTGCAATATTTTACAACAGTAATGTATAATTTGATTTTTTGGAAGGCATTGTATGTTTCTTTTCTGGTCAGCTGTTTTCAGCACCCTTTGTCTATTTACTGTTGTTTTTCAATAGCTCGTATTGATTTTCAATTTTGTATTTTAAAAATTATTGTTAGAGTTTCATGTTTCGACGTTCAAATCACTCCCTCCTGTTAAACAATGTTAAAATTTTATTTGGAATTATTTTAAAATGTTAGAAAAGTGTTCAGTTATTTTAATGTAATGACAAATCGAAGATTAAATTTGCAGTTTCAAATTATCTCCATTGTAAGTTTTACAATTTTTTAATGGAATTATTTCATTATAACCATTTTTTTGCATTGTAGTTTATACTCCAGATGAAGTTCTAAATAAAAGAGCGCAATATTGAGTTAGTGATTAAAGGAGACCCCTTTATTTCTTCAAACCGTTACTTAATTGTTTGCTTCCTGACGTTGTACGGTCATAGTGCTTCTTTTCAAATAATAATAATAATAATAAATGCATTTATTAACCTCAATATATAAATACAAGCATAAGTGTTTACGAATATATTAGCCCAATGTTGAAAGGTACGGATTCTGATAAGTCTGTTTTTCAATCAGAGCGCATCATACATATATTTAGAAATGTTTACTACATACGTACATTGCATACCTTGTACGTTAATTACACTGGGGAACAATTTGTAACACAATTTCTGTTGAGTTTGGTTTTTGAGCTGTTTTATAGTTAATTAGGAATGCTGGTTTCAAAACTGTAGTTAGTTTTCTTCTACCACGTCAAGTTTTATCTCTACACCTTATGAGAATGTGACCACTCTCCGCGAAATCGAGCATGAAAAGAATGCTTGGTTGGCATTCAAAAACATTGTTAAAAACTATCTTGGAAATACACGAGCACAGAATTACGCCAAAATTGTCCAGCAACTCTTGGAGAGCTTCAAACTACTAGGTTGCAACATGAGCACCAAATTGCACTTTTTACATAGCCATCTTCCAACTTCCCGGAAAATGTTGGTACAGTCAGTGATGAGCAGGGTGAGCGATTTCGCCAGGATTTGGTCATGGGGGCACGGTATCAAGGTAGATGGGATGTATATACATATGGTGGCTGACTATGGTTGGAGCATCAAGCGAGAATGTCCACTGATTAATAGAGCGGGCCAAATTGCGCCATCCAACAGAATCGGAATCAGGCGCAACGGCCGCTTATTGTAAATAGCGTATATGTGAGTCACAGCAGATATGTGATATTTCGAAATTAATACACAAGAGTAAAAAAATAAAAGCTGACGCAATAATAATGTTTAGTAATTAGAGCGGATATATATATATATATATATATATATATATATATATATATATATATATATATATTATATATATATAATATATATATATATATGTACACGCTGAGGTGTTTTTATTTCATTATGATTTTTTATTTGATTGAAAACGGTATGCGTTGTAAATGGGATGTAATAAGGAAATAACTGAGAAACTGAACGCTTTTTTTATTCTGTTGTACTTAATAATGTAACTGTAAATAAAGATATAATAAATAAATTCTATCCTTCTTAATAATGCGGATAGGCTTGTTTAAAAAGTTGCACCATCAGATAAGTTTCCACATTTGCCTCGGTGAAGGATGTTCGCCGAGACGAAAAAATGTTCTTATATTTCGAAAACGACCGTTCCACGTCTACCGAAGTAAGACAGGCGTAATTAAAATAATCTTTAGACTTAGTCAAGGAATCTGCAGATGCCCCATCGCACATTTGTCTTAATCTCGTGTAGTCCGGATTCTTTTTTAAAACACTATCGAACTTAGCTAAAACTCGTCCACTTGTTGCATCGTTTATACTGTGTAACAATGTACTAACTTCGTCCACGACTTGCACTGATTCTACCAACGACAATCCAGAATTTTGCAAATTTTCTATCGCGTCTACTAACCCTTTGTAATTGTTGCTAATATTCTTTAGATGTGTTTCAACAGAAATATCGAGAAATCCCTTCTGGCTCATCCTAATAGCTCTAGCTTCGGCAGGGACGAATTGCAAAATAACGGATTTGACTTCTTGAAAATGTTCATTATAATAAAAAGCGGCTTTTAACCACGTTCCCCAACGCGTAAGAATGGGCTGTGGTGGTTCTCGAATACCAGGGCATAACCTGTGGAATGCCCTAGTCCTCTTAGGACTTTTGAGAAACACTTTTTTTGTGTTTGCTATTAATGCATCCACCTCCGGGTAACACTCTCGAATAGTTTGTGCCACAAGATGTAAAGCATGGACTTTACACGTAACATGTAAAAGTCCTTCACACTTTTCTTTAAGGGAACGGCCTACACTACACATTGTTGCTGCACCATCGCTCATGAACAACAACAGTTGACTGGTTGACACTTGAAATTTTTGTAACGTTTCGAGAACTACGGCCGTAATTGCTTTACTAGTACACTGTTTTAATCTTCTGCTGGCTAATAGAATTGCAAAATTTGGTTTAATAGGATCTAATACGCGCACTATTATATTCAAAATAGAACTTTTTTTGCAATCTGTCGTCTCATCAAGACATAGCCACAGCTGTTTATCTTTTAATTCGGCTTTAATTCGATTTTCAATGTCCTCACGTATTCGTGGAATATCTCTCCGTAACGCTGTCCGAGATGGTAGTATCCACTCGGTATTGTATGTACCCCAGAATTTTCGAAATGCTTTTTATCAAGTATACGAAGTGGTAGACCACATACCATAAACGTTAAAAGTAATTCTAATTGAAATTGACGTTGTTGTGACACACCATTTCTTTTATTTCTGTGGTGTGCGCTATTTATATGTCTTTCACAATCACGTTTGCTCCAGCACAGTAGTTTCTTTTTACAAACTTTACAGAAAATTGTACTCCCATTGTAGTGTAAATCCACAAATTCACTAAGAAATTTATTAACTTTCGTAGGTAATGGTCGTTTATTTTTAATAGTTACGTTAGACATAATCACTAAAGCGAGCACACCGACGCTAGTTTCTAGTATGCCACGAAGTGGTGCAAACGTAACATCTGCAGACTAGTCATTTGTTGATGAATAGAGCGCGTCATCCGTAAATGAATAAGCGCGCTGTTAGTTCATAGCCGTCGATGAATGAACTTTTTTTTTGTAGTGGCCCACTGTGAACAACGCTCTATTTATCAACGAACACCCAAACTGCAGGTGTATATTTGCGCGTCTTCACGACGTAATAGACAGTGGTTTTGGTCCTCGTCCTAATAATTACATATTTAAATTACCTATGTTTACATACATATATGCGCCCGGCAGCCTGATTGCGAACCTGGCGCGTGGCGCTCTTGGCCCGCTCTACTGATTAAACATTCCAGAAAACGCTATAAGCGAAAATTTTTGCCTTAATATGTAATTACCGTTCGATAAAAAACAACTATTTGTATGAACACAATTTAACTTGCAGTAACTATTATAGCCTTTGTATGAATAAAATTATTCTTTATAAACAGTATATCTGGTAAGTTTTTACTTTATTTTCCTTTATATGCACAATTTGTATGACTCTTGAAGGTATCCTGTAGCTTAAAAAGTTGACGTGATTGACAAAAACTGCGGTTATTTTTGGATCCAAAGGCCAAAAGTTAGTTGAAAACAAGTCACAGATTTAAGACAACGAAATTGCTGTTCCCCAATGTTATTTAATAGTTCACATTGAAATTAGCAGTTCATATATCACCCAGCTTACATGAAATACGCTCGAATTTGCGAATAGCATAGCAAAAGCCCAGGAATTTTAAACATATTGGATCCTCATCCTAACACCACTATTAATACAGGATTCATACACTGAATCACAGTGATTAAAGAGAGATAAAATTAACGAATCGGTAAGAATAAACGTATTTTTTTCAGAAAGTATGTGGCGATACGAGTATAAAACCCAAGATATATAGTATGATTCCTGAATCAATTTATTAACATGCGCACCGGATCCTAATTCACTGTCCAATCAGAGACCCAGACTCCTTACACAACTTACGATACGCAAAGTGTCGTTAACAATCTTAATATTTAATAAAAATTTTCTCAATTTTATTTTTATTACTGAAAAGGTTTGTTACCATTGACTTTAAGACCGTGCGAAGTTGAAGCACCAAGAAGTGAGTGGAATATCCTGATTAATGATTGCGTCAATTTTCGCACATTTTGCATTAAATTCAAGTTTAAGCCTAACATTTTACTTTTAACACTCTGGTTTTATCGATAAAGCTTTAATTCTTAGTGTAGGTACCACGCACTACATGCTTACCTTTTTTAATATTACATATATTGATGTAATGTATACCGTAGAATCTGGCTGATGATGAATTTGTAAGGAGTAAAGAGAAGTTCTGTTTTTCTATTTTAATAAAACAAATTTTTGAAATATTGTTATCAATGACTTTTACTAATTACTTCATAACTAATGAGATTCAGTACTTCTACCATCTATCTCTCACAACATTGCTGTAGCTAGAGGAACGTGCCTGTGCAATCTTATTAAACTAAAACAATGGAGAGTTCGCTTCCTAAGTAAAATGGAATCGATTTCTATTGTCCAAGGAACATTTCCTCTTTCCTCTTGCTTACTTCGTTTGTATTTGGTTCCGAAGATGTCGGATAATGGCGTATTCGAAAGTTTTGCTCTGATCAGCCGCTACCACTTCCACTTCTTACTTTTCGCTTACTTGTTCCCTTTTTTCCTGCCTGCCGGTACAGCGCGACGTTTCACCAAGTTCGGGCATTCAGAACTCAGTTTAGTAGGTGTTTAAAATCCTCAACAGGAAGTTTAGAACGTACTTCCTCGTTTCATGGATTACGAAACTTCCAAACGCTAATTCCTTCATCTCGCTTCTTTCATCGGAGCAAACGAAAGCGTAAAAAATGAAATTAGAGCTTTCGGTTTAAATTGCTTTGTGTTAATTCGTGTTATCTAAAACGGTTCTTCGGCTAAAGCTTTCATGTCTTGTTGTTGATTTTCTTTATTACTTTGAACGTTATTATTGGGAATTGGTACAGAACATCACAAAATCCGTTTTTCTTCTATTTTATCCTTACACTTCATTGGTTTTAGCAAGACTTTAATTGCACTAGACTGGTTCCGTTCCCTTCTGGTGGGTTTTGTTCAGAGTGTGAGGTGAAATTCCTCTGTTACTGAGTCTAAGGATGTAGGAGTAGGTGTAATACCGCAAGATTTTGAGTATATTAAAATCGCTACCAAGTGATTCGTCGTTCTAATCTCATTTGTCTTGGGCATTTTCTGTTAGTCTGTCCCGGATTTTTCTAATTCTCACCCTCCTGAGGTTACACTAATTCTTCAAAAAATGGGTGATTTATTTGGGCTCATTTACCGGCTCCATTCCACATTACCTCCAAAAATTGTAGATACCTGAATATTCTCTCGAGTAATATCATTTTTGACATATCTTGGAGCTTTAGTTATAAGTCTTAATAGTTTGTTTTGCTGGATCTCCAATATTTTGAGTTTAATTTCAGTGACGGTGTACCATGCTATTGCGCCATAAGTGAGTATTGGTTTCAATACCGATGTATGCGATACTAATTTAGCTTTGATGTCCAGAGCATTTTGGTTCCCTATTATGGGGTACAAAAGACCTTTCGCTGCCATAAGTTTTCTTTTAAGGTCCTCTATATGTTCCGTCCATGTTCTTGTCCAGTTTCTTGTTAAAGATAAGCCCCAGGAACTTGACTGTAGTTGACTAGAGGAGTATAGCTCATCTGATTTCGATATTGTGTGTGGCTTCTCGCACTCTGTACGTAAAGCGCATGGCCACACACTTTGTCTCGTTGGTTGATGTAAAGTCGCTGCTTGCCGAACGCCAACATAAGTTGGTTGAGTGCAATTTGTAGGCATCTGGTCAGTAAGTTTTCATACCTACAGGCCGAATACAACGCTGTATCGTCCGCATAGATGGTTAATTCTGTTGCAGGACTTTTCGGGACGTTACATGCATATAGAATATACAGTTTCGAGGCTAAGAGGGATCGCTGGGGGACGCCAGCTTCTATTGTTCGAGTGGTCAATCTCGAGCTTCCAATCCGTATCCTGAACGTTCTTTCTTCTAAATAGCTTCTTATTACGCGGACAATTTCCGGACTTATACCAATCTGCAGGAGCTCAGAAACAGCTGCCCCTGTATCATACTGAGTCAAAGGCACGCCGAATCTTGAGCGAAGACCGTATCCTCGTTAAGTTTAGGAAATACCACGATTTCAGGCTGTTTCCACTTTTTAGGAAAATGATTCAATATTAGAATAGCATTTATGATCGCTACCAAGATAATGATGGCGGAAGTAGGAAGACGTTTTAAAATGGGATTTCTGACGCCATCAAATCCTGTTGCCTTGCCATGTTTGGTTCTTGCGGTAAGGGCTGTCACTTCGTCCTTCTTTGTAATCGGGATTTCATTCCGATGTTGTTTATTTAGATTTCCCATCGTGGCATTCACCGTCATCTTAAAGCTGCCTTCCCCTCTTCATCATCAGGTCTCCGAAAAACTGATTCCAAGTGGCGTTCGTTTGCCCTATCAGAATAAGTGTAGATTAAGCCATGAAGGCCGTGTTTCGGTCTATTTGAATTTTTATATCGTTCTCTTGATATATAATAAAATTCCCTAACATGAATACAGTGGATATCTAACCGCGACTTCAATTAAATAACGATACACTACATTGTAGAAGTCTGAAAAGAATAATATTCATACCGTTTCCATTTTACAATGGCTGCACTCTTATAGTAACGCGTCTCATATTTTTTCTTCGTTTTTCCATCATAATAAAGCGAGGCAACAAAGTCTCGCTAGAATACAACATTGCCCGTTGCAAGAAGTACCGAGAAAACACTTCTCTTGTGATTGCAGCGGCAACCCATGCTTTACGGTGAAGTTCGTGGGTCATAATTAGATGTTGTTTTCATTCATAGTATTTCCTTGAGCTTATATAAGCTTTCGTCTCTCAATTTTAATTTAACCAAGAGTAATGGAGAAGGAATATAAATTATAATAGCGTCGGAAGAATTTCTCTTAGTAAACAAGTTCCCTAGTACCCAATTTCAAACTTGTGCTTAATATCTGTTATCTACTGTAACATCGTAACTTTATTTTTAAGATTTTTAAATTGATACTCTTTAACTTAAACACATAGTTACATTTTTGCAACATAAAAACCTCTAATTCATATATTTTGTATATATGTTTTATATTCATTTATAATGATAGCAAGGACTGTGGGATAGTATGGCAAACAACAACATTCTCGGCACACTCCGCACCACACAAATTATTAATTAACTCGGAAAGGCCGTTTCGAAGACACATGGGTCTTCATCTTTGACGGATAGAAAGGACATAACCGTTGTCTCACACGATTTTTATTTTTATTAGGGTGGGATGGCCACACATCTTGCGTTTTATGGTGATAAGACCCTTTTCCGCCTTTTCTCTTTATTTTAACTTGCTTTTTAGTCTAAGGAGCAAATATATTTTTTCTTGAAGAGTAGGGATAGAGCGAGCTCATTAGATTTAATATATGTTCTCTCGCATCAATCGGTATGCGGCTGAAGATAAAGACCCGTGTGTCTTCGAAACGGCCGTTCCGAGTTAATTAATAATTTGTGTGGTGCGGGGTGTGCCGAGAATATTGTTATTCATTTATATGTTAAAAGAAGCCACATTCTCTGCAATTGCAATTGTTAAAACCCGTATTCTTAAAACTTGTTTGCAATCCTATTACTCTAGTACCCTTCTTGTGGACAAGATCAATTTCCGCACGGTTTCATACTTTAAGAAACCAGTAACTTTTTAAGGAAGCATTCTTGGACACATGTCTCTAGGAACTTTTTTTACAGTTTTGTTCCCTACATCACGTTGATAATGTTTGGCCAAGCAATTCAAATACATGTTATACAGTATATCACATAAATAAGTTTCCACTGCACCACAGCTTTATACAACACTACAATTGTTTGAATATTTGAAAACATAGATTGTCATGACTTTTTTTTTTGTAAGAACAGTTATCCAGTAGTATTATATTACTGGCGTCGGCTTAACGATACCGTCCCCTTCTTTATTCAAGAACTTTACATATATTGTTGTCGGTAGAGTTTTTGGCATTACAAAAGTAAGTTTCCAGCTGAATTTTTTTCTCTCTTATAAACATTTAAGTGATGAAATCCGATATTCATTCAGTAATATAGAAAATATTAAAAGTTCTAAAACAAGAAAAAATATTTTTGTCGATGAGTTTCATAATTTTTCTATTAAGTAAATGAAATAATTAGTTTCGGGCCATTTTAGTCGCTGAGATGGGAAAATTTAAGCAGTTTTCGCTAGAGGAACGTAGAGCAATAATTGAAATGCACAAAAATAGGTATTCCAATAGAAAAATTGCAAACAACTTGAAGAAATCTTACACGGCAATCGGAAAAGTAATACGGACATTCAAGCAACATTCGCGGTTAAGTCCCATAAAACGAACAGGCAGGCCAAGAATAACATCTGATAGAGTTGCGGAAAGAATCAAGACACTGGCAGATACAAATCCATTAATTTCAGCTCCAAAAATGCGTGCTCAACTGCAAAGTGAGAGTCGTGAAGTTCCCTCTACTCAAACCATATGAAGAAGACTGCATGAAGCTGGCAAACATGAACGTGTTGCTAGAAAAATCCCATATGTTAGCAAGCTGAACATAAAGAAAAAGAATGGAATTTTACCAAAACCATGCTTTAAAGTCACAAGAGTTTTGGAATAAAGTGCTTTGGACAGATGAATCCATGATTCGGTTGAAGTACTCTCATTGCCGGGTCTATGTGTGGAGAAAGAAAGGAGAGTGGTTGTCTTACAGATGCACTAAGCCCACATTAAGGCAGCTGAGAAGGAATAATGGTGTGGGGATGTTTATGTGCAAATGGAGTAGGAAAAATAACCGCTTTAGAAGAGAAAGTGAACGCCGATATTTACATGAATGTTCTGAAAGAGGTTGCAGTACCTGAAGGAAGAAGACCAATTGGTAATGACTTTATTGTACAGAAGGATAATGCTCCTAGCCACACCACCAAAAAAGTATCAAAATACGATAAGATTTAAATATCAATGTATTAAAATGGCCTCTACAAAGCTCAGACCTATCGTCTATTGAAAACGCCTGGCCAATTTTGAAACTTCGGATATCCCAACAAGGACCTCAAAATATCAGAGAATTAAAACAATGCGTTGAAGAAACATGGCTAAACATTACTCCTGATGAATGCAAAAAGCTTGTTGGTACAATGGGTGATCGATTATCAAAAACGTCAAACAGAAATGGTGGCCATTGTGGATATTAAATAAATGGAAACATATTTCCGTAACATTTTTTAAGCCCCTTCTTATTTAAGAATAATACAATAACAATATGAACTAAGATATTTTTAAGTTTTTACTTAATTCTGAATACCATTGACTGCCACTTTATATTTTATGAAATAAAATTGAAATACTTTGATTTATAAGAAAGTTATATTGCTTTGAATATCATTGTGTCATATGGAAACTTATTTATGTGATATACTGTTTTGAAGTAGTTCGGAGTCTACAGTTGTATCAATATCAGAGAATAGCTTCATATCATCTGCGTACATTAACATTTCATACTCAACGGTGCTGGTGACGTCAGTTATAATTAGAAGGAATATTAGAGGTACGAGATTAGGCCCTTGCACTATGCCCTAGATGGCAATTTATCCAGAAAACACGTACTTTTTGTGACATACTTGGAACTCTCTGTTGATTAAATATAATTCCCACAGAGAAAGTAAAGGTGTTGAAAACCCCAACGAATTCAGCATTTGAAAAAGAATATTATGGTCTATCTGGTCGAACGCTTTGTGGTCCAAGTAAATAGCGTCGACTTGGCCA
This sequence comes from Dynastes maya, assembly GCA_029619315.2. Classification (NCBI taxonomy): domain Eukaryota; kingdom Metazoa; phylum Arthropoda; class Insecta; order Coleoptera; family Scarabaeidae; genus Dynastes; species Dynastes maya. The sequence goes on from JAROYE020000028.1 coordinate 916,595, forward strand.
ATGTTGTTTATTGTTTCTGACACAAATTGGGAAAAATAAGCTAAATTAGTAACGGTTGAACGCTGGCGCATAAAAGTGTGTTGCTTCTGAGGAATTACTAAAGAGAATGTGTTTAGTGTAAATGTTGTAGAGGTTGGGCGGTAGTGGGATCACATTTCTTGAGCACTGGCCAAATTCTTGCTAATTTCTAAACAAAATGCTTTAAAACAAGAATGAATATGAGGTATAATGCTTTAGCAAATACGTAAGCGCGGTTTCTAACGATAAAGCCTGGAATATTATCTCATCTTGAGGTGACGGGGTTCTTCGATTGTTTGAGTGCTCCTAATACGAGGGTCACGCTATATATTTTGAGATACAAGAAAACTACGAGTCTTTTTACGAAAATGATTTTATTTATGTTTAAAACAATCTCTTCCTGCATCAATGCACTTTTGTAACTGAAGTTTCCACAACGTAAAAGCGTGAAACTAGTCATCTCTTGGAATGGTCTCAAAAAATAGATGAATTGCTTCATCTATCTCATCCTCCGCCGTGAAACGTCGACCACGTAAATGTTTCTTTAGGTTGAAGAACAACCAGAAATCACACATAGCCAAATCAGGCGAATAGGGTGGATGTTCAATGTCTTTTATCTTATTTTCACGTAAAAATTCAACTGTCTGCTGTGCACAGTGTGACGATGTATTGTCGTGATGCAACATTAACCTGCGAATGTTGGCTGACTCAAGAACTGCAGGTAAACATTTTGTGGTGTACCAGTTTGCTGTGACTGTACGTTGATTTTCCAGCTTCATTGCTTTTACTAACCCGGTACTATGGAAGAAAACTGCGTACATAACATTCTTGACAGCCCTTTGCCTTTTGGCCGCTGTTGGTGTTGGTACATCTTCGTGATCCACACGCGACTCTCCTGGCGGGTAGGAATATCGTAAAATGGGATGTAAGTTTCATAACCTGTTACTATTTTTGATAGAATGCGATGTCCACCATTATTTAACATTTCCAATGCTTCCCGAGCGATTCTCGCGCTGCTTTTTTGGAAATTGGTAAGCGTGTGTGGCACCCAACGAGTAACAATTTTTTTCATCTGAAGATGATCATGTAAAATTGAATTCACTGTTGCGGATCCAACACCAAGAGTTGCCTCAATCACTTGATAGGTGCATCTTGGATCTTCGTCGATCATACGTCTCACACTCTTAATGTTTCCAGCGGTAACTGAATAACAGGGCCTACCGGTACGTTCCTCATCACCAAGCGATATCCGTCCTCTTTTAAATTCGCTATACCAGCGAAACACAGTTGCACGTGAAGGACTCTCATCACCAAATGCGAGTTGCAATCGTTCAAGACTTTGTTGTTCACTTAAACCGACCTTAAAATCGTAGTAAATCATTGCGCGTACATGTTCTCTTGACAAGTCCATGTTTCGATGACAAATCGTACCTACCACGTTTACTCTATGACAGCAGCGACTCAACTGACAGTCAGAGTTTACTACTTAAGGGTGGTAGTATTTAGAAATGCAGTGTTGCCAGCTCTAACTTCTCTACTCTTGTGGCATCTCAAAATATATAGCGTGTCCCTCGTACTTGGGTAATAATCTGGCAGAAAATTTCTCGAATGCACTCTGATTCAAAATAGACTTTCCAGATTGTCGATTAATGTCTACCAAGCGTCTATCATCTTATTTCTATAGTAGTAGGAGTCATATACGGAATAAGTTGAATTTCGACCGTATTATTACGCACGATTTCACGCGATCAGTTCGAAGAGACTATTCGGTGAACTCGCTAAGCGGCAGTTACAAAACTATTAGTCAAATTACGTGCCGCCATCGCTTCTGAGAGAATTCGATGGCTGTGGAAGGAGGTGAACCGGTCGTGTCTCAAACTGTTGCAGCATTCCTTAAGTCCGTTCGCCAAACAAACGGTCATTAAGGGTTGCCGCCCTTTCACCGACAGTCCTCGAAATCGCCGCTTCACCGAAGCCAAATAACGGAGCACAGATGCCTCCTTAGCTCACCTTCATCAATATCGAACAATATGTCATTTTCCAGGGAACTATTCCCGCCGCTCCTTTCTCTATAATACCGTCACTCTATTACCGGACTCAGAACCTTTAGTTGTCAGCCGGTGCGGCGTAGATATTAACGTCTGATATTAATGTCATCACGCTAGTCGGCATCCGTAAATATTTCCAATGTTCATTTAGTGCCAGTAATTGACCCACCGGCGTTAGTAGATGGTAGTTCTGAATTTAATTAAAGTCCTAGGTAGTTAACGTCCTGGTTGTTTTGCGAATTCGGAATTTCGGGTATAGCCGCGGCAAATTCAACTCTGCTCGCTAAGAATATAGGGTAGAATTCTGGCAAAAGCCGAACCTTTCGTCTGTATATAAAGAAACAGTCCTTTGTGATTTACAGTCCTTGGCTAAATTACTTGAAACACTCAATATTTTGTAATTTATTCATAATAAAATATAAACTATACATATATTATATTCTTTATTTATAAAATATATTGTAAAAATATGTAACATATGTAAATATTAAATAAGTAATTAATATTTAGTCCATAACCCATGATTTTTAATAACACCCTTAGTTCTTCGGGGCATACTTTCAATGCAAGATATGATTGTCTCTTTTATATCTTCATCGTTCTCCCATACATCCTTTATACTCCTCATTTCCTTTGTAGGGTTTTCTCTTTTACATACCTTACTTTTTAGTCGATTCCATGCGTTCTCGATGGGATTGAGGTCCGGTGAATTTCCGGGCCAACGTAAAAGAGGTATGTGTTTGTCTTCAAAGAATTTCTTAGCCTTTTTGCCACATGGCAAGGAGCATTACCTTGCATAAATATACGCCCTGTCGGTATGCGACGTCCTGGCTTAAAATACGGTAATAACTTGTTTTTTAACACATTTATGTACTGCTCTTGACGCATTGTACCTTCTACAAAATACAAAGAGCCGGGTCCGTCTCCACTGATCACTCTCCAAATCATTACTTGCGGAGGGTGTTTACAGTTCGAAGAACCGTGGACTCTGTGAGACGTTCGCCAGGTCCCTCTACGAACAAATTGTGCTCGCTGCACTACCACACAGAGCGAGCACTCGTCACTAAAGAAAACCTATTAAATAATGCAAACATTAATTCAGTAAAAATCATGTTGTTAAGTTATTCACCTTTTTCCAATTCTCGTCTGTGAAATTTCGATATTCTCTTGCAAAGTTGAGACGAGCAGATTTCATTTTTTCTGTTAAACGTGGCTTTTTTGGAGGCCTTCGGCCCATTAGGCGACTTTCGCGCAATCGGCGCCTAATAGTTCTGCTCGAAATCTCTATTCCTCTCCCTTGTAAATTTTTTGAATCATTCTAATTGTAGCAAATCTATTGCTCAAAGCCTGATGAACAATTTCACGGTCAGATCTCTTCGAAGTTTCTCTTTTCCGACCGCACTTTGCCCGTCTTTGTGTCGATGTGCTAGCTCCTTTGTTTAAGTTTCTAGCTAAACGCGATACAGAAGAAGGAGATACTTTCTGTAATTTTACAATTTCTCGTTGTGAATGTTTGTTTGATTGTAGAAGAGCTTGTATAGCGGCTTTTTGTTCACTTGTTATATCTTTCCCGGGCATTTTCTACAAAAAAACCCAAATATTTCAATTTTTTTCAAATTCCAAATAATGAATTATTAAGATAGAGATAGAACAACAATTTTACCTTTGCAATAACGATATATCAACACACTTAACGATACTCCACAACTTAGCTTCTATACGGTTATGACGAAATATTTTACAAAATATCGATGCATTCTCTAAACTGTGAACTCGCTAAATGTAAGTTGATAACTGAAATATTTATATATACGTACTTTACTCTTCTAAATATCATTTCTCTGGTATTTTTATTTATTGATAAAATAATCTAGTCCCCCGATAAACGATCGGATTCAAAGCAAAAGGGTTTTGTATGCGCTATTAAAGCGTCTACGTCAGGATAACATTTTCTGATACCATCTGCCACAAGATTGAGAGCATGAATTTTACACGTAATTCGTAACAACCTGTTACACATTACGTGTAAAATTCACAACACAGACACTGCTTTTGTATGCGCTATTAAAGCGTCTGCCTCAGGATAACATTTTCTGATACCATCTGCCACAAGATTGAGAGCATGACAGCATGGCACCATCACTCATAATTTATGAGCGATGGTGCCGCAAACATGGTTTCTGTAGGCCGGTAGAAAATGTTATTCCAAGGTAGACGCTTTAATAGCGCATACAAAAGCAGTGTTTGTCAAATCCCCAAAACGTATTCGCAAATTTCACAGACTGTGCCCCCGTATGCCTGAGCCACCAGAACCTATTCTTACATGTTGGGGTACATGGTTACAAGTCGCTCTTTATTATCATAAATATTTTGAGAATATTAAGAACGTGGTTTTACAATTCGATCCAAAGAAAGCTGCGGCTATCAAAGAAAACCAGTCGAAATTTTAAGATAGTCAGGTTAAAACGGATTTAAAAACTATTCAGAACAATTACTTCGGACTAGTGGAGGCAATAGAAAAATTACAAAATCCTTCGGTGTCGTTAGTGGAATCTCTGCAAATAGTGCAACATGTTCACTCACAGCTATGCGTCGTAGAAGACGCAAAAACTGTTTGTGCTCTAGAAAGGTTTGAAAGTGTTTTAGAGAAAAATTCTGATTTTGGCACATTAAGACAAATTTGTGAAGGTGCGTTAACAGAACCGTTAAGTTGTTCCAAAGATTATTTTAATTAAGCACATATAACGTCACTAGATGTAGAACGTTCGTTTTTTTGCATATAAACACACTTTTTCCTCACGCCGCACTCGGTTTGCCGAAACAAATGTGGAAACATATCTAATGTTGCAGATATTTAACAGACATTATTCACTTTGTGATTTCACGGAAGACTCTTAAGACAGTAAGTGTTTGAGCACGTATTATATTTTATTTCTGACCATTTATTTTGAGTAAACCTTTATGCGCCCGCCACTGGCTGTTGGCGCAAATTGAGCAACTCTACTCATGAATAACCAAACAACGTTACCTACATATACTTCAATAAGAACATTCCTAGAAAGTGTTTGTAATAAGTCAAGGCAATCTACGTACAATTTTCCTAGCGTGCAGTAGGAGTGGGAAACTTCAGATGGTTAATTATGTTCTGCGTAATCTTTAAAGCATTTTTCCATATTTTATGTAGATTTCAAGCAGCAAACTGCAATATGGAAAGTAACGTCGGCGACGCTAACGCCGTATATAACAAAGTACTAAGTACTAGCAGGTATAAAGTTATATAAATTATAGAAAAGTCGAGGTCGGCAGAAAATGTTTCGGCAACTTGGGGCCAACTTTCCGGCGTTTAAAGTATAACGTTCGGTCCCGAGGGGCTCCGACGCTGTGCGAGCTATTACTTCACGTAATCATACGGAGTAAGTTATAAAGTACAGAATTAAAAAAAAGTTGCTTGTTTATTGGAATTTCTTGGAATTCCTTCGTAAGCACTACACTTAGGGTATGTGTCTATATTACCACTCAAGTCCTATTCAAGTGTATCCTGACTTCAAACTTCTAGCTCGCATAATACATAATTAAACATTTTATTGAAGAACATGAATTGTTGCGAATATAAAGGGAGTCCTCGGAGCTATTTCTCAATATTCAACCTACTTCGTAGTTAAAGTTACGTACTCCAACTTTAAATTGGCAATTTTCTGTTGAGTACGTTAAATTGTTAGTAGATTTAAATGTCTATTCGCGGGGACTATTGTTCTTTCAGATGTCAAGATCTTTCTCTAGGGATAATCTATTCTGACATTTAGAGTTACCGCTCAACATATTTCCTTTACAAACATTTTAACTTACGTTCTTCAATTAGCAGATTAGACACCCCTAATAATACATTCGCTTAAACACTTTACAAAGTTTCACCACGTGGCCAGAAATATCAAAGAAGTCTTGGTTTAGGCACTGTATAAGATTGATAAGATGTACAATTTGCAAGACTATTTTGAAAAACATGCATACCATGCCACAAAAGTAAGTAGCACGCTAAAGCTACAGCTTTTTTAGTAGAATAGCATATGTCTTTGTGTAAAAAACTTAAATTTAAAGTATGATTAATAAGGTGAGATAATCGTGTCGTCCCAGCATAGCCGTAACAGCTGGAGCAGCCAACGGAACTTGGCGCGCGCCTGTCTGATGCGATGCGTAAACATCTGCCGGGTGGCAAAGCAGTTCAAATTCGTATACATTCATCATCACTAGCGCGGCGTGTACGTGTGAATTAAATCAGGCGAGCGGAATGCTAGTTATTCAAGAAAATTTTTAATGAAAAATGTCCAGTGTGCGCAAGGCTAAACAAAGACCCTTTGCTTATAAATAGAGACGGGATTTTAGGCAAAATGCCTCTTTGTTTAGATTCAAGGCAAATTAAAAATAATACAAAATCTATATGTTTCTCGACAAATCAAAGCGATCTAGCGATGTTTTATTTTGCCTAGTTGCCTATTTGGACTTTTAACAGTCTAAATCGTGTTTTTTCGCCTATTTTGTCCTAAAATCATATTTATTTGGTCTAAACGATTTTTTTTTAAATTTTAAATAAATATGGTATTTACGCAGCTGCATCTTTCTTAAATGTAAATTTTAGTTTTACAGCTAAAATGCTATAAACTAATACAACGATGGGTTTTCCCGTCTATTGTGTGAGGGGCAAAGTTTGGATTTGCCTGCCGTAAAATTTATATTACTACCCTATTGAAGATATATCCACAATTATCGGCTTATCGCTCTCGGGTTCATTTACCTGCACCCACGTTTTTATTTTACGGGAATCCCTATCGGCTTGTTTACGCCCTGCAATTTAAACCATATAAGCAAATTTCTTCTTCCTGTTAACGTGATTAATGAATACACGATGCCCATTCATAGTTTATACAATGGACATCTTGATATTGCAGTTTAGATTTTATATTTATTCTCTTAATGTTTCTCTGGAGCGTATATGTGTGTGTTCCTGTAGCGAGGTGGACTATTGACGAATCAGTGTATAGTGAAAGACGTACTTTGAATTTTCATTTATATCGTAGCTTGCAACGAATATTTTTCGGTAGTTTTCTATCGGTTTGTGCTTGTTTATCTACTCAGTGTATTGTGTATTTCCATCTACAACAATGCCAAAATCCAAAGAACCACGTAGCGATAAAGTTCAAAAATGGCTGAAGGCAATTGGAGGCACTACTGTCTTTCAGCTGAATCCAAGCAACAGTGAAGAGTTGTTTTGTAAAGCGTGCGGAAAAATGGTAAAGGACGTTTTTGTTTTTCTTTCCTAACTTGCTTCAAAAATATTATTGTAGTTAACTTGCAAAAAGAAAAATCATTTAGGGTAACATGCTACTGCTCCTGGACATCAGGCAAATCTTAGGAAACCGTTGAGGAACCAAATGTTAATAGACACCAAAAATTCAAGACAAATCGACGTTTTTAATCGAGATTTATGCGACGCTTTTATGTCTGCAAATATTCCTCTGGACAGATTAAACTATTCAGAACTGCGAAATTTTCTCACTAAATACTGCAGCAAGAATGTGGCAAGCGTGAAAACCTTAAGAACAACATATGTAACAAAATGTTACAATGAGGTAATTAATATAATAAATAATAATTTAAAAATGTATTTCATACTTGAGTGTCATTAGATTTTGTTTACACCTATAATATTTTATTAATTTTTTAAGACTATTAATACTATTCGCGAAGAAGTTGGTAACAACGATATTTGGATATCTATAGATGAGACGACTGACTCTAATGGTCGTATTATGGCAAATATGATTGTGGGTAAGCTTTGTTCTGAAACACCAGGAAAACCGTATTTACTGGCTACAAAGCAACTTGAAAGAACAAATTGCAATACAATGGCAAGATTCGTGAACCAAGCTCTAGGTAAGATATATTATGCAAAAAACTTACTTTAATAATATTATAAATTTAATGCTAGATATTTAAGTTAAAGGCAACTCTCGTATTTTAGGTATTTTGTGGCCAACAGATGGAATTAAGTACGAAAAAGTCAAGCTTTTAGTCACGGATGGTGCTTCTTATATGCTCAAATGTGGTACAAATTTGAAGATTTTTTATAAAAATCTTAATCATTTAACATGTTTTGCACATGGACTCAATTTGGTGTGTGAATGCCTAAGAGATCAATATGCTAATGTTAATGGTTTAATTTCAAATATCAAGAGAGTCTTTTTAAAAGCTCCACTGCGTGTGGCAGTGTATAAAGAAAATCTGCCAGATCTCCCTTTGCCTCCCGAACCTGTCTTAACACGTTGGGGAACTTGGTTAGAGGCGTGGTAGTTTTTTTATACTAATAATTTCGAAACAATAAAATCAGTAGTACTTTTTTAGCAAAATTTTTAAATAAAATTGTTTTTTATTTAACGCTTTATGTTTAGGTTGTAATATCGTTTGACAAAGATTCAGCTAACTGTATTGAGCAAGCGCAAGAATACTTTTCCAATCAAAATGTCAAAAACGATCTTTTATACATCAAGTCGCATTATAAATTTCTCATTGATAACATCAAAAGATTAGAAACATTCGGCCTTCCTCTTACAGATTCTGTTGCAGTAATTAATAATGCCGAAGCAGCTCTCAAGAATGCCCCAGGAAAAGTTGGCAAAATAATTTTGTCAAAGTTTAACCAAGTGATTTCGAAAAATCCAGATTTCAAAACGGTTAAAGAGTTTGCTGAGCTGCTCAGTGGCGAAGCAGTTGAAGCTACCGCTCATAGCACAGTTGACTGGTCCATATTTAAGTTTTGTCCTACAACTTCGTGTGACGTAGAACGTTCATTTTCTTCGTACAAATTGCTGTTTTCCGACCGAAGAACAAATTTTACTAACGACAACTTGGAAAAACATCTTGTGTGCTACGCAAACCCGAAATTTGAGGACATGTTACACGGCGATTAATTAATTTATTTATTATTTTTAAACCAAATGAATCTACATATTTTAGTTATTAGTTAAATTTGTATGTTTTATTTCTTTTTATGGCTGAAATGTACCTAAAATTACATTAAATATCGTCTTCTTATTCATGTTTTTTTAAAATAAAATGATTTTTGTGTAACCGTTTTTTTTAAGTATTTGCCTAACATGCCTAAATCACAGTTTTTTACGTCCTAAATACATAGTTTTTAAGGCCTAAAAAAGGGCCTTTTTAGCTGTTTTTTACGTCCTAAAATCCCGTCTCTACTTATAAAGTAAAAAACTTTATCTGTGAGTTTCCAGATTTGTTGTACGACGATGCTAAAATAGTTTGTAAGGTGTGCGAGAAAACTTTGATGTGCTGGCAAAAGAACGACTGGTAGGAAGCATGTAAATAGTGCAAAACACGAAAAGAAAAAAACGGCGCCACAAATAGAAATGACTTTATTTTCGATTTACTTGTCATGATGATAAGATGTGATTTGTCACTTAACATACCGGATAGAAATCGTTTAAAACTTTTGGAACAGATACAACCCGGAGTTGAAGTTGCCAACTACGGCAACAGCACGTAAGCATGTTTTATTTGTACGCAAAGAGGTGGAAAATAATATCATATCTACATTAAAAAATCGGTTGCTTGGTTGTGTGTTGACGAGACAATAAAAAAAAAATTCTGTTATACATGTACATTCGTGTACTGGATCAACATAAACCGACATTTCCACTGTTACTAGCTACAAAAGATTACAAGGATGTACTAGTGCAGCAATTACGACTGTGATACTTACTACGTTAACAAACTTTCAAGTCTCAACACGTCAAGTGTTGATGTTTATGAGCGATGGTGCAGCGACAATGCGTTGCGGTAGGGCGTTCTCTTCTTGAACACGGTTTGCCACTGTTTACATGTAACTTGTAAAGTGCATGCTTTACTTGTGGCACAAACTGTTAGACTATATCAAGTACAAAAAAGTGTTTCTCAAATCTCCAAAACGCCTTCGAACATTTCACGCGCAGTGTTTCGGTATTCGTGAACCTACGTGAGCTGTTTTTCTACAATTCAATCCTGCCGAAGCTGCAGCTATTAAGGAAGCCAGTCAAAATTTCAAGATACTTCTGTTGAAACAGATTTCAAAGTATTCATAGCTACTGTAAATGCTGACATACGAAATGGAACAATTACAAATAGAGCGTTGTTTTAGTGAAGTCACTGCAAATAGTGGAGAAGTACATTTTTGTACCCCTTGACCATATCAAGGTAATAAGTAAGACAGAGATCTTAGTCAGATATTAAAATGATATAAAAGGGGTACGCGCTCGTACTCTTTAGAGCAAAAAGAACTTAGATCTCGCCGTAAAGGTTACTCTGCCCAAAATTACTACGAAATTATAATCAATCAAAATTTTAATAAAAATTAAAATAATATTATTTTATAATATATATTGTACTTAAACCGGGTTTTTACGGAGCCCCATAAAAAAAGCTCCCCGGGTGTCAGAAACGTTTTTTTTTAAAAAAAACAACTCATGTTTTAAAAGGGAATACAAAAAAAATTGGTGTCAGAAGTGGGATCACACGGAAAAATTAGGACAAGTGAAAAAGAAAATCTTCAAAGTGCTTTTGATCATAAAGTGGGGTCCTGGTAATCGAATCGTGTGCCTTGCCACACCTGAAACTTAAAAAAGGAATTAAAAAACCAGAGGATCACGTAGAACTTCTTGGAGATTCACCGAACGGATTCTTTAAAACGGACGTATTGCCAGAAGCCGGGAGAGCCAGCGCATACCGTCCCACAAACAAGCCGCACGAGAAGGAAACAAGGAGATCATCGCGCGACCCAGCATTAAATTTAAGAAACAGCTAAAAACAATGGTTTTTTTTTTGATTTATGAAAAGTTCAGTATTAAACGCAGTTAATTCGCGGATACTGTAAAGTAAAATAAATAAATACGATAAAAATTTAAAAAATTTTGAAAGGGGAAATAATTTTTTATATGATTCGGTGAAAGTAAATTTTAAATAATGTCGAGGAGAAAATGAATAATCTGTCCCAATGAGCTTCCTTAGTAATCTTATTAAAAATTTATTAAATCATTTAAAGGGGGGAAAAGGACAGATTTAAAAATTTTTTATTCAAAATACAAATTCCGCTTTTCTTTGGAATCCTAGTCAGTACCTTCTTTTTTACTTTTTTGTCTGTCGCAATTATCTACAAACGTAGAAAAATAAATTTAAATTAACGAATATCTTCGTGGAGGGAAATTTAAAAAACTAAATTAAAGTTATATTATTCCACACCGAAACATCTTGTTCAAGCCACAGGAGCTTAAACGATCAAGCAAGGTGATAATGAAAGCATAAGGGTTTTTTTTTAAACGGGTTTTGAAAAAAGCAAAAAATGAATGAGTCAGGCAAATCGCAAATTTGCCAGAAAAAAGACGATTCCCAGGATTAAAAAGGTCAATCCAACAAACGCTCTAAGACGTTTTATCGTTCATTGAAACCTGAAATTTCGCAAATGTACGGCACGGAAAAATAATTTTAAAACAAAGTTTACACAATCCCCCGCTACAAGAGGAAAAAATTATAAACTATACAAAGGGTTAAAAACCAACAAATTTGTATTGAAATTTTTTGAAAAAAATAGCTTCACAATTTTATAATTGTAAAAAAAGGAAAATAACAATTACAAAAAATAATTCAATCAAAAATAGGAGTCAGGTAACTCTAATATAAAAATACAAAATAATGCAAAAAATATTGCAACTTCTGAAAAAGAAACGGTCACAATTTTAACGAATTTTTAAAAAAGGATGGGGAAAAGTCTAATTTCAAAAAGGTTTTTGTACGCGAAATCCGGGGTTAATATTTAAACTCAAACGGCGTGTAAGGAAAAACGTCCCTTGCACGACCAAAATTTCCCGGCTTTCTTTCAACTTTTAAATTATCGTATAGAAGATAATAATAAAATGCAGAAAAGGAAAAATGCAAGTTAAGCAAAGTCGCCAAAACGAAAAGTGCCCAAATGAAACAAAAGATTCCCGGAAAATATTACGTTAGCCTAACAATCAGCATTGTATAAGCAAATCTTATAAGTATTACATTTATTTGGGAAAATTTTGAATGAAGTTAATCAAATATCACTTTCTTAGTAGACGTGGTGCAACGACCTCATTGGTTAAGCACACTTTGTGAAAAAAATTTTCCCCTAAATAAGAACGAGAAAGAAAGGGTTTTAATGGAATAAATCCGAACAGCCCTATAAAAAAAAGGAACTGAACCCTCAAGTTAAAAAATAGAAATCTTACATTAAAAAAAAGTCAATGTGGTTCTGCAAAAAAAATTTTTTCTCAGTGGGATGGCATATAGGAACGATTTCTTCAAAAGTAAAACTTTTTTAATAGATATCAAAAGGAAGAAATAAAAAAAAAAATTTTTCTTTTTTTAAAATAAGTTTCCCAGAGAAAAATCATCATTCCGCCAAGATGCGAGCTTCTAGAAAAAAAGTCCCAAACGTAAAAATCCAAATTTTCATGAAAAACAAGGATTTGGGAAAAAAGGTTTCATCCCAAATGTTCTTTGTCGTAACGTAAATCGTAAAGAAAGGGTTTCCAGTGTTAAAAACACGAAATCCCACAAAGTAATTTTTCAAAACCCAATTAAAAATTTAAAACGGGGTTTTTAGAAATACACAAAAAAATAATGTTGTTCAAAACATACAAAAAGGTAAAAAAATTTAAAAAATAAATTTTAAAAAAAAAGGAAAAAATCAATTTTCCCCAAAAATAGTGGTAGGAAAAAATGTCGAAACTAAGCGAAAATTTTGACTGACCCAATAAAATAGCGAAGAAAAGCAATCAATTTTAAATATTTGTATACGTACAAAAATATTTTTCAATTAAGGGGAAAAATTAACAAGAAATAAACTCTTAAGCATAACATTTTTTAAAAAATGATTTTCCTATCTAAAAAAATTTAAGGTACCCAAAGATTCACGAACAAGAAGTGCAAACAAATGACTAAAATGCTTAGAGATAATATTTTAAAAATTCAAATCCCTTATCCACCCCGTCGGGGTAGTGCCTAAAAAGTTAGATGCTTCAAATAAAAGAAATGGCGAGTGTAATCGACTACCGAAATTAACATTAACAGTTGGGGGGTGTTTCCATCCCTAACATCGAAGGAATTTTAAACAATTGGGGAAATTCTATTTATTTTTCTACGTTAGATTTAGCGTGGGGATTTCATCAATAGAAAGGGATGAAAAAAAAAAAACAAAAAACCGATTTATCCCCAAGGTCATTACAATTTAATCAAATGTTTTTGGTTTAAAGAAGTCCCTCAACCTTTGACGTTGATGAATTAGTTTTATCAGGCTTACAAGGAAGAAAATTTTTTTTGTTACTTAGATGACATATCGTCATGGATTTTCATTAGCAGCCCATAATTCAATTTATTTTTCAGTGTTTAAGGAATTACAAAAACAAACCCTAAAACTGCCCCGGAAAAATGTGTTTTTACATCACAAATTGTTATTAGGACATGAAATTTTCAGACAAAGGCGTCGGCCAGTCCAAAGAAAGTTGAGTAATTAAAAAAAAAAAATACCCCGAGAATCAAAGAAAATTTAAAAGCATTTTTAGGTCCACAGTTATTATCGAAAAATTTAGATAGCTTTCAAAAATAGAAAAACCTTTAACGAATTTTTAAGAAAAATATTCCCTTAAAATTTGATAAAAAGTGTCAAAAAGCATTAAATAAGTTAAAAGAAAGGTTTAAAATGAACAATATTACAATATCCGAATTTTGAAAAACCCTTTTTTATATTGACGACAGATCTAGCAAAAAGCAATCGGCGGGTCTTTGTCCAAGCGAGGTAGGCAAAGACTTCCCCATCGCTATTTTCAATATTTTAAAAAAATCATCAAAAACGCTTTTCAACAACAGAAAAAGAATTTTTAGCAGTAGTAAGTCTGCAAACTTTTTGCCTTATCTTACGGTCAAAAGTTTATTTTCATAAAAGACATAAAAACCCTTTAAAGTGGTTACATAATGTCAAGACCTACAGTGATTTTCAGAGGAGATTAAAAAAGATGGATTACGAAAATTTAAAAAAGGGATAAAAAAGGAACGCAAAATTCAAACGCGGATGGTCTGTCGCGATTCAAATAAATCAAATTAACGAGGGGAATTTAAAGTTCGAATATTTTAGAGGTTTTTATCAAAGGGAATTACAAATCCCAAAACCAAAAAAACTAATCAAACCCTTAAAAACGTTAAAAAAATTAATAAAACCCTTGCATGGTTTATCAAAAACAAACGAAAATTTTTTAGTATTTTCAAAAAGTTTAAGGGAATTTCCTTTAAATGCAAAGCTTACGAAATTAATTTAATAAAGCATAATAAAAAACAAGATAATTATTTAGCTTTTTAAAAAAAATTTCGCTAAAAGATTCAGTGTATACGAAGAATGTATTCGAAACATTTACAATTTACGGTAATGTTAAAAAAAAAAAATGTAAAAATTTTTGTCATCCCCAAAAATTACAAAAAAAAATAAGATAATTAAACAAAAAACTTATTACAGTTATTATACTATTTATTTAGGGATTTCGTATGAGATATTAGAAGAGAACGTATTGTTAAAAAAGATGCTGAATTAATTAAAGAAATTTATACGAAAACCACGATGCACCACAAGGGGCACAAGGCTTCGAAAGAACTTACGAAAAATTAAAGAACATACTTTGGAATAAAATGAAAAATGATATAAGGAAATTTTTATAAAAAAAATGTATTACTGCCAAACTAAAAAAGATTTTGTAAAATAAATCTTTCCCATGCAAATCAAAAAACACATCAAAAAAAGTTTTGTGAACAATACATTTTTGGGTTAGTAGGTCCATTTCCCCAAAAATAGGAATGGTAACCGTTTTTTTTAACAATACAAGTGACTTAAAATAAAATTTTTGGGAGGCTTATGCAAACCTACGCAAGCAGCAAATAAAGTAGCTATATTCTTCTTAAAATTTTGTACACATTTGGATTTCCCATAATTCTATCAGATAAGGAACCGAATTACTTTTCATTGTTTTGAGAAATAAATAAGTAATGAGTTAAAAAAAATAAGTTTTTCTTCACCGTATCACCCTCAGTAAATGGTTCGCAGAACGAACACATTTAAATTTGAAAATTATTTTAAAAAGTTATAAAACAAGAATGAAAACGACTGGGACGAGTTTTTTTTAAATTTTTAATCTTTATTATAACCTAGTATTTACAAAACCTCAAATTTGTCCCTATGAAAATTTTTTTCGGACAAAAGCCTAGAATACGGTAAAGTTTTTAAACCTAAAGAAAAAGAAATTTTTCTGATCTACAAACGATATTCAAAGGGAAAATTTAAAAATACTAAGAGAAAAAGCTACGAGAATCAAATAAAAGCAAAAATGAAAAATAAAAATAAATTTCGATAAAAGTCAAACAGAGAAATGATTTCAAGTAGATGATTTGTATTTTTAATGATCAACAAAACAAAAGGCTAAAAAAAAAAAGCTTAAAACCCAAAAATTATAAAGGCCATATAAAAACATACAAAAACATAATTAACACAGCTACAATTGAAGTAGAAAGAATAAGTTGAAAATTATCATTTTAATTTGTAAAACCATATGTTTTACAGATATAAAGATGTCCATAAAATGACGATGATAATTAAATTTTTGATGGCAAACCCACAGCCGGTTTGTCTCACTAAAGATTTTAAAATAACTTCTTTTTAATTCCCCATCAGGAATACTTTTCGAAAAAATTGAATGCAAAGATATCTAACAAGATTTTAATTTATTGAATTTTTTTAAAATTTTAAATTTTATTAATAATCAATTTAAATGCTATAACACATTTTTTATGCATCATTTCAGTATGCAATCTAGCGTAAAGATATTTGCATATGACTGTAAAATCAATTAAAATATATTTCAAGTAAAATTTTTAACTAGATGAACAAAATATCGCATCGTATAATCAGCTAATTATAATTGGGAATAGGGAAAAAACGTGGTCTATTTAATGGGAAAAGGCAATGGATTAAAAGGCTCTTGGGGTTCCGAGCAGATGACGCACAATTTTCACAGAAATATTAATCGTTGATGTCAAATCAAAAAAAAAACAGAAGTATTTGCAAGAACAAATCGCAATAATTTCTGAAACAAAATTTTCAATTTAATAGTTTTTTTATTAAGAATGAATGAAAATATATGTATTAAAAAAAAATTTAAAAGAATTAATAAGTTCTGCAAAAGTTTGCGAAATTAAAACCAACAAGTTGAAATGGAGAAGATTTTGCTAATCATTTAATATTGCTTTTTGAAAGACAGATGAAGTCTTAACGTTCTCAGAATTAAAGTGAACGATGTACACTCAAAACAGCATGGAATAAATTTAATATCATATTTTACCCCAAAAAATTAATAAAGAATTAAAAAAGAAATTTTTTTTAAAGTTACATTACCCATAACTTGAATAATGAGAATTTTATGATTATTATAAATTTTTTAAGATAAGTTTGTTTATCAAGAATGATTTTATTTATAAGGGGATTTTATGTCCAATAAATAATAGTATGTTATAATTTATATGAAATGTTCCTCTCCAATCCGAAAGCTCATATAGCACGTTATTTTCTTATATAGAACCAAATAAACATTATATTTGTAGCAAAGCAAAGAAAAATATTATTATATGTTATAATTTTGAGAAATTTTTAAAATATTCTTGAAACAAATTAGTAAAGAGATAAATACAATTTTAAAAGAACTGAGTCAAGTGAAGTGAAAAATTCAACTATTTTTAGAAACAATAAGATACCAAAAAGTTTGTCTTTAAAAATATTATAGCCCAAATTTTGAAATATGGCATCCAACTATAAAAAACAGTGGATATTTGCCCCTCGCAAACCAATTTTATTTAACTGTTATATGTTATAATGGAAAAAAGAAAAGATAAAATTATTAAAGTAGGGGAATTTTCAATAAACAACAAGTAAAACTTATACTAAAAATATTGTAATCGAAGCTCATACATTGTAAATTCTTTAAATATATCTAATGAAATTCCAACCACTAGTATAAACAAATGATTTTGTAAAGAAATTTAAAAAAAAATATACATTAAGTGGGTTAAAACTAGAACCTTAAAAACTTACTAATTTAGATCTCAATGAATAAAATACGCTCAAAAAAAGTTAAATAAAATTGACGAGCAATTACAGCAAACAAATTAAATAAACCCTTTTTTATAAAGAATAGTCATGGTTTACTATATATTTTCTTTTTTATTTGGGAAATTTTAAAGTTAAAATTTTATACAATTTACTTAAAAGCTTTGGATGTCTTAGACTTTGTAAAAAGTTATTTGTTTTAAATAAAGAAAAGATTACTAAAAAGGATGTAATCCCTGTGTTCAAATATATAATCAATGTTTTTTCAGAAGCCAAACAACCTGTAAATGTACGTTATGATTTTTGAATTGCAAAAAATAAGAACAAAACAATTAATACTAGTAACGAAGAAGAAACAGTTCCTTAGACGTTCAAAAAGATTTCAAAAGAAAATGTTACTCAGCTTAAAACGTTGCCATGTTTATTATATTATTATATTTTTATATTATTATATTATTATATTATTATATTATTATATTATTTTTTTATTATATTAATTTTATTATATTTTTATACAAATTTTATTAATATTTCATCAAAAAAAAATATTATATTTAATAAAACTTTCTGATGATTTAAACTTTATATGTAGTCTTTGTTAAAAAATTTTTAAAAAATTTTTAAGACTAAATTTTGTTGATTAAAAGTATTCAAAAATCTTTTTTTGCAGGGGGGGGTTGTGCCCTTGACCATATCTAATATATAAATAAACAAGATCAGTCAGCTATTTAAAAGATATAAAAGGGGGACGCGCTCGACTCTTTAGAGAATAAAACTTAGACTCTCGCGCGTAAGTGTTAAATCTGCCCAAATTACTACGAAATTTTAATCAATCATAATTTAATTATATATTAAATTCTATTAGTATAATATTATATGGTACTTAAAACCGTTTGTACGGAGCAACTAATAAAAGCTGCCCTGGTGTCAGGAAACTGTCTTTTTTTAAAAAACTCATGTGTTATAAGGAATACAAAAATATGCTAACTATTTTATTCTCATATAACCTGATATGTCATATAGTTAGAAATGCTTATTTGCAAATAGACGCGTTAGAGTTAGGGAAGCTTCTGAAATATTCTCAAACATCAGTACGGTTTATTCCATTATTTATTGTTCTGGCTATCCAAAGTTGCTAATCAGCGAGTTTTGACAATTTCTTGCTGGATGATCAGAAGAATTTGTCTTCAGCGTTATCACTACACAACAGTATTACCATTACATCTCACCAATTATTATTGATGATAAATCTTACGTTATCAGTCAGACTCTTTAGTCTGGAGTTTTTTGAAGGTTGAAGACTGATATGCTTTCCACACCTTGGGCGATTCTAACGTGAAGCGTGGTGAACCGCCGAAGGTGATACTTAGCCGCCCCCCCCCACCCAAAAAACCCCCGCACCCCCCCCCCACCCGGCGAATACCTTCAGTAGAAAAATAAAGGTATACTGTACTACAAATAGCCGTTGTTCAGAGCGGTATCAAGGGTGCTATTCATTAAAGAAGCTTTCTTTCGTCTCAAATCGGAGCCAAGTAATGAGCTGTGCGTGAGGGGGGGAAATAGACATCTATTTGCATGTCTCAAAGGTAAAATGAAAATTCCAACGCCATAAGTTACTTACTTTAATAATGTATACATATACGTACAAGTTCACCATAGCTATGTGCATCGCGAACGTCGAACGCTTGTACATATGTAGAGTATAATCTCCAGAGACAAAGGATAAATAGTCGCCCATGCAGAGAGTGGTATGAAGGCCGAAAGGGAGGCAATGATAGACGGGACACCGGGTCAGAACGTTATAGCCGGAGACTCTCACTAGCAGCGAATGCCCGCTGTATTAAATGTCACGTGGACAGCTTTACGGCGGTCGGACCGATCGTGAGGGTCGCCGTCCAAAGTGTCCGCGGCTTTAATTATAATATAGCGGGCAAAGCTCCATGGGATTTGTTGAATCGCGGATCTCCCCGCTCCCTACGCGAAGAAAGCCCTTTTTAGAAGAAGCACGGCGGTGCATGTTTGCATCGACAAGACATAATTTGGTTATTTTTTTCTGCCTTCCGAGCACTTGACTTATTACAGGCTTTGTAGTAGATGTTGCATGCTAACCTTGTCATTATTGAAGCAGTAGATTCATTCGTTTTGGTTTGTTCTTCAACTTAAGAGTCCAGCGTTTCTTTTATTGCGGCCCTTTTTTTGCTTTTGTAGATTAAATGTCAAAACATTTGTCCCGATGTATAATAGGTATCGTTTAAGGATAGTAGTTAAGGTAATCACTACTTGGAACTCCTTTTTCCAACCTCTAGAAATAGGAGAAAGTATCATATTTCCATAATTATTCTTCTAAAAGGGTCTGTTGATAGTTTTGAAAGATTCCTTCATTTACCAAAGCCGGTGTTGTAAATTGCTGTTGTTAGCTGTTTCTAAATCCTTTCATCCATTCGGTTTCCTTCTTTGAAACTCAACAATCTGTCATTAGATCGTTGAGTTTGATGACAGTTGTTGACATTTGCTAGATTGCGGGTTAATCATTCCGCATGTTAAGCTAAAAAATGAAATAATAAGTAGCGCACTATTACCTCTACGTCCCAAGCAATACGACAAAACAACACATTTAATAATCTTGCATCTTGTCCATGCTTACGTACAAAATAACAGACATGCACGCATTCAACAATATATGTATATCAGCCTGTTAAATTCGTTTTAGGAGAACAGTTTGCATTCTCCGAGGTAGTTAGTAACGTTATTATCCAATATGCGTCTATAAATGTAAATTTTACAAACTTAATAATACGGTTTCCTCTCTAGGAAACACTGTCTCCTGTAACCAACACAGGCTTCAAACCGAAAGACGTCTTTACCCGAAGAACCATGGCCAATGGATCGCTCATAAATTATCGCCGAAGAAGAGCATGAATGAATATTAGATTTTATTCTGTAATCGTAAATTTTGGTGCCTCTTTCTTGTGGGTATTACGTGTTTTTAAACGGTGGCATACAATGTTTGGAAGAAAGACTGATTGTGTAGAAAGACTAATAGTAAATATATGGAAATTAATAGATATGATCTATGCTTCAACTCCTTGCGAAAGTCCCAAATGAAATCATAGCGGTTGGGCACAAATATTTTTAAGTTATCACTTGGCTCGATAACCTTTGAACAACCTGTATATCGGAACAATTGAATAAATATTATGTCATATTTGTACTGGAGACAATGGAAACTACATATTTTCCAGTAATAATGCAAGACACATTAGTTTACGATATACGGGGTGTTCATGAATTTAAGGTGGCCAAATTTATGAATTCAGTTTAGGGAATTGAATTTTCCACTTAATGGAGCGTATTGGTATGGTGAGTATCTGAGTACACTACCGTGAGCAAAAACGCAATCACCATCGATGTTAACGGTATAACCAAAGTAATTACGAGTCCAAAACTGACTGTCCTGCTACATACTTTCTAGAAGCTAAGAATGCCATAACTGCGAAAACGCTTTTTGAATGAATTGCGTGGAAAATGGTATTCTCTATTTACTTCTTTTATAACGACACTATCACATAACACAATTGTGTTTGTTTTCAATCTCTGGTTCTCTTTCAACTTGTTTATCCTTCTTTGTACAAAGGTATCTCTTCAAGCGTGTCGTATGCAAGCTAAAATAATTTGCAACCATTTCGCACGTCTTGCTAAGTATCCACCTTTATTAAACGAACAATCATAACTCTAGAATTATTTGAATCATTTTCAACATCGGTCTAGTTTACATCTGTTGCTTTCGTTAAAACTATTTTTCGTGTTGACATAAGTATTTATATTTGATGAAGTTGGAACAAAAATAAATTTATTTAAAATACTTTCTTTCATGTAATTTACGGAATTTATATTTTTGTTACATTTAACAAACTTTGACCTTCAATTCCAATGCAAACAAATTAAAATATTAATATTAATATGGACTTTTTACAAATGCAAGAAGCTTAAATCGTTAATTTTTGTGAGGCCAACCCTTGAACTTTTTCTCTGTAACAGACACTATTATCCACAACAAAAGTGAAACTTTCTTCATTAATATAAAACACTAAAAACATTCAATCTGTCCCTTATGGATACATCTTCCTGCTTCAATTGGCAGGCCTAACACGCGGCTCTATCGCAGCAGTACCGGTCGATTGCTTCCCTGCCGAAATCACGTTATGTTTGCATGGCTTTATTAAAGCAAATGGTGAGAGAACCCGTTTCGAGATCGGGAATTCCACGAATAGTTCCCCTAAAAAACAATGTATGCCTCACATACATCGTTTTTTATGGGGGACTAAATGTCGTATTGGCCGATCTACGAAGTTTCTTGCGATTTATTGAGTTATTTTTTTAATCGACGTTTGAACTGCTGTGGTATCTCTTTTTCTTTCTATCGATTGCATTAAAAAAAATCACTGTTAGCCCATTTATGCAGTGAAAAATTGAATTTAGTAAGGCCGCGAATGGGAATTTAGTTACCAACGTGCTTTAAACGAAATAAAATTTATTTCGGGGGGGGGGGGGGGGGGAAGAGAACTAGTGTTTGCACCGTTACTACCGAATGTTGCAATTACTTCTGGATCCGGCAAAATTTAGTAGGGTGGGCAAATTATCATAGTAATCGATGTCTAGATGTGTGGAGGTGTATTAATAATGTAACAACAATAAAACTAGTGTTTTGTTCGCTTCTGGTGATAATGCATGTATTCGTATACGTGTCGTATGACGGACCTTTACTGCCTTTAAAACCGTACACAGGACGTCCATTTATTATAAATTGATCGATGAGGCAGACTGAGAGTAGAGCAACGCAACTGCGCTGAAAGCCAGTGGCTGATGCATAAAATTTTACCAAAATGAACACGGCGGACAATTCGGTATAAGCGGTCGTATAAACGCACTCGAAAGCCGATCTGTGTGTGTATGGCATCTACTCCTGTCGTATACTATATCGTATTCCTACTTTGGTTTTGAAAATGTTTCCTACTCGCGAAAACGACCAAAGTTGGACACAATAAGAAATTTTATTGCAGAAATGCCTGATTTGAAAAGGGAAAAAGTGTGATTGGCGCTAAAAATATTCAATGTGTAGTGTGGCAAAATAGGGATTTAGTTGTGGTTGGTCGAAAGGGTGATTGTTCTACGGCACGTAAATAGCGCAGGGCATGTTTTTTAAAAAAAAAAATTCCCCACGAGATTATGACAAATTTAAATTTAATTTATGTGTTACCTTTATTGCATGTAATTTACCATTTCATTTAAACATAAGGAAAAAGCATACGTCTCGTTTTGGGAATGAATATTCGACTTTGAGTTACCAAGTGAGAGAACATTACAGAGAGTTTGTGGCCGTCTGCTCGTGAGCATGTCGAGAAAAGAATTAAGTCGGAGTTGGCAATATAAAAAAACTGTGGTTATGTGGGAAGAAACAACAGATCGTCAAACGGTCTGTGGTTAATGTATGGTACGCACAATGGAACCACATCGGGGGGGGGGGGGGGGGGGGGACCGTCACCCTCAATTTTACTAGCTTCCAGAAGAATACAACAATGCAACTGCCAAATAATTTTCAATGTTGGTGTTAAATAGATTGGAAAAGTTTGAACTTTCACAAATCAACTGTTTGATGTTTATGAGTGATGTGCCGCAACATGCTTGCTGTAGGTCGTCTATTAAAAACATTGTGCAATTGTTGCTATTCATTTAAATTCATACTCTCAGTCTCGTAGCAGATAGTATCAGAAATGTTATCCCCGAGTAAACGCTCTAATAGCACATACAAAAGCTGGTTTGTAAAATTCTCAAACGTATTCGGGAATTTCAAGACTCTGCCCCCGTAATTCCCTGAACCCCACAACCTATCCTTACTCGTCGGAACATGGTTAGAGGGCTGCATTTTATTCTCTTAAATATTTTGAGAATATAAGAGCGTGATTTTAGAATTCGCTTGAAATTTCAGGATAGTCAAGTTAAAACGATTTGAAATTATTCCAGAACATTACGTGGGACTTAGCGGATGCGCTAGAAAACTACAAAATTCTTCGTGTCGTTAGTGGAATCTTTGTTCAAAAGTGCAACATGTTCACGCCACAGCTATGGCTGCTATAGAATACGGCAAGAATGTTTATGTTTTAGAAGTTTGAAAGTGTTTTAGATAAAGACTCTATTTTTGGCACATTAAGACAAATTTGGTGAAGGTGCGGTCAACAGAACCGTTAAGTTATTTGAAAGATATTGTTAGTTACGCAATATACGTCACTAGATGTAGAACGTTCATTTCCGGCATACAAAAACACTTTTTCTTCACGCCGCACTCACTTTGCCGAAACAACTTTGTGAAACATATCTAATGTTCAAATATCAAACAAACATTATCCACTTTGTGAGTCAAAAATCACGAGGACTCTTAAAACGGTAGTGTTTGAAGCACGTATCACAATTAATTTATTTTGTGTAAACTTTTATGCGTCCGCCACTGGCTTTCAGCGCAGTTGCGTTGCTCTACTTGAGAGTGTTCTTTGAATACCGGACATTTTCAACGCTTTAGCAAGAAATTACTTAAATACTTTAGAATGGGATTCAGGAAAATTCCCCGATCATAATCACTGCGTGAATTATTTTAAGCATTTTCTGATTCCACATTATAATATACAAATGAAGGTTCTCTAAAATGATATACAATAATGAATGGGCAAATAAAATCAACTAGAAAATGTATTACCTACATTAAAATGTATCATTCAATTACTTCTAACAAATCAGAATTATGAAATTTTTCTTATTGCGAGGATAGTCCGTTTCCTAGGCCTTTTGGATTTCCGCCAGTTCTACATGATTCAAATCAAACCATCCAAACAAAATCTATTTTCGAATTTCTCATTTGTTTGTTCTCTTAACTTAAATGACAGATTACCTTGTGTAATTAATTCAAGCCCCTATTGAAATAACCTCCAACGTTTTCAATATTCTCCATTAAAATTCATAGTTTGACATAAAAAATTCTCTATGCTCCTTCCAGGAATAGTTGTTTACTTTTTAGATTTCTGTAAATGCCGAACTTTTTTCAGAAAACTTTAATTAACTGAAACCTTTAATTTTAGACATGTTGTTTCCTAATAAATAATTCACAGTTCGGTAGGTCTGGGAAGTGTCCACCTAGATACAACTTTATGCAATTTTAAAGGATTGTAAATTTGCACATAATAGCGTTTTACAGATACATATTAAATTGAAAGAATAAAAATTTTATCTCAACAGTTGGTGTTAACCAAGCGCTTTCTAGTATCGCGGCACTTGGGAAAAATCCCACGTTGTTTTGGAATAATTCAAACCTAAATTAAACTAGTACTTGAGTATAATTTTGAAACCTTACCAATACTTGAGTTTTTACTTTTAAAATTAAACAGCTTAGTCAAATACGTTTTTCGCTCAACGGCCGATTGACTAAGAGAGAGCCTATCGCCTCGTCCCCTCCGCTCTTTGTTTATAGATAGCATTTGTCAAAAATCATGGCCACGAAAAATACCACTCTAATGCGTACCTATATAGTACCGAGTGAAGTTGTGTCTTTTTCCCAGTTCATGAAGTGCTTCTTAACCCTACTGGATATATCTGCATTCATTAGAAACTTTAATTAGCTTTTTCAGTTTTTTTGGGCGAGCGTATCATTAACAGTTATCCCATCATACAAGATGCTCATTATCACTAACTAAACCACAACAGTTTGTTTTAAGCGTACCCTAATCACCAGGAAAGATTCATACCCCTATTATGTTGGTTTACGAACTGGCTAGGTGACATGTGATCTGGATATACTTACATATATGTAGGATATATTTTAAACGTTTTTTATGTAACGGAAACGTTAGGTGAAATGACGTGGATTCAGATTAGTGGAATGTAATTAACTGCGCAACTTTATATTAGGTAGTATGTAAACGTGTCGAATTCTACCACATACCTTGTAAACATAATTTGAATTTCTTACTGGTCAAGGGTTTTTTGTGTTTAACAGTATAGATTCGCTACTTATTTTTTTGCTAATATTCTTCGAAAAATTATAATTTCTATTAATGACTATTTAATGTTTGGTTAATTTACTTTTGTATTCAATACAAGTTTGATTATTGACAGCTTTTCATCACGTCCTTGTCTTTCTTTTTATTTTTTTTGGAGTTTTGTTTCTTTTTTAGTACTAAACAAGGGAACATCCCGAACCCGTAAATTCCAAACAAATTGAAATTTTGTGGACAAGTAAACTGCTTGAAGGGTTGTATAAACATCCACAATATGGCATTTGAATAGGTTCATTCGTGAGGGGGTGGGAGGCACCACAAAATTTTTAAATAGAGATACTATGCTATTTTCAAGTATGTATAGGAGCTAAAGAGACATTATTTTGATATATAACTTTGATGTATTTGGTCCACTGTTATCGAATTATTTTTCAAAAATCGAAAATCAGTAAAGTTTGCAGGGTGGGTTTTCACCCTCTTAACGAAATTGGGCCGATAAGGAAAATGGCTTCGAACATTTTGGGCGCGGACTAACTTGCCCACAAGTTCAATTTTTTGAAATTTTATGGGTTTCGGGATGTTCCCTTGTAAGTTACCTAAGTTAACTGCAATAGACATGCACGATGTTTGTTGATTAGTAATTAGCACCGCTCTTTTCTGGTATCAACCGTGAACTAAGAAGGTGACGTTTTGCGAAGTCTCTTGTTGACGGTTAACCTCTACGCAAGTAGGATTTAAAAGATTTTAACATTCACCATAATTAGGCACTGTGATTGTTCTAATTCGTTTTTTTTTTTGTAATAGCAGCACCGACATTGTCGGATATATTTAAATTCTTTTTACGACGGCACGCCAGTCTCAGTAATCTTCGAGCATTGGCTAGAAACTTCTCCATCCAACCGGGTTTTTATTGTTGGGTTACATTAGCCATTCGCCGAATTCCGTTCAAGGGTAGAGTTTTTGCTGCGTGGGTGTGTCCCACATGTCTTATTCACCCGGGACCAGCACTAGCGCCGATTTACCGGCCGGTTCGACCACACAGCGTCCAGATAAATGGACTACGCTTTCCTTTTTGTGTTTCGGTTCACAAGCATTTGCTTTTTTTTGAATTTTGTCTAAATTCTAACTTGTTTATTTCTTCTCCTTGAACTTATTTCATTTAAGTATCTCATTAGCATATGAAATATATCTAGAAATCTTTATTACTTACTGTATGCTAATTAGAATATCTAAATTTTTGGGTATTTACATTTTCGAATATTTTTCGCAATTAAGATTTTATTTTTTTTTTTTGGGTTAACGAACATTTTACACTGCGAGTTATTCTACACACGTATTATTTTATTTTTTTTTTTAAATTTTTAATTTTATTGTGAGTATTTTTAACGAAATGCGTTTCTACAATACGTATATCGATGTTAAGATCAAACGTAATGGCCATGAACGTTCGATTCCTTAGTCTCAAATTCTGTTCATTAACAGTTTCCTGTATACTATTCTTCTTTTATTTACGTCAAAGAAGTTGTAGTATAACTATTCTTTTCTACCCCTTTCTCCACCTCGCTTTTCCGGATTTTTCGGCGGGTAGTCTCCCTAATTCCAAGGGTGGTCGCATATTGTTTTAGTTGTCGTGAACTCATCCCTGTTTCCTGCTAGCGGGCACGCAGTAGAACTACGTTCAGGTAGGTCTGCAATTTCTTTGATTGCAGTTGTTCTTTTCCCCTCCCCTCATTTTATTTCTCTTGTGGCTGCCTCGTAGAATTCAGGTATTGACGTCAAACGAATAATACACCCACAGTTGGAGAGTTAACGTCATAAATCAAAGAAAAATTTACTAAAGATTAATAATGAAGCAAATATTACTTAATAATGTCCATCAGTATACGAGGTTATAATGCCATTAACGTGGGTTAAAAATTATCCACACTTTATATTGGCCAACTGCGTTAGAATTGAGTAAATTAACTAAATTATGTATAAGATGCGAAGAAAATCAATAACTGTATCACAATATTCATATCACATATTATAACCGATGGTGGACGATTAGTACAAAATATATTGTTAATAAAACTGGAAAGACTTAAAGTATTAGTATAAATAAATGGTTTAAATCTCAGCACAGTAATCCAATAGACAGGTTGAAACTTCTAAAGTACATCGTGACAGCTACAATTGGGTTTTCCGAACTTCTCGATAACCAAAATATGTACATCAAGGCAGATACATAAGTGCTCCTAAGCAGCAGTTTAAATTGTTGCTTTCACAATAACGTAAACGTACACAAATAAGTATTAGGAATTTGAATCCATAACATACCAATACGGTGGCAGGAATGAGGTAACATACAGGTAAACGGGGCAACAAAACAAAAAAAACTACAAAACACAAAAAGATTAGTAGAAATCTTTAAAAATATTGTACGTTTTCAACATATATAGATCGGATGTGATGTTCTTAAAAAGTGAAAAATACCAGATTTTCAGGTTGCTGGTACAAATATAAATGAAATCTATAAATAGTATTTTTTTGGTTAATTCAGCTCTTTTGCCTTTAGAGCGATGGAAATGAAAGAGAGCATCCCGCCATATTAAAACCAATGTAAAATAATTGTCATTAATGATATTTCAGGCTTCTCTCCTACACTTGTGCGAGTTATGGTACGCTATTGAGGAGTTACAAGACTATAATAAAGTGGTGCACATGTGACTTCACTTTTCGAATCGTCCTGTTCCGTTTCCGTTCTGAGAAAATCTTAATTTTATTATCGGTGTTAGTAACCAACAGCATTTAAATAAATAACCTTTTCATACACTAGCTTTTTTATCTGGAACGGGATTCTTCTACACAAAGTAGAGAGTTTGGCTTTAAATGCAGGTATTGTGCAAATATTGTTTATGTCAAAAAGTGGTCGATTCCCATCTAGATATTTGCGCATACTTTCAAAATAATTTTACCGGGGGGGGGGGATTTATTACCCTGGTTACAATAAGAGAGGGTTTTGTTTGTACAAGCACATGACATTTTCAAAACTTTAGATAATTCAAGAACATGTGGCGTGTAGGGAATCTTTATACAAAATGAACTTAAAATTCATTAAATTAAGCAAATCGGTATCAACTTCTATTATATACGTTGTTACGATACCCTCACAAGTATATATTTATTACGATTACGATTTTAAAAAATATGGCAAGAAAATAAATAGGTTTCCGGTCTCTCACACATCACTAATGTAACTCTTATCTCAACTTTTCGGGGGTTTTTTATCCTTTATACATCATATAAACATATCTCTGGGCATTTCTAGTATTGACACTCTATAAAACGTTGCATTTAGCGGCAATCGCCGGTAAAATCCTCATTTCCCTGCATCATTTTAACGCAGCGCAACTATAAGATCCTATTTCCCATGATCAATTACCAGTTTGCGGTATCGTGCGGATAACAGCGAGATAAGGATCGCCATGGCATTCTACCCTGGCTGCTTCATTACTTTACAGTAGGTACACAATGAATTACTATTGTTGGAGAATCATACCCACAATTACGTATCGTGATGTTGATAAAATGGTTAAGTGAATACACAGAACAGTAGTGGACAGTCCTGCTAGAATATAACGTTTCTTTGAATAAAAAGACTTGAACAAGGCAGGAAGCATTATTTCTTCTAATTACGGGCATTTGTCAAAAAATCAGTCAGAATCGATTTATTTTTGTTTAGAGATGAAGTTGTGTAGATAGGTTATATAAAAAACTACCCTTACAGAGAGAAGTTCGCATTCCTATTTGTTCTCGCTTATGTATACTTGAGTGAAAAGACCGTCAAAACTAACTGTCCCCATTAGTAACCGGGCAAATATGCGGTAACAGCCAGAGGCGTGCGAGCGCCAAAAGTTTACACATAAAATGGAAGGTAAGAAATAATTATAAAACGTGCCGAAACCTTTACCGTTTTAAAAAGTCTTCCGTGCATCACAAACTGGGTAAAACATCTGGTTCATATTGAATCAATTAGAATGTTTCCACAGTTGTTTTAGTCCAAGTGGGTAAGACGTGCTGAATACATATTTTTTAATGACCGAAACGACCGAGTTCGACATCTAGCGATGTTATATTTGCATATTTAAAATAATCTTTGAAACAACTTAATGCATCTTCACACGCACCTTCACAAGTTGTCTTAATATAAGAAAATCGGAGTCCTTTCCCTAAACACATTCAAATTTTCGTAAAAAAAATTACACACCATTTGTTTTCGCCATCTTCAGCGCATAACTGTGCGTGACTCATTTACCTTTGAACAGAATCCCTAACGACATCGAACATTTGTAATTTTTCTATTCCTCCGCTAGTCCCAGTATTTGGTTGTGAATAATTTGTAAATCTCTTAACCTGACCTAGCTTGATCTTTCCTGTCTCTTCTGGATTGCTGCAGCTTCTGTCGATGAATTTAAAAACTAACCTTCTTTAACTTGATCAAATATTTGTTGTATAAAAACGCAGCCTGCAACCATGTTTCCCCAACGTGTACAATCGGCTGGGTGTGTTCAGGTAAATCAGGACACAGTTTGTTTGTCTGAAATAGTCGGGTACGTTTTTCGGGCCTTTTAGGAACACTGCTTTGTGTGTACTAGCAATCAATGCATTTACCTAGCGGGGGATAAACATGTATCAATCCGGGGTTTGGTGCCGCAAGATTTAGGGTATGGATTTTACACATTACATGTAAGAAGCTACCACTGTGTTCTTTAAGAGAATCGGCCCAAAGAACGCCGTTTTGCGGCACCCATCACTCATAAATATTAACAGTTGCTTAGTTGAAACTTCAAACTTGTTCAATGAGTTCAACACCATCTTTAAAATTTCATCGGCAGTACAATTTATAACTCTTTTTGGAAGCAATAAGAAGAGGATGACGGTTGATGTGGTTCCACTTTGTACGTATCATTACATTAACCACAGAATGTTTTTGACGATCTGTTGTTTCGTCCACATACAACCAGAGTTTTTTTTTAAAATCTTTCAATTCCGTTTTCATTCTTTTTTCCATATGTTCACGAGCAATGGCACCACATTTCGTATCGATGTCCGACTAGGTAATTTACAGTCCGCAATATTATTCCAGAAGGAGACACATTGCTTATTTGTTTTTAGTGAACGAAACGATAGATTACATAAATAAGATAACACATAAATAAATGTTAAAATTTTTTCTTCGATCTCGTATGCCACTTTTTGCAGAAGCATGCTGTTTGGCTTTCGGGATGTGGGGGGGCGTTGTCATGGTGTTCTGGAACCAAACCATTAAGGGATTTTACAAACTATACATTGAACTTTTTAGCGCCATCAAAAAGTAAGTCCCGGCATGTCCCACTATAAAATTTTTACTGTGTCTGCATTGGTCGAATAAGTTACGACAGCCTACATACAGAATTAATCGCATGCAGCATCAAGATTTAGTACTGACGCTGTTGAATCGCGGTGAAATAAATAATCGCCGACTCCGCACCACATATCTACTGCACTGACTGTTGTACCCCTTGTTTTGCCCAGACTAGTCATTAGTATACATTGTATTCACAGTTGGATATAAAGAATGTGATGCATGTAATGCGTTTTATTCGACCGAGTTTGGCTAATTCAAATCCGAATTGGACTCACAACTCTTTTGAATTTATGTCAGGTCTAATAGAGCTGAGTCGTCGATCGGGCTAATTCGCTACGACAGAAAGAGTCCACCTCACATCGCAGGTTTTGAGAGTTATTTGTTATTATTAAGTACACTTCACACATATTTATGTATTACAGGGGAACTATATATAATATAATATAGATCATAATGTTACGATATCAGAAATTTGTTTTCTAAGTAAAGAACTCAGTTTTTACGGTCGGTAGGTCCGGGAGTGTCACCCTAGACACCTTTTTCGACAGGTTTAAAAGAAAAGAAACCAATACTCTAACAAAGTTTAAAATGAAAAATAAAAAGCAACCTCAAAATTTTGGACGTTTTACCGAAGACTCTATGTAACGCGAATAATTAAACTTGAATTAAATTAGGATTTAAATAAGAATTTGTACCTTGAATTATTGAAAAATTAATCACTAGCCAAATACTTCTTTCTCTCAAAGGCGACTCGAACTAAAGAGATTGTCATCTCGTCGCTTCGCCTCCTTTGTTACTAATGGCATTTGTCAAATATCACACGATCAATTACCGTTACACATTCAGCATATTCAGTAACTTCTTATTCTTTCGGTTAAATTTCAATCCACTAAAGTGAATTTATTGCTTGGTGATTTTAATTTGGGGAGAGAATAGGGTTTATTCTGTACCTGTTTGTAGAAAAATGTTACATTAAAACTAACATTTGAGAAAATGAGGGGCGAGGACGAGTTTATGTTCGGCCGTTATAATTGTAGTTGGCTGAGATAGATTCTTAGTTAATAAAAACACCAGGAAAGGGGGATCCCGAGGCTATATAAGCCGCTAAAGAATTGAGAATGAATCAGAAACAACGATCGCTTGGACGTTCTCGGACCGCACTTGAGAAAAGCGTCAATTTCACATGGTGCTAATGACATTGGTCTTTCACGCTCTACTTTTGTTAACATTACAATCTCTATTATTACTATATAGAGAAGGATATAGTACGTATACAGCTTATAGGGCTTATATAGAAATAAAGCATGTCGCACCAGAAGAAGGTTTGTGGTATGGAACTTTTTGCTCTAAAACTGATAACCATCAAGTAAAGTGGTAATTGTCTCGTGTGTTCCAAACAAGCAGATGCTCTACGCATTTAGCTACCTAACCTATTGTATTTTCCTATTAAATACACTAGTTTCTTGTTTTCAATACCGTATATGTATTTTTTTTTACTAAATTAGAACCTTAATTTATTAATTTAAAAAACAAATTAAGAAAGGAATGCGATATACATATGTTTTAAATATCCTTGACATATGACCTTATGTCGGTAAACAAATGACTGTAATTCGAAACGAAACCGATCGAGTTCGAGTTTACTCGAGGAAATTATTGACATCCAGCCAACAATCCGAGTTGGATTCAAGTGTAAACTCGAGTTGATAATATATAGTTATTCGAGTTGCCTCCAGTCTATATTCTACCTCGTAACATCACATGCACATGCGCTTTAGCAACGTTCCAAATGTTTTAAATTGAAACAATATTCGTCGCGAAACTAGATAGAACTTACTATACCCAACAGAAACGCCTCCCTTCGAAAGAATTCCTTACAAATACAGAATGCGCATATTGTTAATGTTCTTGATGACTTTTCCCAATATATTAATTCTGGCCAGATGCAATTTTAATTGGTCAAATCAAGTGTGCTGTTGTGTTTTTTGTCGCTTACCAAATAAATAAACTTTGGTAGCATTAACCTGTTTTCTAGTCCAAGGTAACTATATTGTAAATTTTATTACTTTTTTTTTAAAGAATCACTCCTGGTACAAACGTAGTATAACGACGTCATTTCGAAGATTTCCGGCAGAAACCTTAATAAATTAGAATGTTAAATATCTTTAAAATTAACAACAAAACGTTTTTTCTGATTGCTTGTGTAAACACGGGTTTATATAATTGCAATCTCCGACAGGGATTTTCATGCGTAAACCATCGCATTAGTGCAGTTATCTTCTGCTTGAGAAGGAGATTCTTTGTTTTCTACCAAAATCAACCAGCTGGAATACGAATTTGACCCGTGTCATCCAATTGCTCGTCATACGTTGTTTATTTGCACATTTGAAATTACACACTTGACAAAAAACTTTTACTGCGTGTTGTATTTTTTAAACAGGAGAATATTGCTATAGTACAAACTAAATATCCATTCGAGAAATTGCATACATAAATGATTTATTTTTCTTTAAATTGCTTCATTTAATTAAATACATTTTATTGCTTTTAAGGACATATTTAATATATCCTTATGATGTGATATACCCCGAAATACGGAGTTGTTAACCGATCTGAACAGCAGCTCTATTATTAGATATAGTAGAGTAATCTAAACTTGCGGACCTCGCATAGGCGTCGGTATTACGGTTTAAATAAGAATACGAAAAATTCATAAATAAACTAAACCGGTAAGAAGCAGCATGTAGTGTCGACCTTGAATATAAATCATGTTAAACCAGGGGGGGGGGGGGGGGGCGCTGAGAGAGATTTTCGTTTAGTACCGGTTGAGCTGTTGGCAGAGATTAGTCCGAACGGTCAGATTATGTACTTACGTTCGCTTTTGAAATATAGCGGGTGGTTTTTTGTGTTTGGGGGGGGTAGTATTATACAAGTACATAATTAGTGTATCGTGTTTTCATATAGAACTAATATTTTACATACCACGAAAACAATGCCTCGTAAATAGATTTACTAACTAATGTACATAAGTATATGTCCTTTTTCCCTTTTAAAAAATATGACGGTAGTGCAGTTTTTTGCTTAATATCAATGTTCGGTTTGGGCTGCATTGGACAGACTGGATTGCAGAGACATTCATGGTATTAAGCATATGTAAATGCAGTAAAAAAAAACAAAAAAAAAAAAAAAAAAAAAACGACCTGAAATACCTTATACACTATTCCTCACATTATTAATTATGTTTACCTCTTGTAACTTCCGTTGTCGTTGGTGAGCAACGCAGCTTTTAAACGTTTTGGCGACAATACGTTCCAAAGTACCCATTACCCTCACAAACACAATTACAGAATCATTTGCCGCGAATGAAAGAGATGCTGAAAATGTGTGTAAAACGTGCTTTTGTGTTCCAAAAAATATGGATTTACCGTGATGAGACGACCGATATAAAGAAAACAGTATTTGTGAAGTAATAGCTCGGCGTTTTATCTAGCGAGAACACAGCATCTGATATTGTTAGCTTGCAAACGTGTTCAACAATTAACCGCGGCAATTTCAAAAGTGATATGAACGCTTTTGAAAAAATTAAAATTGCCCAAGATCAAGTTTTTGATGATTTGACAGATAGTGCAGGCACCGATGTTAAGTGTTGGGCGACCTTAAAAACTATATTGCCTCACTTAATTACATATAACCTGCGTGCTGCATGATTTTGCACTTAGTTGGTGAGTTGTTCGACAACATCAGTGGTTTCGTAAATTCTCCAAACGTTTAAAAGAATTTCGTTAAATTTTGTCCGGTCTTCCAGAACCTCCTGAAACCTTTTAACGCAATGGGGTTACCTTGGCTAACAGCAGCTTCTTCATTTGATCGCATTTCCAACAAAATTCATCAGTTATAATGGCGATTTAATCGAAATGAATCAAAGCATTAGAGAAAGTCAATAGAGAATTTCAAATTCCTCAAGTTTAGAAGATTTACAACAATATGTACCAATTATACAGTATTACTAGATTCCATCAGAAAACTACCATGTACTGAATTGTCATTGTGGAATCATTACACATAGTGTAGAGTTTAAAAAATAAATTTACACACATTAAATGATACGCCAGATTATGCACAGTCAAAAGTTGGCAGATGTTTTAAGGAAAAATCCCGATTTTAATACTTTAGAGGCCGTTTTATAATAAGTTGTAAGAATAGTGAACTTTTAGTGATTTTGAAACATTTCTACATGCAATGTACTTCCTTAGATGTGGAGAGATCGTTTTCTATGTATAAGAATATTTTTCTTGTCGACCGCACAAGGTTTAAAGAAGTAACTGGTTGAAACATATGCAATGATACAAGTTTACGTAAGTTCACATCCTGATGCCTCTAATTTGTTGAATATTAGCAAGTAAGTTTTTATTTATGAATTTTTTCGTATTCTTATATTAACCCGTAATACCGACGCCTATGCCGAGTCCGCAAGTTTTGGTTACTCGATATAATAACCTGTGTACAGGTCGCGCGTTGTAGGATGGGAGTTCCGGCGCTGCCCGAAGGTACTGTCGACATCGTTCAGGAAAATTCAGTTTGAAATGCAACATCAGTGGCGTAGCCCAACTTATTTTTTAAATTATTTAGCATAATAAAAACGACTATAAAATAAAGTCTTGTATTTCCACCGCGCATCTGAACGTTCGCCATCCTATAATCGCGCAAACTGTACACTGTATGAGTCTGTAGACCATATCAATTCCAGCAATCAGATTTAATCTTTTCTTGTATTTTACCTAGATCAGTATTTATTTCACAATGTAAGCTTACCCTAAGATTCACTTCTGCTTCCTAAATTATTAACTGATAGAAATTTTAACTCTTTGCTATGTTCTTTGTCTTCTGCTGGAACAGCTGCAATAATGTTTCCTTAGGTTTTGGGGGGCGGTGTTCGAGTAAACATCAACAGAAAAATAAAGGAACCTACAAGGGCAATGTTCTGGTATAAACATTACGGCCTACCCCAAGAATTTTGTAAATGGATATATAAGTCACACATAACCTTCTGTTATTCCAAGGACGCATACCCGCGTCTACATAAAAATAATTAAATTTACTTTGTGTGAGAAACGGGTCTTTGCTCTCCCGTTATGAGATCGACCTGCGAGGTGTCGACAAACCAAATGTTATTGTTAATTGTATCAATCTGTTTCTATTCATCGGATCACCCTAGAAATCCTAGCGAAAGCGTCCTGTGGCGAAGAATTTCCATCGAAAAACGACCGCAGCCGGTCGCAGCTTGAAACATTGAAACCGAGCGACCAACAACAACGACGAGAGCTTCGTAGCAAGAAACGAAGAATAAGGCGGACAAAGAAGAAAAGAGAAGAGAGTGGTTCATTGGATAATGGCAAAGGTGGATTTGCTGTTCGTCTATTATTATTATACACTATTAATGGATGATATGAGATCCTTTCAGACGAATTTCGTACATTCGGGTATATTTTTACTTATACTTAATCCTAGTAATCTATTTTTAAAGATTATCCTTATGCAGAGCTAAATTTTATTCGTAACAAATAACTTTACATTACAACATGGGGGCGCTCGCGCGGTAGATTTTTTAAAAAATTTCACTTAACCCCTTCATCCCTGTCCCGTCAATGCCATCACTTTTTAAATTAATTGAAGACTAAATAAAAAAGATACTTTATTATGGTCTACTGTTTCGTTTTTGAACTAGAAATATGGCTTTCCTTTGTATGTTGCAAACAGCATTTCAATTGATTTTATTGAATATTTTTGATTTGTATGAAATCCATCTTTTTTAATTTGTCGAGAATGTTTACTTTCTTGAGATATGTAGTTCAAATGTCAACTGACTGCACTAATGGCATGCACCTGCTATAACTTGGTACAGAGTATTAATAAAATTGTTTGTAACACTATGTGCAACTGTTCAAAAAATTATTACAGTGTTTGTGATACAGAGCTTATATAAAATGTCAAACACTGACTGCAATATTGTAATACTTTGTGACACACTTAAATTTATTAAATTTATACTTAGGACACAATTAGAATAAGTGGCCAAGCCGACTAAGTGTTACCTTATTTCACCCTCAAGCTACGCCGTATAAAATGCACCAAAAGTAGCAAACAGCTACGCGTACATTAGTAAAATTTGCAGACATTATTGGCTTATTCATAGAAATAGATATAGTGTATCATTTATACTTTTAAAGATTGCAGTAATAATAAATTTAGTATCTAGTTTTTTATAGTGTGGTAGATGTATTGTCTTGCATGAACGTATTCCTACAAAACTAGATTTTTTGAAAAAGCGAGTTGGTTTTTATCGTTTTGTGTTTATTGGCAATTCCAACCTACGTTTCCCGGTGTCACCTGAATAATACCAACTTTTTTTACTGAAATAACCCCTATACATTTTTTATGCTTTGGAATCCAATGATGTCATCTACGTTCTACTTTAACTTTAAGAATATTCGTATATTCGGCAATAATGGTTTTCAGTAGTTCTCTTTTTGTAAAAAAGCTAGCTACGAAAAACACCTATTGTCACTACCCATCTAACAACACACACCCGAAAAAAATAGAGGCCCCGCGTCATTAAAATGCTTCTTTCCTGAGGACCTCATTATAACACTAGGATTCCTAGTATATCTCAATTCTGAAATTGGCAAATGTAACTTGCTTATTTAATTGTTTCAAATCCTGAGCGTTGTATCGTTTGTCTACGTTTTCATCAATATTAATAATGGTAGCCTTATTTAAATTTATCAGTCTTTTATGCGATCTATATGGTTGGGCAACTTTAGAACTGATTTAGGTGGTAATACAGCAAACAGAAAAGCAAGTAAGTCGCAAAAATGCCTAGGAATAAAAGACAGAGCTGACAGTGGCAATGATATTGACCTTATGAATTCGGGTATTTACTAAAAAAAGTCAATGGAACAAGTTAGACAAAGCATTCAAATCAATTTCCGAGCATAACAGAATGCATCAGAAACGCATTGATAAGTTAGAGGCTCTCAACCATCGACTATATAAGCAAAATTTAATCAAAATTTAGGTCAAAATAATCTTCAGTCCAAGGTATCTCGCAAGTCGGATATACTGGTCTAAGTCTGTCTGATTAGTTTTCATAATAAACTTTAAATTAAAGAGGTTTTACCTAAGTTTAACGTAGATACGATAATGCAATTCAATTCTTTGAAGGCCCTAAAACTCTTTGTGTCTTCTAGATAAATCTTCTGAGTTTTGGTATTAAACGTCATCATTGGTTCACGATGCAACTCATCTGGTTTGGCATAATTTAGAATTTTTTCGAATTTTCTAATCGTTTCTGATCGCTTTTGGCTGAAATAAATACTTAGGGTGGAAAATGCCCAGAGTAAAGTAAGAGCCGATCTCTTCAACCAGCAATATGATTCCTGAAAGGTACTTCGAAGAGAAATATTCACCCAAATGTATGCGATTGTTCACATCTTACCCCAAAATAGATAAGCTGAATTTGATCTTTCTAGGCACTATGAGTTTTGAAATTGTGTAAATCAGTAGTCACCCAAAATATAAAAATCTTATTTGGATTCTGTGATCTTCTGTTCCAATTCGATGATCTCAAGAATAGAAAACCGGCGAAAGTAAATCTAACTACAAAATTTTCATCTAATATGTCTCATAATAACAATGTAATCAACAATGATCGAGCCATAATCGTAACTCTTCTTCTCCAAACAGGCCATCGACATTCACCATTTTAATTCTCGACTTCAGCAATCTTCTTAATCAATATTAACCGAATTTTTACGATTATCAGAAAGTCCGTTCTAATTTCGACCACGTAATTACAATAGAGGTTATAATCATTCACAGCAGTAGTAGAAACCATGTTACAAGTTGGTAACTCTAACGATAACAAGTGTAACTAAATATCAAACTCAAGCCGAATCCCTCAAGGTCAGGGTTTCTCTTGTAGTATTGCTTTTATTACGCTGCCCAAGGTAAATGACCCCCTAAAACCCACGAAACAATCAATCCTTTTTATAAATACCTTCTGCAGTCATAACAACACTCAAATAAGCTACCAACATCCAAACGATCTATTTGCGGAACTCTTCAAATTCAAACTCCCACAAATTAGATAGCTACCCTTCATAAATTGTGACCTGTCGGCGATTAAAATAAAGAAGTAGAAGGACACCAATTAAATTTGCTGACTTTTGGGTCAGCTTACACAGAGGGGGGGGGGGGGGGGGGAGGAAAACATATGTCTGGCTATGTTCCAAGTTTCCCAAGTGTTTATGTTTTAATCGTAATTAACACTTCAAGGTAGAAGTGAAGGTTAGTGGTTAAGAGTAGGGCAGGTTTTCATGTAAACGTCCACAATTAGTAAATGCAATACTTTCGTAGAGCCGCAGATAATTGGTAAACCTTGCACTAAATAAAAACCGGCGGGGTAGGTTAAGTTAAAATCGAGCGTTTGCATAGCTCTTTCGATGACTCTGACGCCACACTAGACATTTTTTATGCTTTCTCCCAGCCAACTTTGGTATAAAAACAAGAACTGATTATCTTTGCTGAATATTGTGTATATTTTTTTGGATTCAACTTTCCACTACATTTCCCGAAAACGTAAAATATGTAAGCTGTCTATTTAAGGTAAAACGTTAATATCATCGGAAATGTAATTGAACTGCCGGGGGAAAAATAGCAGAAGTTAGTTTACAAAATTAGAAGTTTTTTTCAAAAATCTCTAAGCTTTTGTGCCGTTCAAAAATTAGGTGACGTGAGGGAGTGGGGGAGGGGGGATTACCTTTAGGGCCGTACTATATTATGGTATTAATAAAGTGGGGTACGAATTCACCTTCAAATCCTTGTTGAATAACCGATGCGAATGATTTTCAAAATAATGCGGATTGATTTAAATTCTTGCTAGTCGTTCTAAGTTTCTAGTTTCGTTTCTCAGGTTCTATGATTTAAGAAAAAAACATGAATCGTTAAACTATAGTCCTTAGGTAACATGCAAATGTTTGCGACTTTTTAGTAACAAACACGCCACCATAAGTTGTTGATTTCAACAAAATCCTTCTGACTAACCCATACTCTATTGGTGTTGGCTGTCACAACAATTCTCTTCAAAATTAAATAATTGGTGGATGCAAAGAATATTAGAATCGTCATTCATATCGAAAATAGCAGCTAAAAATATTGTAAAACTTTTTGAAAGAACACTGAAGAAACTATTGTTATACTTTGCGTACAATGAGTGGTAAATTCTTCCTCTTCTTAAAGCTGCTTATAATTATACCGACGCATGTAAGTTTCTACGATGAAATGAAATGAAGTCATATTGGGGACGCTTTACGAAACGCCCCCCGCAAGACGTCATGCTATGATGTGTTATTCCATCATAACTTCACGGCGTATCAAGAAAATTAAATCCGAAGTGTTAAACACGACCAATCTCCACGCCGTCACAAAATGTAATCGAAAGTAATGGATTCACCTTAATCGTTATCAAAAAAATTCAAGCGCAATAGGAAAAGATCGCGTCTAATAGCTAGTAGAGGGAGTGCGTCTTCATCACGGGGGGGGGGGGGGGGGGGGGAGATTTCTTAATTACCTACCATTCTGCACACGTTGCTTTTCTGGAGTTTCTTTGCTAAACTTAAATTGAACTCCATTGGCTTTCCCTGCTAACCGCTAAAAGTCGTTAAAAGTTTCTGAAAAAATTACGTAAAAGATTATGAGAGAAACAAAAAGTTTAAATGATAAAGAAGAAAATAGAGGAAACAAGAAGAGAACGGACAGCTGGGCGTTTGAAGTTAATTTTATTCTTTTCTCTCTTTGAGAGGCGTATTTATTCAGATTAAGTAGCTTGATGTTTAAATTCACGTTTGCTCTCACAGAGAGTATTTTAGACGATAGTAATGTATGTACATACATTTGTGTAATAAAGAGTGAGATTTAATAATGTTCGGGGTTGTTAAAGGTAACAAGTACAGTAAATTGTTTCACTTTATTAGAAGTCGTTGATAAATTTAGTATTCGATACTTTTTATATCCAAGTTGGCCGGTATTAGTGAAAATTTTCGCTGCCTTACTTTTTTGCACTGTTTTCACCACAGTGTAAAGTATTCACATTATTTTTACTCTCTTTCTGGATTTTGCAAAGAATCGAACGCCGTGCTTTGCATACCGCACTGCAGCACTATGACAATTTTTATCCAGTTGCGATAAGTTGTCAAAGGAATGAATACCAACTAATATTTTATTGATTGAATTGGCTTTTTTATTAAAATAAATATTTTTTTACAATCCAATTCCACAATTTAAAAATTTAATTCATCAAAATTTTTGGATCGTACAAATCTGAGTTTATATAAATTTAAATTCATGGGGGATTTTATCATTTTAGTAGTTTTCTTATGTCGGGTAAGGGGCGCGTTTTTAAAGGGCCAAATTCGGGGCCCAAAACCTTCTTGAAATCCGGGGTTTTCGGGGATTGTTGGCGGCTAATTTCGCGGCTTTTTTTTTTTAAAAGGTCGGCCGCTTTTAAAAATTTCCGGGGGTAATTTGGGGGAAATTTGGTTTTTGGATTAAGGGCGAATCGATTTTTAAAAAAAATCCGCGGGGCTTTTTCGGGGGAATTTCGAAGTTTGATTAGGGGGCTCAGCCCCCTTTAAAATCCGCGAGAAATTTCCTAAAATCGAAGTTTGATTAGGGGGCTCCCCGTTTTTTAACCCGGGGGTAATTTCGGGGAACCCAACTTGTTTGGGCCCGACCACCCCTTTTAAACCCCGCGAGCAATTTCCGGAAATTAAATTTTGGATTACGGCCCCCGGGCCTTTTAAAATTCCGCGAGAAATTTTCCCCTGGAATGGAAATTTATTAGCGGCTCACGTTTTTTAAAATCCGGGGGGCCAATTTCGGGGGAAAATCAAAGTTTAAATTGCGAATCGATTTTTTTAAACCCGCGGGAAATTTCGGGGAATCAAAACTTTGATTGGGGGCCCCACCCCTTTTTAAATTCCGCGAAAATTTTCCCGGGAATCGAAGTTTGTTTACGGTCACCCCCTTTAATTTCCCCCCGAGAAATTTTCCCGGGAAATTTTCAAAAGTTTAATTCGGCTTACCCTTTATTCCGCAAAGCTTTTTTCCTGGAATCGAAGTTTGTTTTGGGCGAATCGGGGGGTTTTTTAATCCGGGGGTTTTTTTTTCTTTGGAATCGAAACTTGTTTGGGCGACCACGCCTTTAATCCGCGAGAAATTTTCCGGGAATCGAATTTGATTAGGGTCACCTTTTTTTTTTCCGCGGGAAATTTTCCCGGGAAAAATGGGGAAAGTTTGATTAGCGGCTCCCCTTTTAATCCGGGGGAAAAAATTCCCTGGGAATAAAAAGGCTAATTTCCCCCGGAATCGAACCCAAGACACTTTGTTGGGGCCCAAATTTTTAATTGCCCGTTTTAAATTGCAGATCGATTCGGGGAAAAATATGGCGTCCGGGGCTTTTTTTTTAGGCAGCCCTTTAAATTTGGGCGCTATTTTTTTTTCCGGGCCGGTAAAAAAATGGAAATCGTGGAAAGTTTGGGCGTCCGCGACCATGGGTAATTAGGGGTATCTTTTTCGGGGCTATTTCAAGATCGCCCCCTTTTTAAAAATTCCGCGGCTAATTTCCCCGGCTAATTCGAGATTTGATACGGGGATTTTTGCGAAAAAAAAAACCCGCGAGCCTTTAAATTTAAACTACAATTAGCATTTAAATCCGACCGATGATGCTTTATTTTTAAAATGAAACTTTAATTTATATTTTCCTTGGAAATAGAACAAAATTTAAATGATTTAAAGAACCTTTCCCTCCACGAGGACCCTTTAAATTTTAATTTTCGCTTTTTTTTTATTGTGTTTAAATAAAAATAAACCTTTCGGAATTTTAACACGCCCCAAATGACGGGGAACTTTCTCTCTTTTCCGAATAGACTTAAATAAAATTTATGTCACACAGATAAAAAGGGAACCCTTTTCGCGATTCTGGGAATTTTGCAGGGACCTTTTGACGCATGAAAACAAGTCTGGCAGGTACCCTAAAAAAAATACCTTTATTGTGCCCTTCAAACAGGCCCTCAACTTTGGAAAGAAAACCCTCCTTCCGAATGCAATTATCAACGGGCCCATAAAAATTTTTTACATTTTTAAAATTTGGGTTTTTTTCCCATCTTAATTATTGCATTCTTGACGATATAAAGGGGTTTTTTCTTTTTTATCCGTCACGGGGTTCGAGTTTTTCTAGTTTTCGTCCCTTTTCAGAGCCCCTTCAAACGGGGGAAATTTTAAAGTGTTTATAAAAATTTTCGTGTAAGAAAAATTATTTTTTTTTAATATCTATTTTTTTCCAAATTAAAATTTTTATAGTTTTTGTAAATAATATTTCTTTCTTTTAACTTTGATTTTTTTTGCAATTTTTTAAATCCTTATTCAAAAATTTTTTTTTTAAAATTTTATGGCTTCTTCATTTAACTTTCATCCAAATATTTTTTTCTACTCTTAAAAAAATTTTAAAAAAAAATATTTTTTTTCATAACCATATGCTTCTACATCTCAGACCCTTTCCTCCTCCCTTTTGCATACTTTTAAACATGAAAGTATTTTTAATTTATTTTCTTTACATTCCCTTTTTTAAAATTATATTAAAGTTTTTGTTTTAAAATATTTTTATGTGATTTAATTAAATTTTTCCCTTTAAAAAATATTTTGATTTAACCATACGAACTTCTCTTCAAAATTTTTTTTCTATTTCAGCAAAAGGGATTCTCAATTTCCCTCTTTCCGGGGGCTTCTCAACTTCCCGGGTTTTATTTCCCAAAGGGCGCCCCCCCCCCGCCCAAATAGCGCGTTTATTGAAAGGGGAATAGAAGGGGCCAAAAGGGATGATGGAGACTGTGGGGAAACTTTTAAAGGAATGGCTTTGCAATGCATATTGAAGAAATTTTGAAGAGGTTTGAAATCCTTATTCGTAAATGAAGGATCTCCCACGTCGCAGGTTTTTACTGCCTAGAATTTTAAAATTTATTTTTGGAGGGCATCCTTTCTATTCGAAAATTTTTCCAAATGTATTATTGAGCTGTAAAAAATTTTAATTTTTCTGATTGTGCTTTTAAAAAAAAACCCAAGACATTGGCTTTTATTTATTTGTGTACTAAGTTATTGCTAATACGGCCTTTTAAAAACAACTGCCCCTAAAATATTTAAAGTTTGTGAAATCGGAAGGTTTACAGCTCGAGCCCATAAACCCTCTTTTAAATTGTATTCTCATAAAATAAAATTGTAAAAAAAAATATAGAAGATAATAGGGGAAAGAAGAAATCGAATCCGCCTTAAAGAACATTTGACGAAAATTGTGGAAGATTGAACGCGATAGACGAAAATTTTATACAAAAACCCCCCTTTTGAAATGCCCTACGAATAAAGTACTCGATTTTCTCTGAACAGAATTGGCATCTTTTCCAAACCAAAAAGGAAAGCTGCATTTTCAAAAACTGTTTAAACCCGGGGGTTTACCCTCCACTTTTTCCCATGACTGACGATAAATTTGGGGAGGGTTCCCACCGCCATTTAAAAAAAAACTGTACGGAAAATGCCCTCAAATTTATGTAATATTTATAAAATATGAAAATGTCAAAAGGTTACACTAAAAAAAATGCACTTTTTTTAAAAATTTTACTGGTTTTTATTTTTTTTATCTAGAAAACCATTAAAATAGTTTTAAATAACGAAAAACCATTAAGGGTTTCTATAAAACCCAAATTTTAAGTTAAATCGCAAAATGGTACATGCGGGCATTCCCCAAAGTTGTTCTTATTGTAGGAA
The DNA here is from genome assembly GCA_029619315.2 of Dynastes maya. Lineage (NCBI taxonomy): Eukaryota > Metazoa > Arthropoda > Insecta > Coleoptera > Scarabaeidae > Dynastes > Dynastes maya. The sequence continues at coordinate 961,169 of JAROYE020000028.1, forward strand.
TATTTTTTTACATATTCAAAATTTCACATTGGAAACACAAACCAAATTTTTTTAAAAACGCATCTGCTTTTTGATGTCCTTTAACAACGTTTTTTGTATAATTAGCGCAAAGGTTGATAGAAGCCCTTTTCAACGTTTTTTAAATCTCATACCATCCTTTACCTTTTTAATTTTTTAAAAATTCGCTCCAACCGCTTGAAGAGAAGATGTTTTAGTTGCGTTTAAATCCGGGGATGCCATTTTTTTAGGTGTAAAGTCAGGAGCTTTTAATCCCTGCGTATGATTACCGGGGATGCCCCCGAAAAATTTTAACCCGGGTAAAATTTTTTTCTCTGTGTTCAGGCAAAAAAACAAATTTAGAACCCTTTCCAAATTTTTAATTTCTTTTGGGCAAATCTTTTTCTTTTGGGTCGCCATAGCTACCCACTGCGCCTTTTCGACCCTTCGTTCGGTATTTTTTAAATGGGAAACTCTCTCATAAACTTCACCACATTTCTTTTAAAATGTTTTTCCCTTTGAAAATTCCCCCCGTACTCGTTTAATTTTATCGGGGAAAAGGGGGCGAAAACCCTACTGTACCGTTTTTTAAAATTCCTCCAAACCCACTCCACTTCCAATTTTATTTCAAATTTTTTGAGGATTTGAGCGATTAATTTTTTTAATTATTTTGAATTTAAAATCAAAAGGGTTTTAAACTAAAAAAAAATCAATTTTAAATTTAAAAAGTGCCCTATGGGCAAACATATAAACACCTCAAATATTTTCAAAAATTTTTCACTTTTAAAAAGGAGAATGAAGCCGAATAAAATGAAATGGGGTTGTTTTTTTTGTACATTTACAGGGGTACCTCGGTTTATTTTTTGTGAAGCCAAAGAACTTTTTTCGATGCGGGAAAACCCTACTACTTCAAAGAACCTTTTTAAAAACTGCAGAAAATATAAAAGCCTCTTGTGGTGGGGGCAAAACCTTTTTTCCCTTTTTTCCCCCACTTGCACGTACCGTACGAGCGAGCGTACTATAAATTCACCCAAATTTTTTACCTGTTTAAAATTTAGAGATACAATGTTAGAGAGTGAAAAATGTATTTCCTTTTTCACCGAGGCGGGGAAATTTTTCAAACGCCGGGCGCAAGATTTGGGGAATTCCCCCTCCTTTTCAACGGGCCACTTTTCAGGGGGACCCTTTGTGTTCGGACGTCAGATTTTCCCCCGGGCCCCGCCCCTTTTTGGTTTAAAAATTTCAAAAAAAACTGGCTGGGTATCGCGATACGACACAGAGGATTGTAATATTAATTACCGGGTTTAGTCACGTGACTCCAGCCCGTTTTAAAAATAATTTAATTGGTATGACTCTCTTTTTTTATCATAAAAAAAACCCTCGCTAAAGTTTTTCAAACCCCGGGGGGGGGGGGGGATTTTCCCTTCTATAATAAAGACCAACATCTCCTTTACTAAAAATAAGACGATAACCTAAAAAAATTTTCGAATTTGTTGTTATTTTTAAGATTTTTGGCATCCTCTCTAGAAAAACAACCAAAAACCTAACCATTTTTTTCAAATTGAAAAAAATCCTTACGTATAATTATAATGTTTTTATTTTATTTTTGTTTTTTCACAGGATTCCCAAACCTCTACATATTTGACTAATTTTAATTACTACTTTTGTCAACAAAGAAAATTCCGTTTTTTTTTACTTTTTTAAAATATTATTACCGATAAAATTTCCCAATCCCAAATTCTTTCCCGCATAATTATACTTTACTTTATTTCCGCATTTCTTGCCCTTAAAAAGGGGTGATTTGCATGAAAAACGTAAAGTTTTTGCTATGTCCACTTTAACCCCCTTTAAAATGCATTTTGTTGTTAAGGCTAAAAAATCCTTTTACCCTTTTAAATTTTAATAAAAGAGTAACTGCCTTCCCAAAACCCACCAACAAACTCAAATCTTGGAATCGTTTGGGTAAACCCAAACAGTTTTAAATCCGACGGCTGGCCGTTAAAAAGATTTTAGAAGCCTTTTGCAAAAAACACGGATACAGATATTTCAAGCAGGTATAACGGGTGGAAGAATCGATTTTAAAACTGTTTTCACCGGGCCCTTGGTGAAAAAAAACTTAAATATTTTTTTTAAATAAGGTTTTATTTTCCCAACCTGTTTTTGGGCTTTAAAAATAAGTGTCACGGGTTTTCAAAACGCCATGTATACACATTGTGCTTCCCGGAAAAAATGGGGCACCCGTTGCAAATTGCAACAATGTAGGGAAACATCGGGCCCCCTCCCAAAACCCTACCACCCGCCCTATCGTGTTTTCATATTATACCTAGCCGTACCTGCCTGTTTCCCGGGAATACATTTTTTTTTTTAATTGAAATAGCTCCTATCTACATTTTCCAAATGCAACTTCTGTGGGGGTTTAAACCTTTTATGTTCGGCCATCCCCCCGCTTATCAGCAGATCGGGCTTAAAATTCAAATTTACTAAAAAAAAGCAGGTCCCCAAAAAATACGCTAAACCCAAAGAATTTTCCTATAGAATAAGTATGCTTGTAGTAAAAAAACCTTTATAAATTTCTTTTTAAATATAAGAGTAACTCCCTTGGGAAACCCCAAACAAACGGTTAAATTCATTGGGAATCTTTTTGGGTCACCACGACTTCATGACAACGGCTACCCGTTCAAAGATTTTGAACAGACAACAGGAAAAAAATTTGGGGGGGAGAAAACAACTTTAACACTTTCCCAGATAGTTTGACCTGCTTCATCAACCAGTTTTTAAAACTAAAAATCTTATGGGGGAAAACAGTTGGAAAAATAGTTTTTTAAATTTTTGAGGGAACAGTTTAAAAGAAAGTTTTAAAAAATACTTAAAATGCATGCTACTTGTCTATGGCAGATATTTAATTTTACATCAAATTTTTTAATTCCCGCAAATTTCCCCGGGGACCTATGACGTCAAAAGGAAGGCGATATTTGAAATTAAATTTTTTTTACCAAATACGTTTTAATTACAATATAAAATGACTCACGATATCCCCCTTAAGTTTCCACTGCTCCCTTTTCGGGCGTCCCAAAAAGGACACCCCAGAATGTTAAAACCATAGCGCTGCCCCCCCGGGGTCCGCAGGGGGTTTGGGCGCGAGTTCAAATCTCAAAGGTTTTCGGATTTTCATTTTTTCCTTCAGCTCCTTCGGACCCGGGATTAAGGGCGTTTCCCGGCACCCCAAACCTTTAAACCCAACTATTTTTTTTCCCCTTACGTGGGGGAATTAAAATTTAAAGTTAAAACCTCTATTTTCCCACATTACAGAACTACCAAAGATTTCATTTCGTGAAAGAAAAATTTCCTTGTTCCCAAAAATAAACGATCATTTGAAATCGTTTAAAAAGTGAATCCCCTTTTTAAAAAAGCTGTTTAAGCTATTTAAAGCTGTTCAAAGCTTTTTAAGCTGTTAAAAAGCTGTTCAAGGGCGGGTTCAGAACTGTTTAAGCTGTTCAAAAGCTTTTTCGGAAGCTTTTTAAAGGCTGTTAAAAAAAAAGTTTGTTTAGAAGTTTTTTTTTTTTTTTTAAGCTGTTTGAAGCTGTTCAAGGGTTTGTTCAGGTTTTAAAGGGGGAAAAGCTTTTTGGGCGAAACTTTTAAAAAAAAAAAAAAAGGAGCTTGGTTAAAAAAAAAAAAAAAAAAAAAAAGGGGGCTGTACAAAAAAAAAAAAAAAAAGCAAAAAAAAAAAAAGGCTTTTTCAGGAGTCTGTTCGGGAAGCTGTTAAAAGCCTTTTAAGTTTTTTAAAAACATACGTTTCGGGTGTGGTACTTTCCCGTGTTTGAAAACGTTCCGGTGTGAAAACGTTCCGGGGGGGATATGCCTTTGGAAGCAAATTTTTTGTGGGTGACTCATTTTTTCAAATGTTTTTTGGGGGTCGGATAGGTAGTAGTATGGGATGGGGTCAAATTAAAACGTGGGGTTTGTAATAGATAAAAAGATCCCACGCTTTTTTGAACCCCTCCTTTCTACTACCTATCCGACCCCCAAACACATATGAAACATGAGTCCCTCCACAAAAATAGCTTTTCCCTACGGGAAAATCACACCCGGAACGTATCACACTCGGAACGTATCACACACGGGAAAGTACCACACCCCGGGAACGTTCGTTTTAAAAACTTAAAAGGCTTGAAAAGCCCTTTTGAACCCTCTTGAAAAGCTTAAAAAAGCTTCTGAAAACCCTTGAACAGCTTAAAAACTTCTGAAAAGCCTTGACACTTCTTAAAAAGCTTTTAAAAAGGGTTTTTAAACAGCTTTTTTAAAAACTTAAAAACCCCTTCCCCAAAAGCTTTTTTAAGGGTTAAACCGCTTCTGAAAAACCCCTTTAAAACCTTTTGAAAAAGGGTTAAAAAGCTTTGAACCGCTTTTTAAAAAGCTTAAAAAGCTTTTTAACAGCTATTCGTTTTTAAACATTTTTAACTGAAAGTTTATTTGGTTAACAAGGCCCTTTTATTCTTACACCAAAAGAATATTTCGATAGTTTTTTGTAACAGCTTTGGGAAAGATAGAGGGAAATTATAATGGCCCCTAGGGTAAGGGTGTCGGTGAAATGGGGTAACGAAACCCCTTTTTCGCGAAGGACTGAAGGAAATGTGCAAATCCGAAAACTCTTTCGAATTTTAACTCGCGCCATACCCTCTTTCGGACCCGTTTAACATTCTCGAGTTTTCCTTTCTGCACGCCCCAAAAGGTGCATGGATCTTAGATGATTCGCTGAGTCCTTAAAATTGTAAAATAACGTATTTTGGGGATAAAAAAAAATTTTTAAATTTAAATATCGCCTTCTTATGAAAGCATATTCCCGTGACATATTCGCTGAATTAAATTAGATGTAACATTAAAAATCTGCCCTAGACAAGTACATGGCCAAAATAAGTATTTAAAAACTATTTTTCATCTGTTCTCCTTTAAGGGGATTTTAAAAAACTATTCTCCATCTGTTTCCCTCATAAGGGATTATGTTTTAATAAACTTGGTTGAAAGAAACCAAAGGGCCCAAAACCCTCTGGCAAAGCTGTTAAAATTGTTTTTCTCCCCCCCCCACCCTTTTTTGTCTGTCTTTCAACATCTTTGAAGGCTAGCCCTTGTCATGAAATCGCTGGCTGACTAAACGTTTCCAACTGATATTAACCTTTTTTTTGGTTAACAAGGCGTTACTCTTATATGAAATTAAATTTATAAGGTTTTAAAAAAATTCCCAAAAAAGCATATTATCTATAGGAACTTCTTTTTTTTTAGCGTTTTTTAGGAGAAACCCGCTTTTATTCTAGTAAACAAAAATTTTTCAGCCTCGTCTGCCCGAAAAATGTGTTTGGCCGAAAAAAATGTTAAAAAACACAGAATGTTTTCATTTGGGAAAAAGTAATAGGGGCTATAACAAAATTAAAATTTTATTCCGGCGCACTGGCGTTCGAAACAGTGACACTTTTTTTTATGCAAAAACTAGGTTTTAAATAAACCATTATTTAAAAATATGTAAGATTTTATTCCCAACCTGGGGAAGCGTTAAAATCGATTTTCCACCTGTTATACCCGCTTGTATATTTCCCGTATCCGTTGTTATCAAACGGGTTTTTAACATCTTTGAAAGGCCCCGCCTCGTCATAAAGCTGCGGGGTGACTAAAAGATTTTCCAAATGTATTTGGGCGGGTTTGGGGGTTTTGGGAAGGCAGTTACTCTTGTATAAAAAGAACTGTAAAAGGATTTCTAGCCCCTAACATACAAAATTCATTTTTAAAAAGGTTTAAAATGCTACAAAAGCAAAAACTTTACGTTATCATGCAAATTTCCCCCTTTTTAAGAGGGAAGAAATGCGGAAATATTTTGTCCCTAATTTTTGCAAAGAATTTTGGTATTGCAACCCTTTTTATCGGATAATAATATCTAATAAAGTAAAAACCCTAATTTTCTTGTGTTGACCCGCTATTTAATTTTAAAAATTTGTCAAATATGTGAGGTTGGGAATCCCGTGAAAGAAAACAAAAAAAAATAAAAAACCCTTTAATTATACGTAAGTAAATTTTTTTCAAATTTTAAAATATTGGGCAGGTATGGTGTTAGTTTTTTTTAGAGAGGGTGCCAAAATCTAAAGGAATTTAACCAAAACTGAATTTTTTTTCGGTTTTTCGTCCCATATTTCTGGAAAGGAATGTGTGGCTCTTTATTTTTTGAAACAAAACGACGCGGCTTCGAAAACTTTTTGCGAGGTTTTTTTATGATAAAAAGAAGTCATACCCCCTTAAATTTTGAAAAAGACTGGATCACGTGACCCATCCTGGGAATTTAAAATTAAAAATCCTTCCCCGTTTTCGTTCGCGATAAATAGCCGTAAGGTGATCATGGTCGCGAAATTTTGACGTCACGAAAATCAAAGGGGCGCCTGCATATGTGGGAGTTTGAAATGGAGGGGGAAAATTTAAACTCTTGGCAGGCGTAAGAGATTTTCCCTCGCCTCGGTGAACGGGCATACATTGCACTCTCTCAACCTTTTATCTCTTAAAAATTTTAAAAAGTTAAAAAGGGGGATCATATACGCTCGCTCGTACGGTAAAGTGTCCAAAGGGGAAAAAAAGAAAAATGGTTTTGCCATTTTCCCCAAAGGCTTTTTATTTTCTGCATTAAAAAGGCTTTTTTTTGAAGGGGATATGCTTTCCAGCATCGAAATTCTTTCGGCTTTTACAAAATTTTAAAACCCAGGTAAACCGCTTTTAAATGTACAAAATTGCACCTTGCATTTTTTCTTCGGCTTCATTCTCTTTCTTATATGAATTTCCAATTATTTGAGGTGTTTATATGTTGCCCATAGACCTTTTTTAAATAATATTATTTTTCTAGTAAATCCTCTCCTTCCCCAAATTCAAAATAATTAAAAAAAAATTTAAACCCCTCAATCCTCAACCGTCGACATAAAAATTGGGAAATGGAGTGTTTGGGGGAATTTAAAAGCCGGGACAGTACTTATCGCCTCATTCTTTACGATAAATTATCGATTTCGGGAATTTTCAAGAAAAACATTTAAAGAAAAAGTCGTGAGTTTTTATGAGAGAGTCCCCGATTTATACAATACCGAAAGAAAAATCGAAGGGCGCGTGGTAGCTAGGGGGACCGACAAAAAGATTTTCAAACAAATTAAAAATTTTGGAAAGGGTTTCAGCTTAGTTTTTATTGCCTGAACACAAAAGAAAAAATTATATACCGTTAGCGATTCAAGGGGGATCCCCGGGAATCAATACGCAGGGATTTAATCTCCCCGACTTTTTCACCTAAAAAATGAGCACACGGATGAACGCAAATTACTCTTTTCTTTAAGCGGTTGGAGCGTAATTTTTTTAAAAAATTAATAGGTATAAGGATTGGGTATTTAAAATTTAAAAAACGTTTTATAGCCTTTTTGTCTAACATTTTCGCTAATTATACAAAGGGGTATTTTTAAAGGACATCAAAAAGCAGATCCTTTTAAAAAATTTGTTTGTGTAACCCAAAATTTAATTTTTTTAAAAATTTTAAAAACTTCCCACAATAAAACCAAATTTGGGTGAATGCTGCATGTACCATCGCGATGAACTTAAAAAATTTTTTCTATAGCAAACTTCAATTTTTCGATTATTTAAAACTACCCAATTTTTATTAAATAATAAAAAAAAATAAAAACCCTTATTTTAAACATAGTGCATTTTTTTTTATGTAACCTTAACATACATATTATATAATATTTAAAATTTAAAATTTTAGGGATCCCTACAGTTTTTTTTTTAGCTGGCGGTGGACCATCCAAATTTATCGTCCCGTCATGGGAATGTGGAGGAACAAAGGTAAGCAGTCTTTGAAGTGCAGGGGTTTTTTTTTCGTTGGAATAAGATCCCCTTCTGCTTCAAGAAAATCCCATGTACTTTTTTTCGTAGGGCATACAAAGGGAGTTTTTGCTATAAAATTGTCGTCTATCGCGTTCAAACTTCCCCAATTTTTGGCAAATTTTTTTCAAAGGGGGAATTTGATTTCTTCTTCCTACTATCTTTTCTATTTTTTTTTACAATTTCTTGTATGGGAATACAATTTAATAGGATCTGAAACTCCCACTGTAGCCTTCCGATTTCACAAAATTGGAAATTTTTTGATGGTCCGTTAGTTTTAAAGCCTATTAGCAATAACTTATTTCACAAACAAGTAAAAGCTAATGTCTTGTTTTAATTTAAAAGCACAATAAAAAATTTTCTTTTACACGCATTAAAAAATACATTCTGGATAATTTACGAAATAGAAAAGGATGCCCTCCAAAAATTTTTAAAATTCTACAGTAACCCTGCGCCGTGGATGATTTCCCTTTATTCTTAAAGAAAATGGATTTCACCTCTTCAAAATTTCTTCATATGCATTGCCAAACGCCATCTCTTCCTATCGTCCACCACAGTCTCCTCATCCTTATGTCCATCTTTTTTGCTCTTCAATTCGCGCTATCTCGGTCCCCTACAACCCCATCGGGAAATTGAGAAGCCCCGGACGAAAGTAAATTGAGAATCCCCTTTCCCTGTAATATAGAAAATCAAATTGAAGCAGAAGTTTGTATGGTTATAATATAAAATTTTTTTAATGAAACTAATATAAATCCAAAAAAGAATATTCTAAAACAAAAATTTAATATAATTTAAAAGACAATGTAAAGAAAAAAAAAAATGAAAAATACTTACTTAAAAGTAAGCAAAATTGTAGGAGGGTTTTTGAGATGTAGAAAACACTATTTTTTATGAAAAATATTTCATTAAATTTTAAATTTTAAAACGTAGAAAAAATAAATTTTGGGTGAAAGTTTTAATGAAAAGCATAAATTTAAAAAGAAATTAAATTTAATAAGGGTTTTTTAAATTGCAAAAAAAATTTAAATTAATGAAGAAATTTATTTACAACAACTATAAAATTTTAAATTTTTAAAAATCAAAATTAAAAAAAATATTTACCTTTTTCACGAAAAATTGTATAAAACACTAAAGTTGCCTCGTAGAAAAGGGTTCCCGAGATGTACGAACTAGAAACCGAAAGCATTTCGGATAGAAAGAAAAAACCCCTTTTTTTATCGCAAGAAAGCAATAAATTTAAAATTGAAAAAACAATTTCAAAAATGTAATTTTTTTTTATGCCTGTCCCACTAATTGTCATTTTGGAAAGGGGGGTAAAATCATGTTGGGGGACCTGTTTGTAAGACAAAAATTAGGTATTTTTTATAGAGTACCTTTCCCGACTTGTTTAAAAATGCGTCCAAAGGGCATGCAAAAATTCCCAGAATTTGCGAAAAGGGTTCTTTTTTATCTGTGTGCATAAATTTTTATTTTCGTCTATTTGAAATGGAAAAGGGGGTTTCCCGTCTGTTGGGAAAGTGTTTTTTAAAAATTTTGAAAGGGTTCCCATTTTTTATTAACACAATTTAAAAAATGCGAAATTAAATTAAAACCTCGTGGGAAAGGTTCTAAATTTCCAACGCAAATGGGGGGTGGGAAAACCTGGCGGACGCAAAAAAAAGTTTACACAAAATAAAATTAAAATTTATACGGGGCTCAAACACTTTCGTTTTAAGAGCCTCCGTGAAATTTCAAAGTTATAAAGGGCTATTTAATATTTGTAACATTAGATTGTTTTCCCCAAAATTGTTTTGGCAAAATGAGTGCGGGTTAAGATAAAAATGTTTTTTTTATGCCCAAAACAACGTTCTACTCTGTGACGTTTAAATTTTCTAAGTAAAAAAACCTTCGAAAAACTTAACGGGGTTTTGTTGACCCCTTTGTCTTAATTTTCCAAAATCAAGTCCCTTTTTTAAAAAACTTTCAAAAACCCCTTTTATCGCGCTAGCTGTGCGTTAACATGTTGCACTATTTTTTCAAAGATTCCACTAAAAACACCGAAGAATTTTGTAGTTTTTTTTATCGCACCCCCTACCCTACTAAATTTTTTCTGAAAAATTTCCCAAAACTGTTTTTAAAATTTACTATCCTGAAAATTTTAAGCGGGTTCCCCTTTACAGCCGCAAACTTCCCTTTTGGGGGGAATTCTAAAATCCGTTCTTTTTAAATTTTCAAAATTTTAAAATAATAAAATGTAGCCTCAACCATGTTTCCCCCCGGGGTAAAAAAGGTTTTTGGGGGGTTCAGGATACCGGGGGGATACTATAAAAATTTCCCCAATACGTTTTTGGGGTTTTTCAAAACACAGCTTTTTATTTGCTATTAAGCGTCTTAAACCCCGGGATAACATTTTTTTGAAAACTATCTGCTGCGAGACTGAAATTATGAATTTTAAAATGTATATTTCAACAAGTTAGCACAATGTTTTTTTAAAAAGATCGCCTACGCAACATGTTTTGGGGGCATCATCACTCATAACTCCCAAAAGTTTTATTTGTTAAAGTTCAAACTTTTCCAAAGTATTTAACCCCAAAAATTGAAAATTTCTTTTGCAAAAGCATTTTTTTATTCGCCTGGAAACTTTAAAATTGAGGGTGACGGTCGATGTGGTTCCCCTTGTGCGTACCATTAATTAACCACGTAAGGGTTTTTTTTGATTTTGTTGTTTCGTCCCCCACATAACCACATTTTTTTTTCTTGCAAATCCGATTTCATTTTTTTCCCCGCATGCTCCCGGCAGACCCGGGACAACCTCTATAATGTTCTCTCACTTGGTAACTTAAATTTCCAATTTCATTCCAAAAAGAGACGTATGCTTTCTTTTTAGTAAAAGAAAAAGGGAAATTTTCCTGCAATAAAGGTAACCCATAAATTAAATTTAAAATTTTTCATAACTCGTGTGGAATTTTTTTTTGAAACATGCCCTGCACTATTTACGTGCCGTAGACAATCACTTTTCGACCAACACATTAAATCTATTTTACACCACTACACATTGAATTTTAGCGCCATCCCACTTTAAATCAGGCATTTCTGCAATAAATTCTCTTATTGTGTCCAACTTTGGTCGTTTTCGCGACGTAGGAAACATTTTCAAAACAAACGTAGAACTACGATATAGTATACGACAGCGTAGATGCATACACAACAGTTTTTCGAGTCGCAGTTATACTGACGCTTATACCGAATTGTCCTGGCCGTGTTTATTTTTGTGTAACCTTTTATGCGTCCGCCACAGGCTTTCAGCGCAGTTTGCGTTGCTCTAGTTCTAAGTCATGTATTTCGTTCTATTCCAAGATACTATAATTAAGTACATTAAGACTACTGCGTCATCGGTCGCGATTTCAATGCTAATTGTAGTAAAATTTATGCTAATGGCTCGCGGATTTTATTTTCGCAGAATCCACGATATCAAATCTCGAATTAGCCGTGAACTTAGCCGCGGATTAAAAAGGCACGATCTTGAAATAGCCGCGAACGATACCGCTAATTACCATGGTCGCGGACGCCATCTTTCCACGACTGCCATCTTTACCGCGATTAAATAGCGCAAACTTGAAATTGGCTGCCTAATAAAGGCGGACGCCATAATTTTCCGCGAATCGATCTGCTAATTAAAGCGACAATTAACTTCGGGGCCGCTAATCAAGTGCCTTGGCTTCGATTCCGCGAAATTAGCCTTCGATTCCGAGAATTTACCCGCGGATTAAAGCGTGAGCCGCTAATCAAACTTCGATTCCAGGAAATTGCCCGCGGATTAAAAGCGTGAGCTGCTAATCAAACTTCGATTCCAGGAAATTGCTCGCGGATTAAAGGCGTGGTCGCCAATAAAGTTTCGATTCCACGAAATTGCCCGCGGATTAAAAGCGTGAGCTGCTAATCAAACTTCGTTTCCCCAGGAAATTGCTCGCGGATTAAAGGCGTGGTCGCCAATCAAGTTTCGATTCCACGAAATTACCCGGGGATTAGAACTCGATTCGCTAATCAAACTTCGATTCCAGGAAATTGCTCGCGATTAAAGGCGTGAGCCGCTAATCAAACTTCGATTCCAGGAATTGCTCGCGGATTAAAGGCGTGGTCGCCAATCAAGTTTCGATTCCACGAAATTACCCGCGGATTAAAAACTCGATTCGCTAATCAAACTTCGATTCCACGAAATTGCCCGCGGATTAAAGCGTGAGCCGCTAATCAACTTCGATTCCAGGAAATTGCTCGCGGATTAAAGGCGTGAGCCGCTAATCAAACTTCGATTCCAGGAAATTGCTCGCGGATTAAAGGCGTGGTCGCCAATCCAAGTTTCGATTCCACGAAATTACCCGCGGATTAAAGGCGTGAGCCGCTAATCAAACTTCGATTCCCAGGAAGTTGCTCGCGGATTAAGGCGTGAGCCGCTAATCAAACTTCGATTCCACGAAATTGCCCGCGGATTAAAAACTCGATTCGCTAATCAAACTTCGATTCCCCGAAATTATCCGCGGATTAACAGCGCGACCTTGAAATAGCCGCGAAATTAGCCGCAAATCAATCCGCGAACCCGCGGATGCATGAAGTTATGGGACACGAATGGCCTTGAAAGTGCGCCCGTACAGACATAGCATACCTACTTCAGTTCTTGGAACTTGCGAGGATTGTTCTTTTCTAAGGGAGATATATATTGTAATGATAAATATTTGTTTTTGAATTCAAAACAATTAAATGAATTAAATGAATCCCAGGGTTAACGTTCTTGAAAAAGATTACGTTTTGTGAGATCTACGTAATTATCTCTTGCTAAACGAAAATGAATGAGAAATTAAACCATTTTTAACGTTCGAAAGAGACAGCAACTTTTTATTTAGAATTTAGAATAATCATATTCCTCACAGACTATTAATTTTTTAGACGAAGAACCTATCATAATTCCTATCCGGCAGTTATTTAAATTTAAATTTTATTTATTTGGAACTTTAAAATTAAAAAAAAATTTATTAAATTGAATTTTCTCTTTGTTTATTTTTATTATTTGGCAAATATTAAATTTCGTACTGCATATTGGTGATCTTCTCAGAGTAGCAGCACTTCGTTGTATCTTCTGCTCGTAGCCGCACCCGATTCACAATCAAGTAACTCCTTCTCCGGGTCTCGCTCCGTAGATTACAATTTTGAATTTATAATGTCGAAAGGGATTTATTTATCGAAGATCTTCAGTTTTTATACAGAAACAATTTCATATTTACTTGAAATATGAATAAAATTATCGATGAATTTTGAAAATTATCTTCTGTTGAAAATTGTTTACATCACTCTATTTATTTTTATTATTTAGAATCCCCAGTTAACTATATGAGTAATATAAAACAGTCTTGGCTACTTAAAAATCCATTGAAAATTCCTTTCGCTTCCATGGTGACGCTGTCCAAAAGTGTACCTACGGTTGTGTCAGCTATATTTGTAATTACCATGAAAACGACTTTAATTTCATAACTGCATATGAATACGCATATGAATATGCCAATCCAATACGACACAATCACATAATTTTTATAGAAAAAAACATAATTAGATTTCCGATAGTAAATTTTGTTTCTAACGTTTATTTGTTGTTTACTGGATCCTTTTTTTAAACAAAAATATTTCTAGTCTCCATGTGTAAGACAAGAAGAAAAATCAAACTAGGGGAAAATTGAAGGGAGGGGTCAACAACACTGCTTTGCCTCGTTAAGAAATAGAACTGAATGTAGGTTAACTGCCCAAATACAAAATTTTTTAAGAGGTAAATAAATATCGTAGCAATATACAGAGTCCTGCGGTAATGCGTCGGTCTTCTGTTTCTCAGTTTCTATTGAAGATATGAGGTTAAAATCTTCAGTATGTATTTAGGAGGACAATATGCACATTCTAAATTATTTTAAATTATACAGGATGTCCCAAAAAAGAGTATCGATGGTAATTTTTTTTAATGGAACACTCCGTATATTTTTGCACGTTTTTATGCCTATCGATGGCCCCCTATTCATGTTGAAAATATTAGCGACATCCAATCATAGGTTGCCGAGTTACAACATTAAAAATTGGCTATTTCATACTTTTACTTGAAAATTCACCACATTCGCAAACACAAAGTTCAACAAATAACATTTGCACTCTGTTTCTGCTAAGGCTTCGGCAATTCATTTTTGTAAGTTTCCTGCTGCAATATTATACAGGGCGTTAAAATTATTATTTCAATATGGACAACTTCACGGCTATTTTTCTAAATCATTTTAAATGGATGTTTTCATATTATAGAAAATTAAATTTCGCCGTCGTTTTAAAGATATTTAATAACATCTATTTAAGCTTACAAAAAAACACTGTAATTTAAAATTTTTTGTGGTAGGCGGTGTTTGCTACAAACATTCGCTGCTGTAATTTTTAAAATATCTGTCAAGTTGATATTGTATGTTGCTGCACTAACAACGTTTTTTGTCATTAATGATGAATTTCAGTGAAAACGAACTTGTTGACATGACCTTTGTGTTGGGTGAAGCACACAGAAACTGTTTTTATCAAGTAGAATATATCATCAACGCCATTCGGATAAGACAGCCAGATGAGAGCAGATTTCGGAAATTTTTAAACAGATTTTCGGAAACGAGAAATGTTGCGTACCCACAGAAGGTTAGAATTAAGAGAGCTACACATGAAGAAATGAATTAAAAGTTCTATTAAAAGTAACTGAAGATCCTCACAGTAGTCAGAAGAGTATTTATTAGTGAAGCAACAGATATAAGTAAAGATCAGTCCAAAGAATATTAAACAGGAAGAAGTATCACGCTTACCGTATTCATTTACATGAAGAATTATATGAGGTGGATTTTCAAAGAAGGATGGAACTTTAAAAAATAGAGAATTTTTTAATAATGTTTTATTTTCCGACGAAGCAACTTTCATAAAACTGGTTTAGTGAACAGGCACAATTTTCGTTATTATTCTCCAGAAAATCCACATATTTAAGAGAAGTTGATTATCAGCATCGATAGAGCATAAATGTATGCGGAGGTATTATAGGTCAATACATTTTGGGTCCCTATTTTGTAGAGAAATCTAACTGGATTCTATACTTAGATTTTCTTCAGAATCACTTGCCAGGTTTGCTAGCCCACCTTCCCTTGGAAGTAAATCAAGAAATGTGGTTGGAGCATGACGTTGCACCAGCTCGCTGGCCCACAGGAAGTGAGAAATTATTTGAAACAGGTTTATCCTGAAGCAGTTATTGGTAGAAATTATACCATCAGCTGGCCATTTCCATCACCTGATTTCACCAAAATCGACTATTTCTTGTGGGGTTATGAAAAAGGATTGGTCTTTAAGAAATTACCAACAGCACAAAATATGCGCGAAAAAATTGTCAATGCCTTTCGAAGTGAAACAGCGGACATGCTTCATAGGGTCCAAAGAAAATTTCTGGATAGAATAGATAATGTTTGGAAAGAATGAGCAACATTCCGAATATTCGTTATAATTTTTTTCCTGTTTTTTTTACTAACTTTTTCATTCTTAGTTCGTATTTTATTTGTTGTTCAGTTTGCGTTATTTAAAAATGTCTTGTAGCGCCCTATTATATTTTCTCTTTTTGTGCTTATTTTTAGTGTTGTACATTATGCTGGTTGGGTGTTCTTCTTGTCATTAATTTATCTATTATTATTTACCGACCTTTTGAATAAAATATATTTCTTTATTTAGTTAAAGGTGTTTCGTTTAATATCTCTAAAACGACGGTAGATAGGTATAAGGAACCTTATACTAAATTGGTATGGAATTTAATTTTCTATAGTATGGAAACATGTTATATATATATATATATATATATTATATATATATAATATATATATAATTTGTTGAACTTCGTATCTGGGAATATGGCGATTTTTCAAGTAGAAGTATGAAATAGCCAATTTCTGTTTAGTATTGTAACTGGGCAACCTATGATTGGTTTGTCGCTAGCATTTTCAACATTTATAGTGACCATCGATAGGCAAAAATATACGAGGTGGTCCATTAAAAAAATGAGCTGACCATCGATACTCTTTTCTGGGACATCCTGTGTAATTGAAAATATTTTAGAATGTACATATTGTCCTCTTAAAATACTTACTGAAAATTTTAACCTCATATCTTCAATAGCAACTGAGAAACAAGACCAAACGCATTATTGCAGGATCCTGTATATAATCGAACGTTAGAACATCTCCTTTCTTTCCATTTCACTCACGGCTGCAGAACCACGAGATACACATATTTCGAATTATTTGTTTTGTTTACATTTAGTTTTAAATTATTTTCGCGGTACAAATTATTTTTTTTGGCGAGAACATCAACAATTTCCTCTTCCAACGTGTCATTGTTCTTTTTTTTTATAACAGGGGTGTCCACTCGCAATGCCTCAAGGGCCAAAACTAAAACTTTTGATGTTGTCGCGGGCCATATAATAATTTTGTTACAAGTAATAACAAATAAAGTGAGGTATAAAAATAATTAAAACAAAAAAGAGTATTATTTCTTTTATTGCTCAACAACTACATTTTTTTATAAACGGAAAATTTATTGATAACACCTTCTCAATAATCAAGACAAACATTGGAAAAGCAACGAAAAGATGTATCCAATTAGTGTGAGGACTGTGGTCGATCGGCTTCATCCACCAATGAAGATATGTCCACCTCCAGTTCAGTTGTAGACAGTCTCATAAGATAACGTAAGGAAGAATCGATAAGGTTTCTTCTGTTTTTGTTTTTTATGTTATTTCATGGAGGAAAAGGCACTTTCACATGTATATGTGCTTCCGAACATTGACGTCATTTTCAGTCCCAAAATCTCGCAGGTTTGGGAATTTCTCCTTTGACAGTAATTTGAAAAATTCAGGTCCCTTTTCTTGTCTGGTGATTAGGAACATGTCTGCTTGAAGATCACATAACTCAAGCTGTAAGTTGGGTGGTTGATCATCAATGGTTGCTCCAAGAGGGTTATTAAAAAGTAGTACACTGCTTTTGAGACTTTCAATTTCTCAAATCTTGTATTGAATTCATCAATAACCTGTTCAATTTGTGAAATGCAGGATGAAAACTCAATATTTTCCTCACCGTTGAATTCTTCTGGCTTTTGCAGACAGCTGGGGAAGTGTGTCAGGTTGTTCTTTTCCAAAGCACGTTTAAACACGTTCAGCTTATTCCGGAATCCGTTTATCATTCCGATCAAATCTGAAACCGTCTGGTTTCTTCCTTGAAGACTCAAGTTTAACATGTTAAGATGATTAGTCAGATCTGTTATAAAGCTAACTGTCTTAAGAATTCTGGATCCTTAAACTTCTCTTCCAGTTCAGTTGTGTCAGATGAAACGTATTTGTTGAGGAATGCAGGGATTTCCTTTCTTATGGCAAAATCGTTCCATGCACTTTCCTGCACTCAGCCACCTTACATGGTTGTACATTAGCAAGTCTCCATACTCAGCCTCTGTTTCCACTAAAAACTGCTTAAGTTGCCTGTGTAAAAGAGATCGATTTCCACCTCTAATCATATTTATAATCTTAATCACGGTTTGGAAAACTTGATCTTCCTTGACTGATTTTCCACATAAAGCTCCCTGATGTATAATACAATGAATTGTTGGGCAAGTGACACCATTCTCTCGAAGCAGACCCCTAATCCAAATTTTTTACCTGTCATTGATGGGGCCCCGTCTGTTGCTATGGCTGAACATTTATCAAAGCCTCCAAATTCTGTCCACTGTTTTCTTCACAGCCTCATAGATGTCTTTTCCTTTTGTTGTTCCATAAAGAGGACAAATATAAAATAACTCCTCTTTACTGGTAAAATCATCAAAAGTAGTGCGCACAAATATTAACAGCTGACTAACATCGGTTTGATCAGTGCTTTCATCCAAACAAAGTGAGAAATATGAACTTTTTCTTAACAAGGCTAAGCATAGATTTTTCTACTTGCTCACCCATAGCAACAATCCTTCTTTGTATGGTTTGATGTGAAAGTGGCACTGATTCAAATTTCTCCGCCATTTTAGAATCACCGAAAGCTTTGGCCATTTCAACAGCAAAATTTTTTTATCAAAATTGCCATCAGTGAAAGGTTTTTTTGCCTTTGCCAGCTCAAGCGACACGGCATAAGATGCATGCAAAGAATGCGTTTGAGAGTGTAATATTTGACTGAACATACCAGTTTTTCTGTTTAAACTTTTCTTCAAATCTGCAACTAGGGCACGCCGACTTTCATTTGTGTACGTAGCATACTTTTTTTCATGCACTGTTGTGTAATGTCTTCTCACATTATATTCTTTAGGCACTGAAACGACATTCATGCACACTAAGCACTGCAACTTTCCATTATTGTTAGCATCAAGTAATCACTCTCCCAACTTTCTTTTTAAATTCTGTTCTCACTATCAATTTTCCGTTTACTGGTTTTACACTCATTATTGTATAAGAGGAATCAGACAAGAATTAATCAAGTTCACTGTTCACTAGCAACGTAATAGATTAGCCGACTAGCCTACGTGTCAGTAGCACACTGGCACGATGGCGGCTGGCGACGGAAAGGTAAGCAGTGAGAGGTGTGGCCTGCGTGAACTGTGATGCGCAGTAATCAGTGCAGTTCTCATAGTGGTGGAGGATGATTATGTTCGTTACACGTCCGCGAAGCGGCACGCGGTACAGTACTTGTGTACTTGTGATGTAAAACACTGGTACAACCATAAAATATAAAAATAAGTTAAAAAATCTTTTTTCACAGTGGCAGCATTTAAAGAAAATATGCTTTTTCGAAAATCTTACGTGGGCCACAACAAATAGCCTCGCGGGCCGCCAGTTGGACAACCTTGTTTTATAATGATCATGGTGTCATTGCCATACATCATTATGAAATGCTGCGTTACAGCATAAATAGAAATGGTCCTAATATCGAACTTTGCAAGATACCTTGTTGATTTTGTGGCCAAACGCGACTGGAATTTTTCTCTGTTGGAGTTCACTTCCATGCAGTGCATTCTATTTGTTAATGGGATAGCAGTAGAATATGGACTAGCCCTCTGAAACTCATTGTTTGCAGTTTTTCAAGTAAGGGAAACTCCAGCTACCCTTGTCTTTTCAGATATTACTTGTGTTTATTTAGGGATTGCCATGTAAATAGCCCTGGTAGTTGATCTTCCTTGCATTCTATAGTGGAATTAAAAGATTGCAGGATTCGGTGAACGTGTTCAATTACTTTTGCCATACAAGACGTTAATGCAGTGGGCCTATAATTCCCAATATTTGTTTCATCACCACTTAAGTCGATGTTATAGTAGCTGTTTTTAAGCGGTTGGAACATACACCTTTTCGAATCAAAGGTTAATCATACTTGCGATTGAGTGTAGAGTATATCTGTGCAACTCCTTAATAGATTCGTTTCGTAATCCATTTGGTCCTACGGTTGTTGTATCTTTCAGCGAAGTTTATATTAAAGATCTCTACAGAGTCAACGTATATAGTACCATAACCCCATTATTTACAAATACATAGACTATGTTGCCGCTGATTTGAGTATTACGATTACCCATGCGTATGTAATAAGAATTGAAGCTATTCGGAATTTCATTAGTCGCTTGCTTATGATGGTCCATATTTTGTCCCAATGTCAATATTTTTTCCGAGCGTTTCGTTCAGATATGCTATCAACCAACCCCCAAATAGCTTTAATTTTGTTTTGAGAACGTAAAATGTAATTTGTATTATATTCTTTTATTCTTTGGCGTTTCTCCGTTTCGGATATTTATAAAATTTAACTTGTATTTAGTTAAATTTTATTTTCCCGGAAAACTGGGTTAACACATAAACAGATAACTTTAATCTAATTTTAATAGCTTGATACTTTTTGGGAAACTTGATAGCAACATATGTATAATGAACTATTCAAAGGATGCAGAATATTTCCTCGAGCATCAAACAGAACAGTTGATAGCGCTGATGCAAGAATTTTAAAATTTACGCTTTTTTATACATAGGAGATTAGAAATAAAAATATATCCACCCTCGAGATTTCTTTTTTGCGATTTCTGCTAATCAAGGTGTCAATACAGGCTTTTTCAAAAGGTTTTAGAAACATTCAAGGGAGAAGGTGGGTATATAATGGCACCAGAAAAATTTTCAAAAACTTCTTATTTAAAGTAGACAAATCACCAGCCAATTTTCAGAAAAACTTCATTGTAGACAGCTGCATTAACCGAAGTAATTCAACCTCGGCTTCTCGATATTTTGAAGATTATTCATCTCCGTTTAAAGATTCTAATTATTCCCATTATTCCTCGGGGGTACAAAAGTAATTAATGTTGGATAATTATATCTTTTTAGGGCCTAGTTTTTTACGATTTTGTTCTATTTATATGTGTATTCGCGTACGCGTATATTTGCTAAGATAATGCAAAGACGAGAGATTGCGAAAAATCAAGCAAATAAACAACGATGTATTCGTTTAGTCTTCCGATATTTTCTTAATTGTATCGCATTTCAAGTAGGAAACCGTCGAGGCGGCTGTGGATGGCGGTTTCACTTTTTTTTTACATTGCTGTTGAAGGATAAGTACGCTGTTGAAGTAAAGTTCCCGAACTCTTCGTTAAAGTAGAGAATTGGAGGAAGAACGATCAAATAACTAACAGAGAGGCAGATAATCAGATTATTAATAACTTATGATAAAAAGACAGTAATGTAGATTTGCAGGAAGTTTGAAAAAATCATTAATTAGTCAAATTTATTTGAGGATCTAGGCGATTTTGTAAACTTGCTGTAACAAAATTGTACAACATATTAATACAACGTTAACGCGCAACTGTTTGATGCTCTTCAAATAAGTATCGTCTTGTAGTGAAGCGAGATTTAAATTCACACTGCAGGGTAACCTTCAAATTATGTAATCATTGTTGAATAACTGTATAAGGGAACGACTCGTAAACCAGATCCTACAATTATAGGCACCAACACCATCCCTCAATCGAAAATGTGCTGCATCAATTATAAAACGTTACTCAACCAAAGTGGATTTATATTTCCTGCCAAACGTCAGGAGCAAAGTCAAATCCAATACGTTTGTCAGTTTCTTCAATTTCAAACAAAGCTTACGTACGGATACGTTTCTAGGATTCCTCTAGAAATTCGCTAGCTTAAGAGTGCAAATTTTCATACTGACAATATCATCATCATCATCATAATTTGAAAAATTAGTTTCGTGTGTTTTACATTTTATTCTCTTCCTTGTTAATGATGTTTCATTTTCATTCGGGAACTCTTTTTGAACAGTGTACATCGTCGGTGGTTGGACTGAAATGAATATCGCATTCGTCCTTGACTAAAGGACTATCGACGACTCTCTTACTCCCGGTACTTTGGTTGGCTGGACGACGTTATTATTCAGATTTTATTAAGCATTTTAAGCGCGATTTACGCTAATGGAAAATGCATATCAAACACATAGAGGCGGACATAATTTATTTTAGAGACGAATAATAATATAAGTACATTATTTAAACAGTGCAACTAACAGCTTCCTTCTCTTTAGGTGCATTGGTCCTTTTTACTTGCTAAAAGGTATATGTTCTTACATACGTAGGGGGTGTCGACAGGTTAAATATTATTCTTTTTTTCTTCAAGTGTTTCATCTATGGGCCAGAAGAATTTTATAATTCGGTAAAGACTACTTACGTATCAAAGGTCGCCTTACATCGTACATTTTGTACATACCTAAAAAAAGGATATACCCTGATTTGTATCAAACCATTTTGAGATGTAAATCTGGAGATGAATATTAATAATAACAATAGTTAATAGTAGTGATAATTTTATTGTCCAAAAAGTCTTATGGAAACAAAGATTGGATAAGTCAAAAGACGACAAATAAGTGTATATATACGTGTACAAATTGATATAAAACTACTCAACCGGTTGAACTTGTGTTACAAATTCATCAATTGAATAAAATGCATTGGACAACAAGAGACGTTTTACTTTGTTTTTGAAAGGATTGACTCTTGATGATGATGCTAGTTCATCAGGTAACATATTAAACAATTTGCAGTCAGTACAAACTGGTGACTTAGCATGGCGGTGTTTTGGAAGCCTGCCACAACTTCGCGTACCTGTGAGGTAGTTATGGTAATTCCCATTACTCTCAAACATGTTTCTATTTGAATATACGTAAGTCAATAGTCTATACAAATAAATTGATGGTACTGTCAGGATACCACTGTTTTTTAAAAATATCCCTGCATTAGTTTCGTCGCCCTATATTAAAAATTGCTCCCAATAAACATTTTCACGCGATAAAGATCCTTTGTGCTACCGATGTTTGCTCCCATACACAAATGTTAAAGAAATTATAGGGTATACAACAGAATAGTATATTTGTAAGAAGCGCTTACAGAGTTTATATGCTCTAAAATAACATCGATCGTTACCCCTAAAAATTTGAAATTGTCTGGTCTCAATGATACAAAAATTGAAAGAGAAGTTGCGGGATACTCTGTATTTGGTATGGATCTCTGCAATCACCGTTTTCTTTGAATTATCATCAACCTATTCTTT